>BDMV01000002.1:25250109-25550109 GCA_008326285.1 Oryza officinalis
GTTAGTGCCGATATTAGCTCACGTGGCTGTGATTTTTCTTGACCGAAACGAAATAGGTCAAAATAAACCAAAACATGAGTTTTGGACATATTGGAGTGGATTGGTTGCGCTCGTTTTGAAAAATCTCATCATGACTGACGCGGCGAGTTTTGTGCACATAGTGTCGATATTGGCTCAGTGGATGCGATGTATTTTCACAAGAACGAAATAGTTCAGAAACGAACAAAACAAGTGGTTTGTACATATTGGAGTTGATTGGATGTGTTCGTTTCGAAAAATCTCGTCAGACTCAAGCGCCGTCGGTTTTTGTACTTAGTGCCAATATTGGTTTTCACCTGAACGAAATAGTTCAAAAACATAGAAAACAAGTGCTTTGGACATATTTGAGCGGATTGGATGTGTTCGTTTTGAAAAATCTCTCTGTGACGCACGCGTCGAAGTTTTGTGCAGTTAGTGCCGATATTAGATCACGTGGCTGTGATTTTTCTTGACCGAAACGAAATAGGTCAAAATAAACCAAAACATGAGTTTTGGACATATTGGAGAGGATTGGCTGCGCTCGTTTTGAAAAATCTCATCATGACTGACGCGGCGAAGTTTTGTGCACATAGTGTCGATATTGGCTCACGTGGATGCGTTGTATTTTCACAAGAACGAAATAGTTCAAAAACCAACAAAACAAGGGACATATTGGAGTTGATTGGATGTGTTCGTTTCGAAAAATCTCGTCATGACTCAAGAGGCGTCGGTTTTTGCACTTAGTGCCGATATTGGCTCACGAGGATGCGATGTATTTTCAACGGAACCAAATAGTTCAAGGACCAAGAAAACAAGAGTGTTGGACATACTGGAGTGGATTGGATGTGTTCGTTTTGAAAAATCTCTGTGTGACTCACGTGTCGATGTTTTGTGTAGATAGTGCCGATATTAGCTCACGTGGCTGTGATTTTTCTTGACCGTAACGAAATAGGTCAAAATAAAGCAAAACATGAATTTTGGACATATTGGAGTGGATTGGCTGCGCTCGTTTTGAAAAATCTCATCATGACTGACGCGGCGAGGTTTTGTGCATTTAGTGCCGATATTGGCTCACGTGGATGCGATGTATTTTCACAAGAACGAAATAGTTCAAAAACCAACGAAACAAGTGGTTTGTACATATTGGAGTTGATTGGATGTGTTCGTTTCGAAAAATCTCGTCATGACTCAAGCAGCGTCGGTTTTTGCACATAGTGCCGATGTTGGCTCACGTTGATGGGATGTATTTTCAACGGAACCAAATAGTTCAAGGACCAAGAAAACAAGATTGTTGGACATATTGTAGTGGATTGGGTGTGTTCGTTTCGAAAAATCGCATCATGACTCACACGGCGATGGTTTGTGCACTCAGTGCCAATATTGTCTCACGTGGATGCGATGTATTTTCACCTAAACGAAATATAGTTCAAAAACCTAGAAAACAGGTGCTATGGACATACTGGAGTGGATTGGATGTGTTCGTTTTGAAAAATCTTTGTGCGAGTCACGCGTCGATGTTTTGTGCCGTTAGTGCCGATATTGGCTCACGTGGCTGTGATTTTTCTTTACCGTAACGAAATAGGTCAAAATAAACCAAAACATGAGTTTTGGACATATTGGAGTGGATTGGCTGTGCTCGTTTTGAAAAATCTCATCATGACTGACGCGGCGAAGTTTTGTGCACTTAGTGTCGATATTGGCTCACGTGGATGCGATGTATTTTCACGAGAACGAAATAGTTCAGAAACGAACAAAACAAGTGGTTTGTACATATTGGAGGTGATTGGATGTGTTCGTTTCGAAAAATCTCGTCATGACTCAAGCGGCGTCGATTTTTGTACTTAGTGCCAATATTGGCTCACGTGGATGCGATGTATTTTCAACGGAACCAAATAGTTCAAGGACCAAGAAAACAAGAGTGTTGGACATATTGTAGTGGATTGGGTGTGTTTGTTTCGAAAAATCGCATCATGACTCACACGGCGATGGTTTGTGCACTTAGTTGCTCACGTGGATGCGATGTATTTTCACCTGAACGAAATAGTTCAAAAACATACAAAACAAGTGCTTTGGACATATTTGAGCGGATTGGCTGTGCTCGTTTTGAAAAATCTCATCATGACTGACGCGGCGAAGTTTTGTGCACTTAGAGTCGATATTGGCTCATGTGGATGCGATGTATTTTCACAAGAACGAAATAGTTCAAAAACCAACAAAACAAGGGGTTTGTACATATTGGAGTTGATTGGATGTGCTCGTTTCGAAAAATCTCGTCATGACTCAAGAGGCGTCGGTTTTTGCACTTAGTGCCGATATTGGCTCACGTGGATGCGTTGTATTTTTAACGGAACCAAATAGTTCAAGGACCAAGAAAACAAGAGTGTTGGACATATTGTAGCGGATTGGGTGTGTTCGTTTCGAAAAATCGCATCATGACTCACACGGCGACGGTTTGTGCACTCCGTGCCGATATTGGCTCACGTGGATGCGATGTATTTTCACCTGAATGAAATATAGTTCAAAAACCTAGAAAACAAGTGCTATGGACATACTGGAGTGGATTGGATGTGTTCGTTTTGAAAAATCTCTCTGTGACTCACGCGTCGATGTTTTGTGCTGTTAGTGCCGATATTGGCTCGCGTGGCTATGATTTTTCTTGACCGTAACGAAATAGGTCAAAATAAACCAAAACATAAGTTTTGGACATATTGGAGTGGATTGCCTGCGCTCGTTTTGAAAAATCTCCTTATGACTGACGCAGCAAAGTTTTGTGCACTTAGTGTCGATATTGGCTAACGTGGATGCGATGTATTTTCACAAGAACGAAATAGTTCAAAAACCAACAAAACAAGGGGTTTGTACATATTGGAGTTGACTGGATGTGTTCGTTTCGAAAAATCTCGTCATGACTCAAGAGGCGTCGGTTTTTGCACTTAGTGCCGATATTGGCTCACGTGGATGCGATGTATTTTCAACGGAACCAAATAGTTCAAGGACCAAGAAAACAACAGTGTTGGACATATTGTAGTGGATTGGGTGTGTTCGTTTTGAAAAATCGCATCATGACTCACACGGTGATGGTTTGTGCACTTAGTGCCGATATTGGCTCACGTGGATGCGATGTATTTTCACCTGAACGAAATAGTTCAAAAACATAGAAAACGAGTGCTTTGGACATATTTGAGCAGATTGGATGTGTTAATTTTGAAAAATCTCTCTGTGACGCGTCGATGTTTTGTGCTGTTAGTGCCGATATTGGCTCACGTGGCTGTGATTTTTCTTGACCGTAACGAAATAGGTCAAAATAAACCAAAACATGAGTTTTGGACATATTGGAGTGGATTGGCTGCGCTCGTTTTGAAAAATCTCGTTATGACTGACGCCGCGAAGTTTTGTGCACATAGTGTCGATATTGGCTCACGTGGATGCGATGTATTTTCACCTGAACGAAATATAGTTCAAAAACCTAGAAAACAAGTGCTATGGACATATTGTAGTGGATTGGGTGTGTTCGTTTCGAAAATAGTTCAAAAACATAGAAAACAAGTGCTTTGGACATATTTGAGCGGATTGGATGTGTTCGTTTTGAAAAATCTCTCTGTGACGCACGCGTCGAAGTTTTGTGAAGTTAGGTGTCGATATTAGCTCACGTGGCTGTGATTTTTCTTGACCGAAACGAAATAGGTCAAAATAAACCAAAACATGAGTTTTGGACATATTGGAGTGGATTGGCTGCGCTCGTTTTGAAAAATCTCATCATGACTGACACGGCGAAGTTTTGTGCACTTAGTGTCGATATTGGCTCACGTGGATGCAATGTATTTTCACAAGAACGAAATAGTTCAAAAACCAACAAAACAAGGGGTTTGTACATATTGGAGTTGATTGGATGTGTTCGTTTCGAAAAATCTCGTCATGACTCAAGAGGCGTCGGTTTTTGCACTTAGTGCCGATATTGGCTCACGTGGATGCGATGTATTTTCACCTGAACGAAATATAGTTCAAAAACCTAGAAAACAAGTGCTATGGACATATTGTAGTGGATTGGGTGTGTTCGTTTCGAAAAATCGCATCATGACTCACACGGCGATGGTTTGTGCACTTAGTTGCTCACGTGGATGCGATGTATTTTCACCTGAACGAAATAGTTCAAAAACATAGAAAACGAGTGCTTTGGACATATTTGAGCGGATTGGATGTGTTAGTTTTGAAAAATCTTTCTGTGACGCACGCGTCGAAGTTTTGTGCAGTTAGTGCCGATATTAGCTCACGTGGCTGTGATTTTTCTTGACCGAAACGAAATAGGTCAAAATAAACCAAAACATGAGTTTTGGACATATTGGAGTGGATTGGCTGCGCTCGTTTTGAAAAATCTCATCATGACTGACGCGGCGATGTTTTGTGCACTTAGTGTCGATATTGGCTCACGTGGATGCGTTGTATTTTCACAAGAACGAAATAGTTCAAAAACCAACAAAACAAGGGACATATTGGAGTTGATTGGATGTGTTCGTTTCGAAAAATCTCGTCATGACTCAAGAGGCGTCGGTTTTTGCACTTAGTGCCGATATTGGCTCACGTGGATGCGTTGTATTTTTAACGGAACCAAATATTTCAAGGACCAAGAAAACTAGAGTGTTGGACATATTGTAGTGGATTGGGTGTGTTCGTTTCGAAAAATCGCATCATGACTCACACGGCGATGGTTTGTGCACTCCTTGCTGATATTGGCTCACGTGGATGCGATGTATTTTCACCATAACGAAATATAGTTCAAAAACCTAGAAAACAAGTGCTATGGACATACTGGAGTGGATTGGATGTGTTCGTTTTGAAAACTTTCTCTGTGACTCACGCGTCGATGTTTTGTGCTGTTAGTGCCGATATTGGCTGTCGTGGCTGTGATTTTTCTTGACCGTAACGAAATAGGTCAAAATAAACCAAAACATGAGTTTTGGACATATTGGAGTGGATTGGCTGCGCTCGTTTTGAAAAATCTCCTTAGGACTGACGCGGCGAAGTTTTGTGCACTTAGTATCGATATTCGCTAACGTGGATGCGATGTATTTTCCCAAGAACGAAATAGTTCAAAAACCAACAAAACAAGGGGTTTGTACATATTGGAGTTGACTGGATGTGTTCGTTTCGAAAAATCTCGTCATGACTCAAGAGGCGTCGGTTTTTGCACTTAGTGCCGATATTGGCTCACGTGGATGCGATGTATTTTCAACGGAACCAAATAGTTCAAGGACCAAGAAAACAAGAGTGTTGGACATATTTGAGCGGATTGGATGTGTTCGTTTTGAAAAATCTCTCTGTGACGCACACGTCGAAGTTTTGTGCAGTTAGTGCCGATATTAGCTCACGTGGCTGTGATTTTTCTTGACCGAAACGAAATAGGTCAAAATAAACCAAAACATGAGTTTTGGACATATTGGAGTGGATTGGCTGCGCTTGTTTTGAATAATCTCGTTATGACTGACGCGGCGAAGTTTTGTGCACATAGTGTCGATATTGGCTCACGTGGATGCGATGTATTTTCACTAGAACGAAATAGTTCAGAAACGAACAAAACAAGTGGTTTGTACATATTGGAGTTGATTGGATGTGTTCGTTTCGAAAAATCTCGTCATGACTCAAGCGGCGTCGGTTTTTGTACTTAGTGCCAATATTGGCTCACGTGGATGCGATGTATTTTCAACGGAACCAAATAGTTCAAGGACCAAGAAAACAAGAGTGTTGGACATATTGTAGCGGACTGGGTGTGTTCGTTTCGAAATATCGCATCATGACTCACACGGCGATGGTTTGTGCACTCAGTGCCGATATTGGCTCACGTGGATGCGATGTATTTTCACCTGAACGAAATATAGTTCGAAAACCTAGAAAACAAGTGCTATGGACATACTGGAGTGGATTGGATGTGTTCGTTTTGAAAAATCTCTCTGTGACTCACGCGTCGATGTTTTGTGCTGTTAGTGCCGATATTGGCTCACGTGGCTGTGATTTTTCTTGACCGTAACGAAATAGGTCAAAATAAACCAAAACATGAGTTTTGGACATATTGGAGTGGATTGGCTGCGCTCGTTTTGAAAAATCTCGTTATGACTGACGCGGCGAAGTTTTGTGCACATAGTGTCGATATTGGCTCACGTGGATGCGATGTATTTTCACTAGAACAAAATAGTTCAGAAACAAACAAAACAAGTGGTTTGTACATATTGGAGTTGATTGGATGTGTTCATTTCGAAAAATCATGTCATGACTTAGTGCCGATATTGGCTCACGTGGATGCGATGTATTTTCAACGGAACCAAATAGTTCAAGGACCAAGAAAACAAGAGTGTTGGACATATTGTAGTGGATTGGGTGTGTTCGTTTCGAGAAATCGCATCATGACTCACACGGCGATGATTTGTGCACTCATTGCCGATATTGGCTCACGTGCATGCGATGTATTTTCACCTAAACGAAATATAGTTCAAAAACCTAGAAAACAAGTGCTATGGACATATTGTTGTGGATTGGGTGTGTACGTTTCGAAAAATCGCATCATGACTCACACGGCGATGGTTTGTGCACTCAGTGCCGTTATTGGCTCACGTGGATGCGATGTATTTTCACCTGAACGAAATATAGTTCGAAAACCTAGAAAACAAGTGCTATGGACATTCTGTAGTGGATTGGGTGTGTTCGTTTCGAAAAATCGCATCATGACTCACACGGCGATTGTTTGTGCACTCAGTGCCGATATTGGTTCACGTGGATGCGATGTATTTTCACCTGAACGAAATAGTTAAAACCAACAAAACAAGGGGTTTGTACATATTGGAGTTGATTGGATGTGTTCGTTTCGAAAAATCTCGTCATGACTCAAGAGGCGTCGGTTTTTGCACTTAGTGCCGATATTGGCTCACGTGGATGCGATGTATTTTCAACGGAACCAAATAGTTCAAGGACCAAGAAAACAAGAGTGTTGGACATATTGTAGTGGATTGGGTGTGTTCGTTTCGAAAAATCGCATCATGACTCACGGCGATGGTTTGTGCACTTAGTTGCTCACGTGGATGCGATGTATTTTCACCTGAACGAAATTGTTCAAAAACCAACAAAACAAGGGGTTTGTACATATTGGAGTTGATTGGATGTGTTAGTTTCGAAAAATCTCGTCATGACTCAAGAGGCGTCGGTTTTTGCACTTAGTGCCGATATTGGCTCACGTGGATGCGATGTATTTTCAACGGAACCAAATAGTTCAAGGACCAAGAAAACAAGAGTGTTGGACATATTGTAGTGGATTGGGTGTGTTCGTTTCGAAAAATCGCATCATGGCTCACACGACAATGGTTTGTGCACTCAGTGCCGATATTGGCTCACGTGGATGCGATGTATTTTCACCTGAACGAAATATAGTTCGAAAACCTAGAAAACAAGTGCTATGGACATCCTGTAGTGGATTGGGTGTGTTCGTTTCGAAAAATCGCATCATGACTCACACGGCGATTGTTTGTGCACTCAGTGCCGATATTGGTTCACGTGGATGCGATGTATTTTCACCTGAACGAAATTATGTTCAAAAACCTAGAAAACAAGTGCTACGGACATACTGGAGTGGATTGGATGTGTTCGTTTTGAAAAATCACTCTGTGACTCACGCGTCGATGTTTTGTGCCGTTAGTGCCGATATTGGCTCACGTGGCTGTGATTTTTCTTGACCATAACGAAATAGGTCAAAATAAACCAAAACATGAGTTTTGGACATATTGGAGTAGATTGGCTGCGCTCGTTTTCAAAAATCTCATCATGACTGACGCGGCGAAGTTTTGTGCACTTATTGTCGATATTGGCTCAGGTGGATGCGATGTATTTTCACAAGAACGAAATAGTTGAAAACCAACAAAACAAGGGGTTTGTACATATTGGAGTTGATTGGATGTGTTCGTTTCGAAAAATCTCGTCATGACTCAAGAGGCGTCGGTTTTTGCACTTAGTGCCGATATTGGCTCACGTGGATGCGATGTATTTTCAACGGAACCAAATAGTTCAAGGACCAAGAAAACAAGAGTGTTGGACATATTGTAGTGGATTGGGTGTGTTCGTTTCGAAAAAACGCATCATGACTCACACGGCGATGGTTTGTGCACTCAGTGCCGATATTGGCTCACGTGGATGCGATGTCTTTGCACCTGAACGAAATATAGTTCAAAAACCTAGAAAACAAGTGCTATGGACATACTGGAGTGGATTGGATGTGTTCGTTTTGAAAAATCTCATCATGATTCAAGAGGCGTCGGTTTTTGCACTTAGTGCCGATATTGGCTCACGTGGATGCGATGTATTTTCAACGGAACCAAATAGTTCAAGGACCAAGAAAACAAGAGTGTTGGACATATTGTAGTGTTTTGGGTGTGTTCGGTTTGAAAAATCGCATCATGACTCACACGGCGATGGTTGGTGCACTTATTGCCGATATTGGCTCACGTGGATGCGTTGTATTTTCACCTGAACGAAATAGTTTAAAAACCTAGAAAACAAGTGATTTGGACATATTGGAGTAGATTAGCTGCGCTCGTTTTGAAAAATCTCAGCATGACGGACGCGGCGAAGTTTTGTGCACATAGTGACGATATTGGCTCACGTGGATGCGATGTATTTTCACGAGAACGAAATAGTTCAGAAACCAACAAAACAAGTGGTTTGTACATATTGGAGTTGATTGGATGTGTTCGTTTCGAAAAATCTCGTCATGACTCAAGCGGCGTCGGTTTTTGTACTTAGTGCCAATGTTGGCTCACGTGGATGCGATGTATTTTCAACGGAACCAAATAGTTCAAGGACCAAGAAAACAAGAGTGTTGGACATATTGTAGTGGATTGGGTGTGTTCGTTTCGAAAAATCGCATCATGACTCACACGGCGATGGTTTGTGCACTTAGTTGCTCACGTGGATGCGATGTATTTTCACCTGAACGAAATAGTTCAAAAACATAGAAAACAAGTGCTTTGGACATATTTGAGCGGATTGGATGTGTTCGTTTTGAAAAATCTCTCTGTGACGCACGCGTCGAAGTTTTGTGAAGTTGGTGTCGATATTAGCTCACGTGGCTGTGAATTTTCTTAACCGAAACGAAATAGGTCAAAATAAACCAAAACATGAGTTTTGGACATATTGGAGTGGATTGGCTGCGCTCCTTTTGAAAAATCTCATCATGACTAACACGGCGAAGTTTTGTGCACTTAGTGTCGATATTGGCTCACGTGGATGCAATGTATTTTCACAAGAACGAAATAGTTCAAAAACCAACAAAACAAGGGGTTTGTACATATTGGAGTTGATTGGATGTGTTCGTTTCGAAAAATCTCGTCATGACTCAAGAGGCGTCGGTTTTTGCACTTAGTGCCGATATTGGCTCACGTGGATGCGATGTATTTTCAACGGAACCAAATAGTTCAAGGACCAAGAAAACAAGAGTGTTGGACATATTGTAGTGGATTGGGTGTGTTCGTTTCGAAAAATCGCATCATAACTCACACGACGAAGGTTTGTGCACTCAGCGCCGATATTGGCTCACGTGGATGCGATGTATTTTCACCTGAACGAAATATAGTTCAAAAACCTAGAAAACAAGTGCTATGGACATATTGTTGTGGATTGGGTGTGTTCGTTTCGAAAAATCGCATCATGACTCACACGGCGATGGTTTGTGCACTCAGTGCCGATATTGGCTCACGTTGATGCGATGTATTTTCACCTGAACGAAATATAGTTCGAAAACCTAGAAAACAAGTGCTATGGACATATTGTACTGGATTGGGTGTGTTCGTTTCGAGAAATCGCACCATGACTCACACGGCGATGGTTTGTGCACTCAGTGCCGATATTGGCTCACGTGGATGCGATGTATTTTCACCAGAACGAAATAGTTCAAAAACATAGAAAACGAGTGCTTTGGACATATTTGAGCGGATTGGATGTGTTCGTTTTGAAAAATCTCTCAGTGACCCACGCGTCGATGTTTTGTGCCGTTAGTGCCGATATTGGCTCACGTCGCTGTGATTTTTCTTGACCGTAACGAAATAGGTCAAAATAAACCAAAACATGAGTTTTGGACATATTGGAGTGGATTGGCTGCGCTCGTTTTGAAAAATCTCATCAAGACTGACGCGGCGAAGTTTTGTGCACGTCGATATTGGCTCACGTGGATGCGATGTATTTTCACAAGAACGAAATAGTTCAAAAACCAACAAAACAAGGGGTTTGTACATATTGGAGTTGATTGGATGTGTTCGTTTCGAAAAATCTCGTCATGACTCAAGAGTCGTCGGCTTTTGCACTTAGTGCCGATATTGGCTCACGTGGATGCGATGTATTTTCAACGGAACCGAATAGTTCAAGGACCAAGAAAACAAGAGTGTTGGACATATTGTAGTGGATTGGTTGTGTTCGTTTTGAAAAATCGCATCATGACTCACACGGCGATGGTTTGTGCACTTAGTGCCGATATTGGCTCACGTGGATGCGTTGTATTTTCACCTGAACGAAATAGTTTAAAAATCTAGAAAACAAGTGATTTGGACATGTTGGAGTGGATTGGCTGCGCTCGTTTTGAAAAATCTCATCATGACTGACGCGGCGAAGTTTTGTGCACATAGTGTCCATATTGGCTCACGTGGATGTGATGTATTTTCACGAGAACGAAATAGTTCAGAAACCAACAAAACAAGTGGTTTGTACATATTGGAGTTGATTTGATGTGTTCGTTTCGAAAAATCTCGTTATGACCCAAGCGGCGTCGGTTTTTGTACTTAGTGCCAATATTGGCTCATGTGGATGCGATGTATTTTCAACGGAACCAAATAGTTCAAGGACCAAGAAAACAAGAGTGTTGGACATATTGTAGTGGATTGGGTGTGTTCGTTTCGAAAAATCGCATCATGACTCGCACGGCATGGTTTGTGCGCTCAGTGCCGATATTGGCTCACGTGGATGCGATGTATTTTCACCTGAACGGAATATAGTTCAAAAACCTAGAAAACAAGTGCTATCGACATACTGGAGCGGATTGGATGTGTTCGTTTTGAAAAATCTCTCTGTGACTCACGCGTCGATGTTTTGTGCCGTTAGTATCGATATTGGCTCACGTGGATGCGATGTATTTTCACAAGAACGAAATAGTTCAAGAACCAACAAAACAAGGGATTTGTACATATTGGAGTTGATTGGATGTGTTCGTTTCGAAAAATCTCGTCATGACTCAAGTGGCGTCGGTTTTTGCACTTAGTGCCGATATTGGCTCACGTGGATGCGATGTATTTTCAACGGAACCAAATAGTTCAAGGACCAAGAAAACAAGAGTGTTGGACATATTGTAGTGGATTGGGTGTGTTCGTTTCGAAAAATCGCATCATGACTCACACGGCGATGATTTGTGCACTCATTGCCGATATTGGCTCACGTGGATGCGATGTATTTTCACCTGAACGAAATATAGTTCAAAAACTTAGAAAACAAGTGCTATGGACATATTGTTGTGGATTGGGTGTGTACGTTTCGAAAAATCGCATCATGACTCACACGGCGATGGTTTGTGCACTCAGTGCCGTTATTGGCTCACGTGGATGCGATGTATTTTCACCTGAACGAAATATAGTTCGAAAACCTAGAAAACAAGTGCTATGGACATACTGTAGTGGATTGGGTGTGTTCATTTCGAAAAATCGCATCATGACTCACACGGCGATTGTTTGTGCACTAAGTGCCGATATTGGTTCACGTGGATGCGATGTGTTTTCACCTGAACGAAATATAGTTCAAAAACCTAGAAAACAAGTGCTATGGACATACTGGAGTGGATTGGATGTGTTCGTTTTGAAAAATCTCTCTGTGACTCACGCGTCGATGTTTTGTGCCGTTAGTGCCGATATTGGCTCACGTGGCTGTGATTTTTCTTGACCATAACGAAATAGGTCAAAATAAACCAAAACATGAGTTTTGGACATATTGGAGTAGATTGGCTGCGCTCGTTTTGAAAAATCTCATCATGACTGACGCGGCGAAGTTTTGTGCACTTAGTGTCGATATTGGCTCAGGTGGATGCGATGTATTTTCACAAGAACGAAATAGTTGAAAACCAACAAAACAAGGGGTTTGTACATATTGGAGTTGATTGGATGTGTTCGTTTCGAAAAATCTCGTCATGACTCAAGAGGCGTCGGTTTTTGCACTTAGTGCCGATATTGGCTCACGTGGATGCGATGTATTTTCAACGGAACCAAATAGTTCAAGGACCAAGAAAACAAGAGTGTTGGACATATTGTAGTGGATTGGGTGTGTTCGTTTCGAAAAATCGCATCATGACTCACACGGCGATGGTTTGTGCACTCAGTGCCGATATTGGCTCACGTGGATGCGATGTCTTTGCACCTGAACGAAATATAGTTCAAAAACCTAGAAAACAAGTGCTATGGACATACTGGAGTGGATTGGATGTGTTCGTTTTGAAAAATCTCATCATGATTCAAGAGGCGTCGGTTTTTGCACTTAGTGCCGATATTGGCTCACGTGGATGCGATGTATTTTCAACGGAACCAAATAGTTCAAGGACCAAGAAAACAAGAGTGTTGGACATATTGTAGTGGATTGGGTGTGTTCGTTTCGAAAAATCGCATCATGACTCACACGGCGATGGTTTGTGCACTCAGTGCCGATATTGGCTCACGTGGATGCGATGTATTTTCACCTGAACGAAATATAGTTCAAAAACCTAGAAAACAAGTGCTATGGACATACTGGAGTGGATTGGATGTGTTCGTTTTGAAAAATCTCTGTGTGACTCACGCGTCGATGTTTTGTGCAGTTAGTGCCGATATTGGCTCACGTGGCTGTGATTTTTCTTCACCGTAACGAAATAGGTCAAAATAAACCAAAACATGAGTTTTGGACATATTGGAGTGGATTGGCTGCGCTCGTTTTGAAAAATCTCATCATGACTGACGCGGCGAAGTTTTGTGCACTTAGTGTCGATATTGGCTCACGTGGATGCGATGTATTTTCACAAGAACGAAATAGTTCAAAAACCAACAAAACAAGGGGTTTGTACATATTGGAGTTGATTGGATGTGTTCGTTTCGAAAAATCTCGTCATGACTCAAGAGGCGTCGGTTTTTGCACTTAGTGCCGATATTGGCTCACGTGGATGCGATGTATTTTCAACGGAACCAAATAGTTCAAGGACCAAGAAAACAAGAGTGTTGGACATATTGTAGTGGATTGGGTGTGTTCGTTTCGAAAAATCGCATCATGACTCACACGGCGATGGTTTGTGCACTCAGTGCCGATATTGGCTCACGTGGATGCGATGTATTTTCACCTGAACGAAATATAGTTCAAAAACCTAGAAAACAAGTGCTATGGACATACTGGAGTGGATTGGATGTGTTCGTTTTGAAAAATCTCTGTGTGACTCACGCGTCGATGTTTTGTGCAGTTAGTGCCGATATTGGCTCACGTGGCTGTGATTTTTCTTGACCATAACGAAATAGGTCAAAATAAACCAAAACATGAGTTTTGGACATATTGGAGTGATTGGCTGCGCTCGTTTTGAAAAATCTCATCATGACTGACGCGGCGAAGTTTTGTGCACTTAGTGTCGATATTGGCTCAGGTGGATGCGATGTATTTTCACAAGAACGAAATAGTTGAAAACCAACAAAACAAGGGGTTTGTACATATTGGAGTTGATTGGATGTGTTCGTTTCGAAAAATCTCGTCATGACTCAAGAGGCGTCGGTTTTTGCACTTAGTGCCGATATTGGCTCACGTGGATGCGATGTATTTTCAACGGAACCAAATAGTTCAAGGACCAAGAAAACAAGAGTGTTGGACGTGGATGCGATGTATTTTCAACGGAACCAAATAGTTCAAGGACCAAGAAAACAAGAGTGTTGGACATATTGTAGTGGATTGGGTGTGTTCGTTTCGAAAAATCGCATCATGACTCACCCGGCGATGGTTTGTGCACTTAGTGCCGATATTGGCTCACGTGGATGCGTTGCATTTTCACCTGAACGAAATAGTTTAAAAACCTAGAAAACAAGTGATTTGGACATGTTGGAGTGGATTGGCTGCGCTCGTTTTGAAAAATCTCATCATGACTAACGCGGCGAAGTTTTGGGCACATAGTGTCGATATTGGCTCACGTGGATGCGATGTATTTTCACGAGAACGAAATAGTTCAGAAACAAACAAAACAAGTGGTTTGTACATATTGGAGTTGATTTGATGTGTTCGTTTCGAAAAATCTCGTCATGACTCAAGAGGCGTCGGTTTTTGTACTTAGTGCCGATATTGGCTCACGTGGATGCGATGTATTTTCAACGGAACCAAATAGTTCAAGGACCAAGAAAACAAGAGTGTTGGACATATTGTAGTGGATTGGGTGTGTTCGTTTCGAAAAATCGCATCATGACTCACACGGCGTTGGTTTGTGCACTCAGTGCCGATATTGGCTCACGTGGATGTGATGTATTTTCACCTGAACGAAATATAGTTCAAAAACCTAGAAAACAAGTGCTATGGACATATTGTTCTGGATTGGGTGGGTTCGTTTCGAAAAATCGCATCATGACTCACACGGCGATGGTTTGTGCACTCAGTGCCGATATTGGCTCACGTGGATGCGATGTGTTTTCACCTGAACGAAATATAGTTCAAAAACCTAGAAAACAAGTGCTATGGACATATTGTAGTGGATTGGGTGTGTTCGTTTCGAAAAATCGCATCATGACTCACACAGCGATGGTTTGTGCACTCAGTGCCGATATTGGCTCACGTGGATGCGATGTATTTTCACCTGAACGAAATATAGTTCAAAAACCTAGAAAACAAGTGCTATGGACATATTGTTGTGGATTGGGTGGGTTCGTTTCGAAAAATCGCATCATGACTCACACGGCGATGGTTTGTGCACTCAGTGCCGATATTGGCTCACGTGGATGCGATGTATTTTCACCTGAACGAAATATAGTTCAAAAACCTAGAAAACATGTGCTATGGACATATTGTAATGGATTGGGTGTGTTCGTTTCGAAAAATCGCATCATGACTCACACGGCGATGGTTTGTGCACTCAGTGCCGATATTGGCTCACGTGGATGCGATGTATTTTCACCTGAACGAAATATAGTTCAAAAACCTAGAAAACAGGTGCTATGGACATATTGGAGTGGATTGGATGTGTTCATTTTGAAAAATCTCTGTGCGAGTCACACGTCGAAATTTTGTACAGTTAGTGCCGATATTGGCTCACGTGGCTGTGATCTTTCTTGACCGAAACGAAATAGGTCAAAATAAACCAAAACATGAGTTTTGGACATAGTGGAGTGGATTGGCTGCGCTCGTTTTAAAAATCTCATCATGACTGACGCGGCGAAGTTTTGTGCAGTTAGTGTCGATATTGGCTCACGTGGATGCGATGTATTTTCACAAGAACGAAATAGTTCAAAAACTAACAAAACAAGGGGTTTGTACATATTGGAGTTGATTGGATGTGTTCGTTTCGAAAAATCTCGTCATGACTCAAGCAGCGTCGGTTTTTGTACGTAGTGCTGATATTGGCTCACGTGGATGGGATGTATTTTCAACGGAACCAAATAGTTCAAAGACCAAGAAAACAAGAGTGTTGGACATATTGTAGTGGATTGGGTGTGTTCGTTTCGAAAAATCGCATCATGACTCACACGGCGATGGTTTGTGCACTCAGTGCCGATATTGGCTGACGTGGATGCGATGTATTTTCACCTGAACGAAATATAGTTCAAAAACCTAGAAAACAGGTGCTATGGACATATTGGAGTGGATTGGATGTGTTCGTTTTGAAAAATCTCTGTGCGAGTCACACGTCGAAATTTTGTACAGTTAGTGCCGATATTGGCTCACGTGGCTGTGATCTTTCTTGACCGAAACGAAATAGGTCAAAATAAACCAGAACATGAGTTTTGGACATATCGGAGTGCATTGGCTGCGCTCGTTTTGAAAAATCTCATCATGACAGACGCGGCGAAGTTTTGTGCACTTAGTGTCGATATTGGCTCACGTGGATGCGTTGTATTTTCACCTGAACGAAATAGTTCAAAAACCTAGAAAACATGTGTTTTGGACATATTGGAGTGGATTGGCTGCGCTCGTTTTGAAAAATCTCATCATGACTGACGCGGTGAAGTTTTGTGCACTTAGTGTCGATATTGGCTCACGTGGATGCGATGTATTTTCACAAGAACGAAATAGTTCAAAAACCAACGAAACAAGTGTTTTGTACATATTGGAGTTGATTGGATGTGTTTGTTTCGAAAAATCTCGTCATGACTCAAGCAGCGTCGGTTTTTGCACATAGTGCCGATGTTGGCTCACGTGGATGGGTTGTATTTTCAACGGAACCAAACAGTTCAAGGACCAAGAAAACAAGAGTGTTGGACATATTGTAGTGGATTGGGTGTGTTCTTTCGAAAAATCGCATCATCACTCACACGACGATGGTTTGTGCACTCAGTGGCGATATTGGCTCACGTGGATCCGATGTATTTTCACCTGAACGAAATATAGTTCAAAAACCTAGAAAACCGGTACTATGGACATACTGGAGTGGATTGGGTGTGTTCGTTTCGAAAAATCGCACCATGACTCACACGGCGATGGTTTGTGCACTCAGTGCCGATATTGGCTCACGTGGATGCGATGTATTTTCACCTGAACGAAATATAGTTCAAAAACCTAGAAAACAAGTGCTATGGACATATTGTAGTGGATTGGGTGTGTTCGTTTCGAAAAATCGCATCCTGACTCACACGGCGATGGTTTGTGCACTCAGTGGCGATATTGGCTCACGTGGATGCGATGTATTTTCACATGAACGAAATATAGTTCAAAAACCTAGAAAACAAGTGCTATGGACATATTGTAGTGGATTGGGTGTATTCGTTTCGAAAAATCGCATCATGACTCACACGGCGATGGTTTGTGCACTCAGTGCCGATATTGGCTCACGTGGATGCGATGTATTTTCACCTGAACGAAATATAGTTCAAAACCTAGAAAACAAGTGCTATGGACATACTGGAGTGGATAGGATGTGTTCGTTTTGAAAAATCTCTGTGTGACTCACGCGTCGATGTTTTGTGCAGTTAGTGCCGATATTGGCTCACGTGGCTGTGATTTTTCTTGACCGTAACGAAATAGGTCAAAATAAACCAAAACATGAATTTTGGACATATTGGAGTGGATTGGCTGCGCTCGTTTTGAAAAATCTCTTCATGACTGACGCGGTGAAGTTTTGTGCACTTAGTGTCGATATTGGCTCACGTGGATGCGATGTATTTTCACTAGAACGAAATAATTCAAAAACCAAGGAAACAAGTGGTTTGTACATATTGGAGTTGATTGGATGTGTACGTTTCGAAAAATCTCGTCATGACTCAAGCAGCGTCGGTTTTTGCACATAGTGCCGATGTTGGTTCACGTGGATGGGATGTATTTTCAACGGAATCAAATAGTTCAAGGACCAAGAAAACAAGAGTGTTGGACATATTGTAGTGGATTGGGTGTGTTCGTTTCAAAAAATCGCATCATGACTCACACGGCGATGGTTTGTGCACTCAGTGCCGATATTGGCTCACGTGGATGCGATGTATTTTCACCTGAACGAAATATAGTTCAAAAACCTAGAAAACAGGTGCTATGGACTTACTGGAGTGGATTGGATGTATTCGTTTTGAAAAATCTCTATGCGAGTCACGCGTCGATATTTTGTGCACTTAGTGCCGATATTGGCTCACGTGGATGCGATGTATTTTCACCTGAACGAAATATAGTTCAAAAACCTAGAAAACAAGTGCTATGGACATATTGTAGTGGATTGGGTGTGTTCGTTTCGAAAAATCGCATCCTGACTCACACGGCGATGGTTTGTGCACTCAGTGGCGATATTGGATCACGTGGATGCGATGTATTTTCACCTGAACGAAATATAGTTCAAAAACCTAGAAAACAAATGCTATGGACATATTGTAGTGGATTGGGTGTGTTCGTTTCGAAAAATCGCATCATGACTCACACGGCGATGGTTTGTGCACTCAGTGCCGATATTGGCTCACGTGGATGCGATGTATTTTCACCTAATATAGTTCAAAAACCTAGAAAACAAGTGCTATGGACATACTGGAGTGGATTGGATGTGTTCGTTTTGAAAAATCTCTATGTGACTCACGCTTCGAAGTTTTGCGCAGTTAGTGCCGATATTGGCTCACGTGGCTGTGATTTTTCTTGACCGTAACGAAATAGGTCAAAATAAACCAAAACATGAGTTTTGGATATATTGGAGTGGATTGGCCGCGCTCGTTTTGAAAAATCTCATCATGACTAACGCGGCGAAGTTTTGTGCACTTAGAGTCGATATTGGCTCACGTGGATGCGATGTATACAAGAACGAAATAGTTCAGAAACCAACAAAACAAGTGGTTTGTACATATTGGAGTTGATTGGATGTGTTCGTTTCGAAAAATCTCGTCATGACTCAAGCGGCGTCGGTGTTGCACTTAGCGCCAATATTGGCTCACGTGGATGCGATGTATTTTCAACGGAACCAAATAGTTCAAGGACCAAGAAAACAAGAGTGTTGGACATATTGTAGTGGATTGGGTGTGTTCGTTTCAAAAAATCGCGTCATGACTCACACGGCGATGGTTTGTGCACTCAGTGCCGATATTGGCTCACGTGGATGCGATGTATTTTCACCTGAACGAAATATAGTTCAAAAACCTAGAAAACAGGTGCTATGGACATATTGGAGTGGATTGGATGTGTTCGTTTTGAAAAAATCTCTATGCGAGTCACACGTCGAAGTTTTGTACAGTTAGTGCCGATATTGGCTCACGTGGCTGTGATTTTTCTTGACCGAAACGAAATAGGTCAAAATAAACCAAAACATGAGTTTTGGACATATTGGAGTGGATTGGCTGCGCTCGTTTTGAAAAATCTCATCATGACTGACGCGGCGAAGTTTTGTGCACTTAGTGTCGATATTGGCTCACGTGGATGCGATGTATTTTCACAAGAACGAAATAGTTCAAAAACCAACAAAACAAGGGGTTTGTACATATTGGAGTTGATTGGATGTGTTCGTTTCGAAAAATCTCGTCATGACTCAAGCAGCGTCGGTTTTCGTACATAGTGCTGATATTGGCTCACGTGGATGGGATGTATTTTCAACGGAACCAAATAGTTCAAGGACCAAGAAAACAAGAGTGTTGGACATATTGTAGTGGATTGGGTGTGTTCGTTACGAAAAATCGCATCATGAGTCAATCGGCGATGGTTTGTGCACTCAGTGCTGATATTGGCTCACGTGGATGCGATGTATTTTCACCGGAACGAAATATAGTTCAAAAACCTAGAAAACAACTGCTATGGACATATTACAGTGGATTGGGTGTGTTCGTTTCGAAAAATCGCATCATGACTCACACGGCGATGGTTTGTGCACTCAGTGCCGATATTGGCTGACGTGGATGCGATGTATTTTCACCTGAACGAAATATAGTTCAAAAATCTAGAAAACAAGTGCTATGGACATATTGGAGTGGATTGGATGTGTTCGTTTTGAAAAATCTCTGTGCGAGTCACACGTCGAAGTTTTGTACAGTTAGTGCCGATATTGGCTCACGTGGCTGTGATTTTTCTTGACCGAAACGAAATAGGTCAAAATAAACCAAAACATGAGTTTTGGACATAGTGGAGTGGATTGGCTGTGCTCGTTTTGAAAAATCTCATCATGACTGACGCGGCGAAGTTTTGTGCACTTAGTGTCGATATTGGCTCACGTGGATGCGTTGTATTTTCACCTGAACGAAATAGTTCAAAAACCTAGAAAACATTAGTTTTGGACATATTGGAGTGGATTGGCTGCGCTCGTTTTGAAAAATCTCATCATGACTGACGTGGCGAAGTTTTGTGCACTTAGTGTCGATATTGGCTCAGGTGGATGCGATGTATTTTCACAAGAACGAAATAGTTCAAAAACCAACAAAACAAGGGGTTTGTACATATTGGAGTTGATTGGATGTGTTCGTTTCGAAAAATCTCGTCATGACTCAAGAGGCGTCGGTTTTTGCACTTAGTGCCGACATTGGCTCACGTGGATGCGATGTATTTTCAACGGAACCAAATAGTTCAAGGACCAAGAAAACAAGAGTGTTGGACATATTGTAGTGGATTGGGTGTGTTCGTTACGAAAAATCGCATCATGACTCACACGGCGATGGTTTGTGCACTCAGTGCCGATATTGGCTCACGTGGATGCGATGTATTTTCACCGGAGCGAAATATAGTTCAAAAACCTAGAAAACAAGTGCTATGGACATATTATAGTGGATTGGGTGTGTTCGTTTCAAAAAATCGCATCATGACTCACACGGCGATAGTTTGTGCACTCAGTGCCGATATTGGCTCACGTGGATGCGATGTATTTTCACCTGAACGAAATATAGTTCAAAAACCTAGAAAACAAGTGCTATGGACATATTGTAATGGATTGGGTGTGTTCGTTTCGAAAAATCGCATCATGACTCACACGGCGATGGTTTGTGCACTCAGTGCCGATATTGGCTCACGTGGATGCGATGTATTTTCAACGGAACCAAATAGTTCAAGGACCAAGAAAACAAGAGTGTTGGACATATTGTAGTGGATTGGGTGTGTTCGTTTCGAAAAATCGCATCATGACTCACACGGCGATGGTTTGTGCACTTAGTTGCTCACGTGGATGCGAAGTATTTTCACCTGAACGAAATAGTTCCAAAACATAGAAAACAACTGCTTTGGACATATTTGAGCGGATTGGATGTGTTCGTTTTGAAAAATCTCTCTGTGACGCACGCGTCGAAGTTTTGTGCAGTTAGTGCCGATATTAGCTCACGTGGCTGTGATTTTTCTTGACCGAAACGAAATAGGTCAAAATAAACCAAAACATGAGTTTTGGACATATTGGAGTGGATTGGCTGCGCTCGTTTTAAAAATCTCATCATGACTGACGCGGCGAAGTTTTGTGCACATATTGGCTCACGTGGATGCGATGTATTTTCACAAGAACGAAATAGTTCAAAAACCAACAAAACAAGGGGTTTGTACATATTGGAGTTGATTGGATGTGTTCGTTTCGAAAAATCTCGTCATGACTCAAGCAGCGTCGGTTTTTGTACGTAGTGCTGATATTGGCTCACATGGATGGGATGTATTTTCAACGGAACCAAATAGTTCAAAGACCAAGAAAACAAGAGTGTTGGACATATTGTAGTGGATTGGGTGTGTTCGTTTCGAAAAATCGCATCATGACTCACACGGCGATGGTTTGTGCACTCAGTGCCGATATTGGCTGACGTGGATGCGATGTATTTCCACCTGAACGAAATATAGTTCAAAAACCTAGAAAACAAGTGCTATGGACATACTGGAGTGGATTGGATGTGTTCGTTTTGAAAAATCTCTATGTGACTCACGCGTCGAAGTTTTGCGCAGTTAGTGCCGATATTGGCTCACGTGGCTGTGATTTTTCTTGACCGTAACGAAATAGGTCAAAATAAACCAAAACATGAGTTTTGGATATATTGGAGTGGATTGGCCGCGCTCGTTTTGAAAAATCTCATCATGACTAACGCGGCGAAGTTTTGTGCACTTAGAGTCGATATTGGCTCACGTGGATGCGATGTATACAAGAACGAAATAGTTCAGAAACCAACAAAACAAGTGGTTTGTACATATTGGAGTTGATTGGATGTGTTCGTTTCGAAAAATCTCGTCATGACTCAAGTGGCGTCGGTGTTGCACTTAGCGCCAATATTGGCTCACGTGGATGCGATGTATTTTCAACGGAACCAAATAGTTCAAGGACCAAGAAAACAAGAGTGTTGGACATATTGTAGTGGATTGGGTGTGTTCGTTTCAAAAAATCGCGTCATGACTCACACGGCGATGGTTTGTGCACTCAGTGCCGATATTGGCTCACGTGGATGCGATGTATTTTCACCTGAACGAAATATAGTTCAAAAACCTAAAAAACAAGTGCTATGGACATACTGGAGTGGATTGGATGTGTTCGTTTTGAAAAATCTCTATGTGACTCACGCGTCGATGTTTTGCGCAGTTAGTGCCGATATTGGCTCACGTGGCTGTGATTTTTCTTGACCGTAACGAAATAGGTCAAAATAAACCAAAACATGAGTTTTGGACATATTGGAGTGGATTGGCCTCGCTCGTTTTGAAAAATCTCATCATGACTGACGCGGCGAAGTTTTGTGCACTTAGAGTTGATATTGGCTCATGTGGATGCGATGTATTTTCACAAGAACAAAATAGTTCAAAAACCAACGAAACAAGTGGTTTGTACATATTGGAGTTGATTGGATGTGTTCGTTTCGAAAAATCTCGTCATCACTTAAGCAGCGTCAGTTTTTGCACATAGTGCCGATATTGGCTCACGTGGATGCGATGTATTTTCAACGGAACAAAATAGTTCAAGGACCAAGAAAACAAGAGTGTTGGACATATTGTGGTGGATTGGGTGTGTTCGTTTTGAAAAATCGCATGATGACTCACACGGCGGTGGATTGTGCACTCAGTGCCGATATTGGCTCACATGGATGCGATGTATTTTCACCTGAACGAAATATAGTTCAAAAACCTAGAAAACAGGTGCTATGGACATACTGGAGTGGATTGGATGTGTTCGTTTTGAAAAATCTCTGTGTGAGTCATGCGTCGAAGTTTTGTGCAGTTAGTGCCGATATTAGCTCACGTGGCTGTGATTTTTCCTGACCAAAACAAAATAGGTTAAAATAAACCAAAACATGAGTTTTGGACATATTGGAGTGGATTGGCTGCGCTCATTTTGAAAAATCTCATCATGACTGACGCGGCGAAGTTTTGTGCACTTAGTGTCGATATTGGCTCACGTGGATGCGATGTATTTTCACAAGAACGAAATAGTTCAGAAACCAACAAGTCTATAACAAACTCCACTTCCCGATCCGGGCAGCAAGTCTATAACAAACTCAACTTCCCGATCCGGCGGCATTCCGGTAGTTCCTCGGGGAAGACATCGGGGTACTCACACACCACTGGTACAGCAGCAATGTCAATGGTTTTAGCACCCGAAAGAGCATGGAGTTGTGGGGAATGATCATCAAGAGCAATAAAAATCGGTTCACCGGTATTGTTTTTGAGTGCAATGAGACGGCGGCCACAATCGATGACCCCATGATTTTTGTGCAGCCAATCCATACCTAGAATGACATCTAAACCCTTTGTGTGGAGTATGATAAGATCAGCAATAAACTCTACCCCTTGTACATTTATCTTTGTGCCCCGACTAATGAATTCAGCTCTCATCTCTGAACCAGGTGATGTAACAATTAGAGGTGGGTGCAATCTACTAATGGGAAGCCTATGACCTGATGCAAAACTTTTGATGACGAATGAGTGTGTAGCTCCTGAATCAAATAATACGCTAGCTGGGTGTGAATGAACAAGTAGCGTACCGACAAGAACATCTGGTGCTTGTTCTGCTTCCTCGGTGGTAACATGATTCACACGGCCCCTTCTCTGATTTTGCTGACCCTGAGGTGCTGATCTGGGAGGTGGATTAGGACGCGGTGCTGCTGGTCTTGGTCCCTGAGGTGGTGCACGACGAGGGTACGGGCATTGGTTGATGTAGTGGCCCGCTTGCCCGCAATTGAAGCAGTTGTTGGAGCGAACGGGCAGGCGAATAGCTTGCTGATTTCCGCCCACGGGAGGCGCAACACGCTGCTGAGGAGGGCATGGCATGAATCCTTGTGGACGAGGAGGTGGTGGAGCTTGATAACGCGGAGGGGGCGGCTGCCAACCACGGGGTTTTTGCGAACTACCCGCGGCTGAAATCTGCGCAGCCCTCTTGCGCTTGCGCTCGGCCTCGAGGTTCTTCATCTTGCTTTCCACGACCACAGACCTGTTGACAAGGTCCTGAAAGTCCAGAAAAGAGTGCAGCGAGCTCGAGTTGCATCTCCGCCGACAACCCATTCATAAACCGATTTTGCTTGCGGGTGTCGGTATTGACATCGTCCGGAGCATAGCGAGCTAAGTGGTTGAACTCACGCAGATACTCCATGACGGACTTGTTGCCTTGAGTGAGAGATAGGAACTCACGTTGTTTGAGGTCCATAATACCCTTTGGCACATGGGCAGCACGAAAAGCATCACGAAATTGAGCCCAAGTGACGACACGGCCGGCGGGTTGCATGGCGAGAAAGTTCTCCCACCAATCACCGGCTGCGCCTTGGAGTTGCTCGGCTGCCAGGTTGGTCTTCTCGGCGTCGGGGCAGCGAATGAGAGTGAGCTTCCGCTCGATGGTACGAAGCCAATCATCAGCATCAAGTGGATCATCGGAGCGAGTGAACACAGGAGGTTGAGTACGCTGAAATTCAGCGAGTCCCCCGGCGACTTGGTGTCCACCACCGCCCGCACCTTGGGCAATGTGGGCGGCCGTAGCGGCTGCGCTTGCTGCGATTTGCTGAAGGACAGCATTCTGAGCCTCACGGTTGCGCTCCACGGCCATGAGAACCTCGGCCATGGTAGGAGGAGGAGGTGGTGACCCCTCTTGGTTGCGACGAGAACCCTCCGGACTATCCCGATCATGGGAGCGAGTGTGACGGCGAGACATCCTATGGAGCAAGGATATCAACGATGGTTAGTGATAGGAAAATTAAGGAATAACAATGGTCTAAAAGTTAGTACGTATCGCACAAGGTAATCCAAGTCTAAAATTACAGACTTAATATGAATGCACAATACAAATGCACAATCCAATTATACACCAATGTGACATGTTATGTTAGCATGATATGATGCACCAAAGAAGAACCATTAACAACCAAAACAGGCTTATCCAATGCTAAAGCCTGAGCAAGAAGCAATAAACCAACATAGTTTTCCAAACACGATCTACATAGTGGGTCAAAAGCGTATCAATCGCATGGAATGGGAAAGTCCAAATAAACCAACAGTACAACTTGGCCACTACAGCTATATGACACATTTCTATCGAGCGTCTCTTAGCTGGGAGTATACTTTTGCAATCTATTTGGTCGAATTTTTGAGTTGGTATATTTTACTTCTTCCGAAACAAGGTTCAGAAATTTCTCAGGTTATCGAACAGCAGTCACTTACAAATTTTTTTTTTTGAAAGAGCCACAGAAGTAATAAAATTCGGAAAATTTTTGTGTGAGTGACTGGAGTAGTTGCCCAAGTCCATAAAAATTAACAGGGTAAAACAGTGAGTAATTTTTCCTATAGATATTTTTAGCTACAGACTGTTCCAAAAATTCAAGATTTTTAACCAATCGATAGTTTGGAGGTCTAAAACAATTTATAATTTTTCAAAATTGGTGGGGGCTAAGAATAACATAAGTAACAGCAAGGCACCATTTTAGAGTGAAATTGTCCATTTTAGTTGCATTTACAAACTGAAAGTGAATTTCAATTGCCTCAACTTACCGGTTACATTATCGGTCTAATATTTGAGTAAGAGAAGTAATAGATTTATTTTGCAACCCAATTAGATCATGATGAGTGAAAATCTGAGAATAAGGTGAGTAGGAATTCTAGAATGAGATGAGAAGTAAAAAGGATTCACACATCCTAAGATTTTCACAATCGACTCAAGTTGAATATTTTGCAGATCATTTTCAAATTGCCAACTTAGCTCTAGCCTACAGTTGACATTGCTCACCAACCGCTGTGGGCACCCGGAAATCATACCGTCCAATGTAATTTGTGACCATCACATAATGTTGAATGAGTGGGATCCATACACGCATAAATAGCCACTCATATCTCAATGTGCGCATGATCACAAATTGACATCATTTGATATAAAATCCATAATGCCGAATAATGAGCAAAGGAGATATTGCTGGGACTCCGCATGCCAGTCAACTTCAGCCTGAGACATGCCCGTCAAACCACACGAAGGCGGTGACCAGATGTGTTACACATCTCAGGAGACTTGACTCAAAAAGCAAGAGCTCTACAACATCTCAAATGCTCAAAATTCATACTCGTGCTTAGCTAGTCCCCAGGAATGCGACTAGCCTCACACTTTCATCGCAAGCAATTAATCAACATAGCAAGTGCCATAAAAGGGTTAAAGTGCAGCGAGGTACATGACACATAATAGGGTCTGAGGTCCCAACATACAACACATAAATATAGCAGCGGAAGTCTCAGATAGAGCTCATAAGCAAAAGATAAAACCGGTGGTGCCACAACCGCACTAGGGCAAACCAACCGGGCAAGAGCCAAGCTGCAAGAGATCACTCATCACCCTTGCTGCCCTCAGCAGAGCAATGACCACACAAGAAGCATAACTCATAACCGGTATCCTCACCTGAAACAGCGGCGCCGGGTTAAGTACAAGATTGTACTCGCAAGTCTTACCCAAAATTATATATACATAAGAGAGAGAGAAGTATGCAAGCTTTCTAGCCTATAGTGGGTCTCTAGGTTCAACATTTGCATCAAGCTAATTTTATTGAGCAATTAATGAGTAAAATAAGCAAGGACGAGCAAATCTAGCATCATTTTAATTTATGGACAGCAAGTATATAATTCTGAAATGTATAAGCAAATGAGCCCAAACGGCGCTCTCATCATCAACCATGGACTACCAAAGTCCATACCAACATGGCACAACATGCCAACACCACCATCAAACATAATCCCATCCATAATAATCTATATTTGATGCTAACATAACTGACTAACACATCAAGCATTGTCCATAACCGAGGACGCGGCTATTCGAATAGATTATACTCTGATCAGAGGTGTACAACTGGACCCACACGAAATGAACAAAGATCAAATGCTACACACCCCGTCGAGTGCGGTACACAAATGATTCAAGCTCATTACATGCCCTTTCTTAGCCCCACCCCAACCACCTATACCACGCTGGGGTTCCCGACGACTCAGTCACGTGTGTGCGTGATGTGACCAAGGCGGGCGCGCCACGCGGGAGGCACCCCCGGCCAAACCTAGGCACCCGAGGCCCTCCAAAGGCTACCTACCTCACGACTCTCCAACGTGGTATAAATGATCACAGTAGAACTAGTAAGAACAAGCCGGTCCCAAATAAGGCATGTGGTAAGTACGTAGGGTGCTTGATTAGATGTCAAAATGTTCGGTCCTTAACGACCTAGACGGGGCTACTTGCATCAGGGGAAACCAACCTCCCATCATCGCCCTATCACCCGTCCAAGTCCAACATATTTCATCAACCATTATTTAGTGTAAGTGCTCAAGTTTTATGCCCAATAATGCAAGTTGTCTATATACCACAATTAATAGCATTGTCCATCCCTATAGTTCTCTTAGCACTAAGCATGGCTAAGCATTAATGAATAAGACATCCCAAGTGATCCAAACCAGTGGCAATAGGGTATAAGGACAGCAATATCACAAGAACTAAATGCATAAATAGGTTCTACCCATACACCATAAACCGACAATATTGATATCTAGGCAATGCATGCATATATATACGTATAGATTGCAACCAAATCATTTTTAGAGAAAGCATAGGTTCTATATGCTTAGGTGCTTGCCTTGCTGCTGAGGGTAGTCACTATCCTCCTCTGGATATGGCTCGTTACTCTCTGGAATCTCCGAATCTATCGAAAAGAAGCAATATGTGAATAAGAGCCAAATAAACATGCACATGCAAAATGATCAATAAATTATGAAATAAATACAGTGGGTAGATCATATTTTAAGTTGAATTTAGGTGAAGGAATCACCAGATTATCACTTATGGTTTGGGAGATATGAAAATGACAAGCTCTCAGGTGCTGAAAATAGCAGTTATGTAAATATTAATGTTTCCTTTAGTACATTACGAGTAACATGCATTTCAAACCAAGATTTCATAATAATGATCACTTTTAGAGTAAATACATCACTCAAAGGTCCTAAGAAAAATTATTTCACAGCTATATGTGTTGTCATTATTTATATATGGGTTTTACAAGTTAAAATCATGGGAATGCTAATTAAACTTCTAAACAAGATTTAAGAGGTAGTTTTGCCAAAAACAACTTCACGACAGCAAAGAGTACTAAAATATAAGCTCAACAAAAATGGTTTCACAATTTTAGTTTTTACCAATAATTTCTTACGAATTTATTAAGAGCTAGACCACACAAGCGATACCTATAGCTATTTATATTTTTACTTGGAAAACCAGTACAAAAGTTGGTCAATTTTATTTTACAACATTGAAGAGCTCAGTTTTATGAATCTATAGGAATTTGGTTCACTGAATTCGGAGTTCATATGAATTAGTTATGGAATTTTAAAGTTCATACCTCTTTCAGCTCAATAGCTAGCTCAGAAATCGATTTCTATTTTCACTCCCCTTTTCTCCAACTTCCACCGGACTTCGCTCACATGGCAGCAACCTGGACGTAGGGTCGTGCGAGGCTAAGGCCTCGGGCTGATGGCAAGAGACGTAGCAAGGCCTCAGGCTGACGGCAAGAGACGTTGCCTAGGGCTGCTTCAACCGAAATCAAAAGAGATGAACTCGGGTGAGTTGCAGCCACCTTCTAGCTGCAGCAATAGAGTGGACAACCTATAGAACGTTGCTATAGATGTTCAACATGGAGGGAATTCAAAAGAGGCACCATGGATGAAAAGGAAGCTCACCAAACGGAGGAAAACAAAATGCTGCTGCTGCAGCCCTGCAGGCTGAAACCACCACTCTCTTATTCCATCTCGATCTCTCTCAACTCTCCATGCATGTGCAAGATGTTGGGATGGATGGAAAGCTTGGATGATGGGGATTGATCTTGGGCTATTGGATGGGATTTGGGGAGGAGAAGTGAGATGAGAGCTCAGCTTGAGAAAGAAAAGAAAGAACAAGTAGTGAAGATGAAAGGGGAGGAAGAAGAAGGGGTTTTCTCTGCCCCCCCCTTAAGTCCTGAGGTGGGAGCACGCCCATGGGTGTGTTGTGGGGCTAAAGAGGCACCCAAGGTCAGTGACAAGTGGGCCCAAGTCGTGGCTGTCTTTGAGGATGAGACAGGTGGGTGAAAAACTGAGTATAGATTCATTCTTGCAATTTCCAGGATTTATTTTCTTTCCCTCTCTTGGTAAATTCGATTTGACTAGGTAAAACTTGTTCAACAATTCAGGAATTTGGTGTGGTGATAGGTGTTGGTTTATAGGTTCCATTTTTCAAAGTTTCACACATAAATTCCAAGTATTTTAAATCTGGTGAAAAGATGAAATTGGTTAGGCTGAAAGTTATATTGAAATTTCAGGAGGTCAAAACGGAGAGCTAAAATTCCACAAAATTTATTTTTGTTGGTGATAAATAAACTAGTATTTGAATAAATTATTAAACATGTATACTTCTGTTCAAGTTATTGTTCAAATAGAAGTGGTTTCAATTTTACCGATTAGAGTTAATTTTGTTATCGCATATGATCAATTTGCAATATAGTAAATATGCAATCTAAAGGACAACAATTGCACTTCTAAATACCTGGTTATGAGCCTAGGGCTGTTACAGAAATAGTTCAAAAAACAAAAAAACAAGTGGTTTGTACATATTGGAGTTGATTGGATGTGTTCGTTTCGAAAAACTCGTCATGACTCAAGCGGCGTCGGTTTTTGCACTTAGTGCCGATATTGGCTCACGTGGATGTGATATATTTTCAACGGAACCAAATAGTTGAAGGACCAAGAAAACAAGAGTTTTGGACATATTGTAGTGGATTGGGTGTGTTCGTTTTGAAAAATCGCATCATAACTCACACGGCGATGGTTTGTGCATTTAGTGCCGATATTGGCTCACGTGGATGCGTTGTATTTTCACCTCAACGAAATAGTTCGAAAACCTAGAAAACAAGTGATTTGGACATGTTGGAGTGGATTGGATGTGTTCGTGTTGAAAAATCTCTTTGTGACTCACGCGTCGAAGTTTTGTGCAGTTAGTGCCGATATTGGCTCACGTGGCTGTGATTTTTCTTGACCGAAACGAAATAGGTCAAAATAAACCAAAACATGAGGTTTGGACATATTGGAGTGGATTGGCTGCGCTCGTTTTGAAAAATCTCATCATGACTGACGCGGCGAAGTTTTGTGCACTTAGATTGAGTTGTTCCCCTTACTTTCCCAACTCACCTCTCTCTTTTTCAGCGCACACGCATTTCAAACTGCTAAACGGTTTGTTTTTTACAAAAAAGTTTCTATTCGAAAGTTGCTTTAAAAAATCATATTGATCCATTTTTGAAAAAAAAATTAACAAATACTTAATTAATCATGTGCTAATGAGTCGCTCCGTTTTTCGTGCGAAGGGAATAAATTCCCAACCCACACTGCCGAACACACCCTTAGTGTCGATATTGGCTCACGTGGATGCGATGTATTTTCACAAGAACAAAATAGTTCAAAAACCAACAAAACAAGTGGTTTGTACATATTGGAGTGGATTGGATGTGTTCGTTTCGAAAAATCTCTCCGTGAGTCCCCCGACAAACTTTTGTGCACTTGGTGCAGATATTGGCTCATGAATGTGCGATGTTTTTTCACCGAAATAGATTAGTTCAAAATGAAGACATGAATTTTGGATATATTGGAGTAGATTGGGTGTGTTTATTTCGGAAAATCTCATCATGACTCACGCGGCGAAGGTTTGTGCTCTTAGTGGTGATATTGTCTCACGTGGATGCGATGTATTTTCACCAGAATGAAATAGTTCGAAAACCAACAAAACAAGTGCTTTGGACATATTGGAGTGGATTGGATGTGTTCGTTTTGAAAAATCTCTTTATGACTCACGCGTCGATGTTTTGTGCAGTTTACCAATATTGGCTCACGTGGTTGCGATTTTTCTTCACCGGAACGTAATAGGTCAAAATAAACCAAAACATGAGTTTTGGACATATTGGAGTGGATTGGCTGCGCTCGTTTTGAAAAATCTCTTCATGACTGACGCGATGAAGTTTTGCGCACTTAGTGCCGATATTGGCTCACGTGGATGCGATGTATTTTCACCAGAACTAAATACATCGAAGACCAACAAAACAAGAGTTTTGGACATATTGAAGTGGATTTGGTGCGTTCGTTTTGAAAAATCTCGTCATGATTCACGCGGTGACGGTTTGCGCACTTAGTGCCAGTATTGGCTGACGTGGATGCGTTGTATTTTCAATGGAACCAAATAGTTCAAAAAAACACCAAAACATGAGTTTTAACCATATTGGAGTGGATTGTGTATGTTCGTCTCGGGAATCTCATCATGACTCACGCAACGAAGTTTTGCGCACTTAGTGCCGATATTGGCTCACGTGGATGCGAAGTATTTTCACCAGAACTAAATACTTCAAAAACCAATAAAATAACTGTTTTGGACACATTGGAGTGGATTGGATGCGTTCGTTTCGAAAAATCTTTCTGTGACTCGCTCAACAAACTTTTGTGCGTGATGTGACCATGGCTACTATGGATACAACCGTTGCTCACATCAGATCTCAACAGGAAGATGTCAAAGATCGAGTTGTCCAAGTTCTGGAATCCACTTCGGCCACTCGCTACAGTGTTGATTTCAAATGACCATCAAATATGCATACGAGCTCCATTTTTGATCCATGAGTACTTGATGGAAAGCTCTTGGAGTCTTCTTTCCAATGGATCTAGCCTCATCTCCAAATTCCATCCTAGTCAGCCAGAATCATAGAAACAAGCTCCTACGTCACCTATAATGGGCCTATGGGCTTGTAACTTTATCTGAGACACCGGCCCAGTTGGGGCCCTTGTGGATTAGATGCGTTCGTTCATGACTCACGTGACGAAGGTTTGTGCATTTAGTGCTGATATTGGCTCACGTCGATGCGATGTATTTTCACCAGAACAAAATAATTCAAAAACCAACAAAACAATTGCTTTGGACATATTGGAGTAGATTAGATGTGTTCGTTTCAAAAAATCTCTCCGTGACTCGCGTGGCAATGTTTTGTGCAGTTAGTGCCGATATTGGCTCATGTGTCTGCGATGTTTTTTCACGTGTGTCGGCTAGACCACCTAATTTGCAATTTAGATTGCGTTTATCTTGTTCCTGCTTGTTTCTTCGATTTGCTCGTAGGAATAAGGTTGATTTGCATCTGCAAGATCAACAACCTACGCAGAGGTGTATCGATCGCTAAGGCGCAACACAACAACGTCTCGTACGATTGTAGTCAGGTCGTCAACGTTTCTCCCAAATTGTAGTTATCATCAACTCACCGAAAGATTGGGACAACCAGGTGTCTTAGTGTATCAAGTGGAGCTTAGGGTTTATCAAGTGGTATAAGAGTTTTCGTTGCTCGGTGAGTTTTTATCTACCTATAACCAGAAAATAGCCATACAAGAAAAAAAAATATCACCCTTTACCTAGCCATCTTTGTGCCATTGCATTGTTCCTTTCAGTTTTTGCATTGTTGAGTTTTGCGTTGCATCGTCGTGTCGTGTTGCTGGTCTTAGCATCTAGTCCGTTTAGAGTTTCGAGTTCTGGTGACATTTAGTATCACTATCGCCGACGTGTCTTCGTTGCCGTCGGGATCTTCGAAAACGGAATCGTGTCGCCGCCAGGGTTTCCTTTTTCTCCTTTCGGGCATTTTCTATCGGTTGGTTTTGGAGTTGCGTCTAGGGTTTCTGTCTTGTGGTTGTGCCCTGCGTCGTGTCCGTGCTGTTGCCGTGAGAAAGACGGAAGGAGGAGATTAGATTAGATTAGATTGGTTTTTGTTTGTAAAAAAAAATTGGTATCGGATTTGAGTTCCGTTTGCAAAAACGGAATCCATTCGAGGAGATCATTCCATTTTTGCATAGATCAAATTTTAGGGTTTGGACTTTTACATTTGAGTCCCTGTAATTTTTATATTTACATTTGAGTCCCTGTAATCTTGCATTCGGGTCCTTAAGTCATTTTTTTTGCTAAAAAAATCAAAAAAAGGAAGAAAGGTGCTAAAAAAAGAAAACAAAAGCCGCACCAAAAAAAAAGAAAAAAAGAAAAAGAAAAGAAGAAAGAAAGACATAAAGAAAAGAGAAAATCAGTTGTTATCTTTGAGTTTGCTTTTGTATATCAGAGTTGTGCATGAGTTGTTTCTAGTGCTATCTTGTGGTATCGTTTGTGTCTAGGCTCGCATCTCTAGTACGTTCTAGCCTAGGACCAGCATGGTACTGACTTTGAATAGTTATTCAACTTTTCATTCTCTGATTTGAGCATTTGCTATTTCTTTGCTATATATTTAAGCCTACCCAGAACTCCACAAATTTGATTGCAGCCGTACAACAAATGTTTGCCAAGGCATCGATACATCCAACCTCCATTGGGGTGCTTGGTTGAGTCGGTGTATGTCACCATTCCGCTTGTATTGGTAAGAACTTGTAAGAGTTTAGTTAAAAGCTTGAGTGTGTGTCTTTTGAGCCTCCACTACCTAGTAGTTAATAGGAATGTGCATATTTTTGTGTATGTTTCTTGTTTTCTACTAACAATGGCAGGGAGACGCAAGACAATTGGGGATAGCTATGCTTGTCAACATCTTCATCGAGACATGGAGAGTGATCTACATGACACATATGAGGTAAGTGACATTGTTTTACCTAAGATCAAATCTGCACTACATTATTTTGAAGGAAATTATGATCCTTATGCTTACATTAAATGGGAGCTAGCGGTTGATAGTGAATTTAAAAAGCATGATTTGCCTGAGAAACATATGGTTATGTATGCCTCTTGTGTTTTAATTAAAAATGCTTCTTATGAATGGAAACATCTTTGTAGGCATAACAAAATACCTCAATCTTGGAATGAACTGAAACGATATTTGAGACACTATTATGTTACCGAGTATTATGTTGATATTCTGCTCAATAAACTGTAATGTTTAAAACAAGATACCAGAACTATTATCTCATACTACCATGATATGCATGCTTGTTTATTACGTTGTGGTTTAGATGAATGCAAAGAATCTATAGAATTGAGGTTTTTACGTGGGCTTAACAAAGAAATTCAGAACATCCTTGCTTGTCAAAGTTATATATATCTCTTTCTCATTTGTTACAACTTACTTGCAATGCTGAATGTTAAATAGAGGAGGACATGAAAAAGCAACACACTATATTTTTGCCTCATATTACTAACCATTTGCAGGAAGTGCATAATCACGAAAAGAAGGAGATACGTTGAGTTGAGCTGCTCCGATACCACCTGATAAACTCTGAGCTGAATTTACGGTAACTACGAAGTAGTATCACCGAAAGATCGGGCCAATCAGATCTCTGATACCACTTGATAAACCCTGAGCTGCTCTGATACCACTTGATAAACCCTGAACTTCACTCGATACGCTCAGGGATCTGGTTGTCCCAATCTTTCGGTTGATTTATGATGTGAGCAATGGTTGTATTAATAGTAGCCATGGTCACATCACTTGGACAGCTCGATCTTGACATGGCGTGCACATGTCTATGGATCACGTGTGACGAGTAGTTGTGGCCCGATCTTCTCGAAGGATCCACGAACTTGATAACTATCGCTACGTGACCTGGGTGAACCGCAATTCGGCGTTCTACAACTCCCTCAGGAATCGAAAGAACAAGTTTGCAAGCCTCTCAAGACTCACATGGAAAGAAGAACTCAAATAGTTTGTATTTCTGAATTGGCAGCCAAAACGAACCCCCCCCCCCCGTCATCTAGTACTTGGATATATATATATATATGTAGCACTAGTGGAGTTTTCGGTTGGGATAAAATAAATGAGAACTTGCAGTAGAAATCATAGCACTCCTAATGGAGTTCTTTGGATGGTTGGTATTCTTCTGCATGCTTGTACGTGTGTGAAGAGCAACCTGGTTGCTGAATGGTCCGCATAGTAGCTCATGAATTTATTTGCTTTGCACATCCACAACTGGTTTGCATGGTAGCTGAATGGTCCATCCTCTCTATGAACGTCTAGGCTCCTTAGTCCATATATTTGGAGGTCAGAAACCATCATCATCCCATGTCCGTTAGTGCACTCCATCATTCCTAAGAACATTAAAACAAGTACTCAAAAGTATAGGCTCATCCAAAGTAATTTGATTATTTAACACAAGGTTAGCGTTCACCTGAGAATGCATTTCCTTCTCCAATTGTTTGGCTCTACTCCTTGTAATTGGATCCACTATATCAGATGCAGTTTCATTAGGAAGTGCAGAGGAGTAGATGCTAGGGATGTCCTCATTAGCCTCCCCCTCTTGAGAAGGAGTCGTCCTCGACTCAGACTCACCGACAAAAGGAAGCAAATCTTTGACATTGAATGTTGTACTCACATTGGAATATTTAGGGGGAAGCTCAATTTTTTAAGCGTTATCATTTATCTTTTCGAGCACCTGGAATGGACCATCACCCCGAGGGGATAACTTACTCTTGCGCTGTTGGGGAAACCGATCCTTGCGTTGATGCAACCACACGAGGTAACCGGGCTGGAATATAACTTTCTTCTTACCCTTGTTCGCGTGCTTGGCATATTGTGCAGATTTCTTCTCGATATTCCTGCTTGTGGCATCATGTAGCTTCTTAATAAATTCTGAACGTTTTGCAGCGTCCATGTTAGCTTGTTCCTGTAATGGTAAAGGCAAAAGATCCATGGGTGTACATGGTTTAAAACCATAAACAATTTCAAAGGGACAGAAATTTGTTGTTGAATGTATTGCCCTCTTATAAGCAAATTCAACATGTGGAAGGCAATCTTCCCACATCTTCAATTTCTTTTTCAGCACAGCTCTTAGCATGGAGGAGAGAGTACGGTTGACAACCCCAGTTTGCCCATCAGTTTGTGGGTGACAAGTGGTGGAGAATAACAACTTAGTGCCATGTTTACCCAACAATGTCTTCCAAAAATAGCTCACAAATTTTGTATCACGATCTGAAACAATAGTCTTTGGCACTCCATGTAGACGAACTATCTCCCTGAAAAACAAGTCAGCAACGTGTGACGCATCATCGCTCTTATGACATGGAATAAAATGTGCCATCTTTGAGCAGCGATCGACTACAACAAAAATGGAATCCCACCCCCTCTGAGACCGAGGTAACCCCAGAATAAAGTCGATAGATACATCTTCCCAAGGTACATTTGGAATTGGTAATGGAGTATATAGACCATGGGGATTAAGATGAGACTTAGCTTTCAAGCAGGTTATGCATCGCACAACGTGTCGCTGGACATCACGTCTCATATGTGGCCAAAAGAAATGATCAGAAAGCATGTCCAATGTCTTTTTTACACCAAAATGACCAGCCAACCCCCCAGCATGTGATTCCTATAAAAGAACATTTCGAATCGAGCAAGCCAGAATGCATAGTTTGTTAGTCCGAAATAAGAATCTATCATGCACATAGAATTTGTCCCATCCTTTTCCAGCAATACAATTAGAGAAAGTTTCTTTAAAATCAGGGTCATTAGCATAAAGTGTTTTAATTGATTCCAAACCAAGCACTTTTGTACCTAATTGGGTAACCAAAGCACATCGTCTAGACAAAGCATCTACAACAATGTTATCTTTGCCACGCTTATGTTTGACAACATAGGGGAATGTTTCAATGAACTCAATCTATTTTGCATGTTGACGGTTCAGTTTACCTTGCCTTTTCAGATATTTCAAAGCTTCATGATCAGAATGGATTACAAATTCTTTAGGTAATAAATAATGTTGCCAGACTTCCAAAACTCGAACCAAGGCATAAAGCTCTTTGTCATAGACAGAGTAATTCAGATGTGGACCATTTAACTTTTCAGAAAAGTAGGCAACAGGTTTACCTTCTTGAAGTAACACACCTCCAATGCCAATACCACTTGCATCACATTCGATCACAAAACTTTTGTTTTAGCTCTTCAAAGGCGTGGTCCTGTTCATCTCCTCACTTGAATGGAACATCCTTCTTTGTTAAATTGTTAAGGGGTGCAGCGATGGTGCTGAAATCTTTAACAAATCGTCGGTAGAAACCTGCAAGACCATGGAAACTTCGAACTTGGCTCATATTTTCAGGTGTAGGCCAATCCTTTCTCGCTTTAATTTTCTCGTCATCAACCTTGATGCCATCTGCAGTCACCACAAAACCAAGAAAAACAACACGGTCTGTACAAAAGGTGCACTTAGCAATATTTGCATACAATTTCTTTGCTCTCAAAAAAGCAAGGACTTGACAAATATGGTCAAGATGGTCATCAAATGATTTACTATAGATCAGGATATCATCAAAATATACAACCACAAATTTTCCAATGAAAGCTCTTAAAACATGATTCATTAAACGCATAAAAGTTGAAGGAGCATTCGTCAAACCAAAGGGCATCACAAGCCATTCATATAAACCAAATTTAGTCCTAAATGCTGTCTTCCATTCATCATCAATTTTCATGCGAATTTGGTGATAGCCGCTGTGTAAATCAATTTTGGTGAAAATATTTGAACTACTCAATTCATCTAAAATGTCATCAAGCCTAGGAATGGGATGGCGATATCTAACAGTTATAGCGTTGATAGCACGACAATCAACGCACATGCGCCAAGACCCATCTTTCTTAGGGACTAAAAATACTGGAACAACACAAGGTGATAGAGATTCACGAACATACCCTTTGTCCAAAAGCTCTTTTATCTATCGCTGGATTTCTTTTGTTTCTTCAGGATTGGTGCGATAGGCTGGACGATTTGGAAGAGAAGCACCAGGTACCAAATCAATTTGGTGCTCAATGTCACGGACGGTGATAAACCCTGAGCTGCTCTGATACCACTTGATAAAATCTGAACTCCACTCGATACGCTCAGGGATCTGGTTGTCCTGATCTTTTGGTGAGTTGATGATTACTACGATTTGGGAGAAATATTAACGGCCTGACTACAACCGTATGAGACGTTGTTGTGCTGCGCCTTAGCGATCGATACACCTCTCCGTGGGTTGTTGATCTTGCCGGTGCAAATCAACCTTATTCCTGCAAGCAAATCGAAGAAACAAGTAAGAACAAGATAAAAGCAATCTGAACTGCAAATAGGAATTAAATACAAATGATAAGTTGGAGTTCCGTAACAAGAAAACCGGCGATCTAACCGATCACGTGATTACACTGTAAAGTAGCGAAGCTAAACTTTAATCTAAACAAAACCCAAGAAACCCTAAAGAGGTACCTAGCTATTTAAAGGGGTGGGAGGACGACCAAGGGGTCCCTAGGGTCGTGCTCCACCAGATTGGGGCGCACCCCACATGGGCCCCACATGGGCCAGGGTCCCAGATGAAGTTACAAGCCCATAGGCCCATTACAGGTGATGCAGCACCTTGTTTGTGTGATTGCGGATGACTGAGAAGGAATTTGGAGATAAGGTTGGATTCGTTGGGAAGAGGACTTCGAGAGCTTTCCATCAAGTACTTTGGGCCCAAAACAGATCTCGTATGCATATTTGGCGGCCGTTTGAAGTCAGGACTGTAGCAGGTGGCCGAATTGGAATCCAGCACTTGGGCAACTTGATCTTGATGTGAGCATTGAATCAATGGTAGCCATGGTCACATCATCCTCCTCTTCTTCATGGAAAACCGTCCTCGATTTTTCCATACGGTGCTCTTCGCGTAGTCCATTTAGAACAACCTGTTTCTTCCAATCAAAACAAGAGAAACTCGACATAATATGATTAGCAATAACATGTCTCTCTAACTTGCAATTTTTATCCACATCTACATGAGGTTCTAAATCCAAACATATGTAAACCCTATGCACCAAATATATTTCTCTATCATTATATTTGCGAAAGATATGAAATATAGTATTAGATGGACATGGCAAACTAATAGCAAATAATTTCTCCTTCAAATTATCAAGCTCACAAAAATCAGCAAACAGAACATAGCCCAATGTATTGAAAGAAGATATGAATTCACTTTCCTCTACTACATTAGCAATGCAGCATGCTTAAAATCAACACATAAAGAATTAACACTAGAAATAGCATGTTCATTCACTAGTTGTGGCATGGATATAAGTGAAGTATTATCACACAACTCTTCTTTATCACAAGGAACAGCGAATAAATCAACTTGTGACAAAGGAATTTCAGCAATTGGTTCCACTAATGGTTGCTCGACTATAGCATGAAAAGTGGACATGTGTAGCTCAGCTTGAGAATACTCACCTTCATTTATCTCAGCACCATTAACCTTGCAAACTTTCTTCAGACATCACAAGTGCTTCATGCTTCTCCTCTTTCTTCTCAAAAACATCATTCTCCTCCTTTTGTTGAATGTTCTGAACTCCCTGCAAAACATTACTAACAAGAGACAAAAAAGATTGCTCCTCCCATGTTTGCACATCATCACTGCACAAGGACATAGGAGATTCAGGAACAGGAGATAATTCGTGGAAGTCTTGTATTTTCTGGATGCTTTATGTGGCTGGATGGTTTAGGAGTCTCTCCCTTACTATTTTTGGAGGTCTCACATAATTTTCTTTTCTCACTCTCCTCCCTTCTCATGCGAGAAACATCAGAAGAATGTATGTCTTCTGGAGATAATGGAACAAGAACCACCTTGTTCTCTTTGTGAATAAATGTGTATTTGTTTGACCGACCAAAATGCACAGAATCCACATCAAATTGCCATGGACGGCCTAGAAGTAAGTGGCATGCTTGCATAGGAACAATATCACAGTCAACCGCATCATGATAGTCAAAAATTGAGAACGATAAGTGGACCATGGACGAAACCTTAACTGTCCCTGAATTATTCAACCACTGCATATGGTACGGGTGTGGATGGCAACGTGTTGGTAGGCCATGCTTCTCAACAAGCAAGGCACTAACAATATTGTTGCAGCTCCCACCATCAATTATGAATCTGCACACCTGACCTTTCACTTTGCATCGTGATTGAAACAAATTATGGCGCTGCCCTTGCTCAGCTGCAAGTAATTAAGTAGAAAGAACTCACCGAACCACCAAAGAATAATCTGGGGTATTCAAAAGATAGGCACTCGCAGTGGAACTTGTAGCAAAACCAAAGGCACTACCATGTTGGAATGAAATAGGATCTTCCAAATAATTAATCGTCACTAGTGATTTCCTCTAGATTTGGAGGAATAACAGCTTGTGGTATGTCATCCTAAGCAACATGTGGAATAGACGGAATGGACAAACAATTCAATCCCAGCTGATATTCACCATCCTCGGCTTGATACTCACAAGTTTCGAGATTCTCATCTGCTAATGCCACAGCAAGTGCTATAATGGCACGCCTATTGGGGCATTCAGCTTGCTTATGCCCATGACCACCACACTTAAAACACTTAATCCTACTTGTCTTCCTTTGGGCTGCTGCAGGAGAGGAGTTGGACCGATTGGAACTCACAGCTTTGCCTTTCACATCAAATTGTTTGGCAGTAGATGAAACAAAATGAGGAGCTCCACGAGATGAAGGTGTGTGCGTCCCTGACCTGTGCTGTTGTGAATGGCGCCATGGAGTAGAGCTGTTATGAGATGAAAATGAAACACTATTTTTATAAGACACAGCAAGCTGCCTTTCTGCCCTTTTTGCAAAACGAACTAATTCTGTGATATTTGTGTAGTTAGCCATATCCACTTTATCAGCAATTGGCTTATTTAGGCCAACCAAGAACCGAGCCATCATGGATTCCTCATCCTCAGTTATTGCTGTACGGAGTAAGCACATTTCCATTTCTTGAAAATATTCATCAACACTGCGAGTACCTTGCATAAGGCGTTTGAGCCGCAAATGTAAGTCACGGAAATAATATGCAGGAACAAAACGACGTCTCATGTCTCTCTTCATTTTGTCCCATGAGATAAGATCATGTCCAACTTGATGATATTCTGTATGAACTTGATTCCACCAAGTAACGGCATAACCTTGAAACTCAATGGCAGCAAGCTTTGCCTTTGTTTCAGCAAGGTAATCATACAAATCAAATATCTGGTCCACCTTGGTCTCCCACTCAAAGTAAGCATCAGCATTCTCCTTCCCACTAAATGGAGGAATGGACACTTTAACTCTGCCTAAGCCATCGTCCTCGTGGCGGCATGCAGGATCACCACGTCACCGATCACAGTGGCCATCATGACTAGCAAACTGGTGGCCACCAAAAGCACCGAAGTGACCAAAGTTAGCACCTCCATGGCCTTCATAACCACCATGATAACCATGGTGATCTTCACGGTAGACATCATGATCGTCAAAATCGCCATCGAAACCTGGAGCCCTTAGAACAGGAACACGCCGTGCACGGCCAAAAAATTGTGGCCTCATATTAGGTGCACCAAAGTAGCCAAAGCCAGCACCATGACCTCGACCTCCACCACGTCCTCGTCCACCGCCTCCTGTAGCTGCACGAACAATCTCAAAAGGACAAGTAGAATGCAGTGAACGATTATAAGCAAATTCAGTATGAGGCAAACATTCTTCCCACATCTTTAGATTTTTCTTTAAAACAGCTCTTAACATAGTTGACAAGGTTCTATTCACAACTTCAGTTTGACCATCAATTTGGGGATGACAAGTAGTAGAAAACAAAAGCTTAGTCCCCAATTTAGCCCATAAAGTTCTCCAAAAATGGTTAAGAAAATTTACTGTCACGATCAGAAACAATTGTGTTTGGCACACCATGCAAGCGAACAATTTCTCGAAAGAACAAATCAGAAATATGAGTAGCATCATCAATTTTATAACATGGTATGAAATGTGCCATTTTAGAAAATCTATCCACATCCACAAAAATGCTATCACGCCCCCTCTTAGTCCTAGGCATTCCCAACACAAAATCCATTGAAATATCTTTCCAAGGAACACTAGAAATAGGTTAAGTACAAACCATGTGGATTTAAGCGTGACTTAGCCTTTTGACATGTAGTGCAGCAAGCAACAAATCTCTCCACATCTCTTCTCATCTTTTGGCCAAAAGAAATGACCAGCAAGTATGTCCTCCGTCTTCTTGGCTCCAAAATGCCCTATCAAACCACCTCCATGCGCTTCCTGCTACAACAAGCGAATGGAGCTAGCTGGAATGCACAACCTATTAGCTCTAAAAACAAACCCATCATTGAAGACGAATTTGTTCGATGTCTTTCCATCCTTACAATGCAACAACACATCTTTGAAATCATCATCATACACATATTTGTCTTTATTTGTTTCTAAGCCAAAGATTTTGTTGTCAAGTTGTGTCAACAAAGTATATCTCCTAGACAAAGCGTCAGCAATGATATTCTCCTCCCTTTCTTGTGTTTGATAACATAATATCGAGCACTCGAAAATTTATATTGTCCGGTGTCATTTGTGATCACCACATGATTTTGGGAGAGTGGGATCCATACATGCATTATAGCCACTCAAGCCTCAATGTGCCCCATGATCACAACTAATCACCATTCAATATAAATAACGTGGTGCCGAATATTGAACAAAAGAGACATTGCTGGGACTCAGTGTGCCAGTCAACTTTAGCCTGAGACGTGCCCGTCAAACCACACGAAGGCAGCGACCAGATGTGTTACACATCCCAGGAGACTTGACAATTTGCTAAGCTCTACAACATCTCGTTTGTTCAACATCCATACTCATGTCTAGATAGTTCTATAGGCTAGAACATACCAAGACACTTTCATCAAAGCAAATGATATTCATATCATAAACACGGAGTACTAGCACACTATTAATTTAGAATCTAATTCTATGATATATATGGCCGAACGGCCTTATAATTAAAGGTTCGCTCGGAAGCTTAATTACCCAAGACCCTTAAGCAATCCGACTAGGGGTAAACCCCTAATGAACCGTCCTGAAGAGATCAACAGAGCCCGTAGCACTCAACTAACCTCCAAAAGCCCACGGAAAATACAAGTGTCGGTACATTAACCACGTTAATGTACTGGCAAGGCAATACAATCCTACATACATGCAAGCTCTAAATAACAAAGAATGGCTATTTATAGGTTCATTTGCATAAAGCTATGTTGTTTCACAATACTTCACAAATGGTAAATTTTGTAAAGTATGTAGTAAAGCATGGTGATCCATATAAGTAATTATAGAAATATAATCATCATTTCTCCTCATCATCATCATCATAAACCATAAACTTCAACTTGCACCTTCCCTGGTAGCAAGCCATCATTATCATCATATTCCCATTCCTCAACCATTTTTATAAAGTTATTTTAGAAAGGATAGAAATTTACACTCCTGCTATTTCCCCAAGTCGCTCATGACCGTGAGCATGGTTAACTGGTTAGTTTTAACTCTGCAGAGTTCGTACAAGTCCACATGATGTGATAAAAGCCCAGAGGCTACACTCTAGTTGGTTCGATGCTGGCCTAGCACCCCACACTCTACAATTTGAGTGCGTACTAGAGGTCACAACTTAGCCGTTACATCACCTAGTTTCTAGCCTTGCATCAACGCGGCAAGTGTGAATCCACCCTAGGAATGACCCAGAGTCGTTAGGTGGCGGGCCCACGCCTTAAACCTAACGCCGTGGCGGCAAACCCATCCGTTCCCCCACGAGACACTTAACCGTTGAATTGGATAGACTTAGACGCCCATGCTGTGAGGCAGACCATCCGTCCCCTCACAGACACACACAGCTAGTCTTGTTGCTAGCATTATAATAACCACACTCTCATGGGTAGTTCCTATGAATCATCGGTCAGACTAATTCATTCTACTCCGGCCTACCAATATGCACTACACAACTTAATAAGCTAAGGTCATCCCATACTAATGCATGTGGCAGTACTGTATACTTAGTTGGTAACATAGAGTTCAGTCCTTAATCGACTCAAGCGAACGCTCCCCCTATCGGTGCACAACTACTACCATATGTACACCACTCGCCGCCCAAGTCTAGAAATATATTTAACTCCATTTTATTTCACAAATAACCAGAGGCTTCACCTCTGTCAAGAAGTCGTAAATTATCCATTTTCAAATACATAAGGTGATCACAATGTCTGAAACCATTTCACTAGGCATGGCTAAGCATATGACATTATATATAGCAATTATAAGCCCATTTGAGCACATGGAGAGTACTCTAAAATATTCTAAGGTTACAAACATCAAGGATAACAATTCTCAAGGTGGATTATGCAACAAATAGGTCATAACTACCATTTCATCGCTTTCAAATAATTTTTCTAAACATAACTATCTAACGTGTGCAACTTTGCAATAGAAAACGTTTGCCCAATAAAAACATAGGATCAAAGTGTTCAAAGGAGGAGGGCACTTGCCTTAGTTAGAATCTCCCTCACGGTCAGCGATAAAATCCAAACTCCTCACCGAAAGTAATGTCGTTCACTATATGAAAATAACGGTAACGATATAAACACCAAAACAAGTAAAGATCCAAAATGCTTCTAATATGCATGAATTCATTGTAGTAGATAGGTAATGTCTAAACGTGATTTATAGTGAAGGAATTTATATTTTATCACTTTGCTTTTAGTGAGTTATTAATTTTCAAAGTTTAGTACTAGCACTAGACTAATTAAGCTCTATTAGTCTTTAGGTGCATTTTAGGTTCAAGTTTTGTAAAGTGTTGGCTTGCTGCAGTGAAAAGGATGTTCTCCAGGAGTTTAACTAAATTGTTTCACAATTTTTATAGTTAACATGATTTTATTATGAATTTTATAAGGTAGGTGCCACATTTATTGATATATAAAATTTTACAAGCATTTTTACTACAGTACATGTCATATGTTAATTCATGATAATTAAGTTTATGAAATTATGGATCTAACAAAACTAGAATCACCTAATTTGGAGTTGGAATCAATTTCCTATTAATTTTACAAGTTCTCATATTAATTACGGCTATTCACGATTATTTTAAAATGTATGAAAATATATATGCTGGTTGCTTTATAACCCAATTCATCTAAATTAAGTTGAGAATTTGATGATTCTAACAAATTTTAGTTCAAGTTATTTAGAGCTAAAATTAATTTCCTACAAACTTTATAATTTATATTGTGCTTTATGCAAATTATTCTTTACACCAATAATTAGAGATATTTCTTCTACTGTAAGTGGTAAGTTTTATACTACCATATTAAAGATCATAATTTTGTGAGTCATCTGGAATTTGGTTCACTCAAAATGGAGCTAAGATGAATTTTCTAGGAATTTACAAAGTTTATTCATTTTTCAGCTTCTCAGAAATTGATTTTGTTATTTTCCTTATATTCTCCAGATTTTAAAATAGAAGGGGTCCACTAGTCAGTGAAAGTAGTTTTGCAGAAAAGCCCTCGGAGTTCTTGGATTAGAACCCGGGGTCCTTAACACGTGTTGAATCAATTATCAGTAAGAAAGCATGTTAACTATTTTAGAAAGGTAACTAGACTTGTGCGAATCAATTTTTCCATTGGATCATACAAAGATATTGTTGAATGTGATGTTGTGCCTATGCAAGCTTGCAATATTCTGCTAGGTAGACCTTGGCAATTTGATAGGGATTCTATGCATCATGGTAGATCAAATCAATATTCTTTTCTATACCATGATCGAAAAATTGTGTTGCATCCTATGTCTCCTAAAGCTATTATGCAAATTGATGTTGCTAGGGCTGCTAAAGCAAAGAGCGAGAGCAATAAAAATGACAAATCTGTAATTGATGACAAAGATGAGATAAAACTGAAAGGCCGTTGTATGCTTGCCACAAAATCTGATATTAACGAGTTCACAGCATCCACCTCTGTCACTTATGCTTTGGTATGCAAGGATGCTTTGATTTCAATTGAGGATATGCAACATTCTTTGCCCCCTGCTGTTGCTAACATTTTGCAGGAATATTTTGATGTGTTTCCAAGTGAGATACCAGCGAGGCTGACACCAATACGCAGGATTGAGCACCAAATTGATCTTATTCCTGGTGCATCTTTGCCGAACCGTGCGCCATACAGGACAAATCCGGAAGAAACAAAGGAAATTCAGCAACAAGTGCAAGAACTAATGGCCAAAGGTTATGTGCGAGAATCTCTTAGCCCTTGTGCTGTTCCAGTAATTTTAGTGCCTAAGAAAGATGGAACATGGCGTATGTGTGTTGATTGTAGGGCTATTAATAATATCACCATTTGATATCGACACCCTATTCCACGATTAGATGATATGCTTGATGAATTGAGTGGTGCTGTGGTGTTTTCAAAAGTTGATTTGCATAGTGGGTACCACCATATTCGTATGAAATTGGGAGATGAATGGAAAACTGTTTTCAAAACTAAGTCGGATTGGGGTGATTCTGGACTTGTTGGAAAGCTGAACAAGTCTACTTTCATATGGATCTGGCCTTGTACTCATATCTGTTCAGAAGGGGTGTCAACAATCCAAAAGAACCACCGAGTGGTCTTTTCTGTCCAAGGTGCTGCGCCACCTTAATTTTAGCCCAATGGGCTTGTATCGTTTAGAGTCCAATAGGGACACGTCCTAGGGTTGGAGCACGACCCAAGCTCTCTTGTGGTCGTCCTCCCCACGTCATATACCCCTTAGCCACCACCAGGAACACTCGGGTTTTGTTTAGATCAAGTTTAGCCTTCGCTACTTGCTTGTAGGCACGCGTGCTGATCCAGTCGCCCGTGTCCTTGTCTTCGGAACCCCACTCTTGATTAAGATTCAGTTTGAGACCTTCAATTTCATCTTGCAAATTCAGTGCTTGTTTCCTCGTTCTTGCTAGTTCTTCGATTGCTTGCAGGACGGGAGCCCTAGTGGCTGGTTGTCGCGCTCCACAAGATCGGGACGGCCTTTGGAAGTGGTGTATCGGTTGCTAAGGCGCGGTCTTGGAAGGCTGTAGTCGGGCCGTGAACGTCATCTACATCCACCAATCGAGTTATCTCACGTCTCTCATCGAAAGATCGACCACAAACCCTAGCGGGTTCTGATACGGGGTCGCCCGATCTTCTCGACGTAGGATCAAGATACTCACGTGGAACTGATGAATCGTAGTGATCCCCCGTTGCCAATGCAAGAGTTAGCACTCTATAATTCGCCCAATCACACGTGTTGAACTTCACGACCACCAGATGAAGTTCTATCGCGCTCCCAATTCCCAGCGGAAAGGTTGAACGATCTTGATTTTTGACTAACTCTCAATTCCTTCAATGTTGTTTGGACAACAGAAAGAACAAGAGTATTTTTAATATCAAAAGTGGTTCCCTTTACAATGGGAGTCTACCCCTCAATATATAGTCTCAGCCCAAGGCTATTCAACACTAAACTCCCCATGTGGTACTATTCACGCGCACTGTAGCACGGGTACTGTTCATGGGCCGTACGGTACTGTTCACGGGCCGCAAGCACTACTTATGGGCTGATCATTGTTCATGATGTGGACTTATGCTTCCTTGGATGACGGCCACATATCCTTGATCTCCATCCATCGCTGACTCTTCAAACCTGAGCACAAGTAAAACATTGTTTTTAGGTAGTATAAAATTCTCATTAAAATTAATGACATATTCATTAAGGAGCAGGTTCACCTGAGATTGTAGTTTCTTGGCTCGTGCTCTTGTTATTGGTCCTGTTATTGAAGTCTCATTACTAGCTTTGACATTACTAGCGATGTCCTCATCAGAAATAGTTCAAAATGAACCAAAACGTGAGTTTTAGACATAATGGTGTGGGGGTGCGTTCGTTTCGAAAAATCTCATCATGACTCAGGCGGCAAAGTTTTGTGCAGTTAGTGCCGATATTAGTTTCCGTGAGTGCGATGTTTTTTCACCGTAACAAAATAGTTCAAAAAGCACCAGAACATGAGTTTTGGACATATTGGAGTGGATTGGGTGCGTTCATTTCGAAAAATCTCATCATGATTCATGCGGCGATGTATTGTGCACTTAGTGCCGATATTGACTCACGTGGATACGATGTATTTTCACGGGAACTAAATTATTCAAAAATCGACAAAACAAATGTTTTGGACATATTGGAATAGTTTGGATGCGTTCGTTTCGTAAAATCTCTCCGTGACTCGCCTGACAAACTTTTGTGCACTTGGTGCATATATTGGCACACGTATGTACGATGTTTTTTCACCGGAATATAATAGTTTAAAATGAACCAAAACATGAGGTTTGTACATATTGAAGTGGATTGGGTGCATTCCTTTCAAAAAATCTCATCATGACTCACGCGACGAAGTTTTGTGCACTTTGTGCGGATGCTCACGTGGATGCGATGTTTTTTTGCCAGAAAAAATGCTTCGAAAACCAACAAAACAAGAGTTTTGGACATATTGGTGTTGATTGGATGCGTTCGTTTTGAAAAGTCTTTCCGTGACTCACCCGGCAAACTTTTCTGCACTTGTTGCCAATATTGGCTCACGTATGTGCGTTGTTTTCTCACTGGAATGAAATAGTTCAAAATGGACCAAAACATGAGTTTTAGACATATTGGAGTGGATTGGATGCGTTCGTTTCGAAAGATCTCATCATGACTCAGGCGGCAAAGTTTTGTGCAGTTAGTGCCGATATTGGCTCACGTGGGTGCAATGTTTTTTCACTGTAATAAAGTTGTTCAAAAAGTACTAGAACATGAGTTTTGGACATATTGGAGTGCATTGGGTGCGTTCGTTTCGAAAAATCTCATGATGACTCACACGGCGAAGTTTTGTGCACTTAGTGCCGATATTGGCTCACGTGGATGCATTGTATTTTCACGGTAACTCAATAGTTAAATAACCAACAAAACAAAAGTTTTGGACTTATTGGAGTGGACTGGATGCATTTGTTTTGAAAAATCTCTCCGTGACTCGCCCGGCAAACTTTTGTGCACTTGGTGCATACATTGGCTCACGTATGTGCAATGTTTTTTCACCAGAACAAAATAGTTCAAAATGAACCAAAACATGAATTTTTGACATATTGGAGTGGATTAGGTGTGTTCATTTCGAAAAATCTCATTATGACTCACGCGGCGAAGTTTTGCGCACTTACTGCCAATATTGGCTCACGTGGATGCGATGTATTTTCAACGGAACTAAATAGTTCAAAAACCTACAAATCAAGAGTGTTGGAGATATTGGAGTGGATTGGATGCGTTCGTTTCGAAAAATCTCTCCGTGACTCGCCTGGCAAACTTTTGTGCACTTGGTGCATATGTTGGCTCACGTATGTGCGATCTTTTTTCATCAAAACGAAATAGTTCAAAATGAACCAAAACATGAGTTTTAGACATAATAGAGTGGATTGGATGTGTTCGTTTCGAAAAATCTTATCATGACTCACGCGGCGAAGTTTTGTGCACTTAGTGGCAATATCATGTGGATGCATATTTTCACCGTAACAAAATAGTTGAAAAGCAACAAAACATGTGTTCTAGACTTATTGAAGTGGATTGGATGCGTTCATTTCGAAAAACCTCATCATGACTCACGCGGCGAAGTTTTACGCACTTAGTGCTCATGATGTGACCATGGCTACTATGGATACAACCGTTGCTCATATTATAAGTCAACAGGAAGATGTCAAGATCAAGTTGTTCAAGTTCTGAAATCCAATTGGGCCACCTACTAGAGTACTGATTTTAAATGGCCACCAAATATGCATACGAGCTCCGTTTTGGGCCCATGAGTACTTGATGGAAAGCTCTTGGTGTCCTCTTTCCAATGGATCTAGCCGCATCTCCAAATTCCATTTCATCAGCCACATTCACAGAAACAAGATGCTACGTCACCTATAATGGGCCTATGGGCTTATAACTTTATGTGGGACCTCGGCCCAGGTTGGGCCCATGTGGGGTGCGCCCCAACCTGGTGGAGCACGACCTGGGAACCCCCTTGGTCGTCCTCCCACCCCTTTAAATAGCTAGGTACCCCTTCAGGGGTGTCTTGGGTTTTGTTTAGAGTAAACCTCAATGCTATGAGTAAGGATGAATAGGTGTCCAATATGATTATATGTCACATTAGCAAGCATAACCTGAATTTCAAACTTAAGCCCCTTGAAAAATCTACGCATTGTGTTCTCATTGCATTCTTTTAGACCACTGTAGATGATACAAACTTTAAATTCATAGATATTCTCTCTAACACTTCTATCACCTTGTTTCAGATGTTCTAATTTCTCTAGAATAATACATTTGTAATAAGAACTCACAAAACGCTTTCTCATCATGCTTTTGCACTTATCCCAAGTTTCAGGTTTATTACTAACATAATTCCACCAAAGAATGCAGAAGAGGTAAACTTATTACTAGCAGCCTTAATCATTTGAGCATCAGAAAAATCATATTTATCAAATTCGTTGTCTACTGCTAGCTCCCAATCAACATAAGCAATAGAATCGTACTTACCATCCTAGAACGGTAACTTAGATTCAACTCGTGCAAAATTATAGTCAGGTACCTCATATGAATCATGTGGAGAAGTCGTCATATCTCGTCGAAGGTGAAGAAGTCGATGTTGAGCATGAACATCTCGTATCCCCTTGCGTAATCCTGCCATGGTTAGTACCAAACAAGAAACATACACAAGAATATACACACTCCTATCAACTACTAGGAAGTGGAGGCTCAAATATCACACACACTCAAGCTTTTAACCAAGCTCTTACAAGATCTTACCAAAGCAAGCGGAATGGTAACCACACCGACTCAACCTTGTCCCAATGGAGGTTGAATGTATCGATGCCTTGGCAAACACTTGCGGTATGGCTGCAATCAAATCTGTGGAGCTCTGGGTAGGCTTAAATATGTAGCAAAGGACTAGCAAATGCTCAAATCAGAGAATGCAAAGCTGAATAATTGTTCAACGTCAAGTACCGTGCTGGTCCTAGGCTAGAACGTACTAGAGAGCGAGCCTAGACACAAACGATACCACAAGATTGAATAACTCAAGCACAACTTTGATATACAAAAGCAAACTCAAAGATAACAGCTGATTTTCTCTTTTCTTTCTTTCTTTCTTTCTTTTTTTCCTTTATTTCTTTCTTTTTTTTGTGTAGCTTTTGTTTCCACTTGATAAACCCTGAAATCCACTCGATACGCTCAGGGATCTGATTGGCCCGATCTTTCGGTGAATTGACGATAACTACGATTTGGGAGATACGTTGATGACCCGACTACAATCGTACGAGATGTTGTGTTGTGCCTTAGCGATCGCACCTCTCCGTGGTTGTTGATCTTGCCGGTGCAGATCAACCTTATTCCTGTAAGCAAATCGAAAAAACAAGCAAGAACAAAATAAAAGCAATCTGGATTGCAAATAGGAATTGAAAACAAATGATAAGTTGGGATTCCGTAACGAGCAAACCGGCGATCTAACCGATCACGGGATTACACGGCAAAGTAGCGAAGCTAAACTTTAAACTAAACAAAACCCGAGAAACCCTAAAGGGTACCTAGTTACTTAAAGGGGTGGGAGGACGACCAAGGGGGTCCCTAGGTCGTGCTCCACCAGGTTGGGGTGCACCCCACATGGGCCCCACTTGGGCCAGGGTCCCAAATGAAGTTACAAGCCCATAGCCCAATATAGGTGACACAACACCTTGTTTCTGTGATTGCAGCCGACTGGGATGGAATTTGGGGATGAGGCTAGATCCAGTGGAAAGAGGACTCCAAGAGATTTTCATCAAGTACTCATGGGCTCTAAACGGATCACGTATGCATATTTGGCGGTCATTTGAAGTCAGCACTATAGCAGGTTGCCGAATTGGATTCCAGAACTTGGACTGCTTGATCTGGATGTCTTCCGGTTGAACTATGATGTGAGCAATGGTTGTATCAATAGTAGCCATGGTCACATCAGCTTGTTTCTTCGATTTGCTTGCAGGAATAAGGTTGATCCGCACCGGCAAGATCAACAACCCACGGAGAGGTGTATCGATCGCTAAGGCGCAACACAACAACGTCTCGTAGGTTGTAGTCGGGTCATTAACGTTTCTCCCAAATCGTAGTTATCATCAACTCACTGAAAGATCGAGACAACCAGATCCCTGAGCGTATCGAGTGGATTTCAGGGTTTTTTAGCCCATATTGGCTGACATGGATGTATTTTCCTGAGCGTATCGAGACAACCAGATCCCTGAGCATATCGAGCGTATCAATGTATTTTAACGGGAACTAAATGGTTCAGAAACCAACAAAACAAATTTTTTGGACAAATTGGAGTGGATTGGATGCGTTCATTTCGAAAAATCTCTCGGTGACTCGCACGGCAAACTTTTCTGCACTTGGTGCATATATTGGCTCATGTATGTGCGAGGTTTTTTCACCGGAACGGAATAGTTAAAAATGAACCAATACATGTGATAAACCCTGAGTTTTACTTGATACGCTCAGAGATATTGTTGTCCCGATCTTTTGGTGATAAAAACCTGCGAGGGTTTGATGCCCGATCTTTCGGTGAGTTGAAGATAACTGCGATATGAGAGAAACGTTGACGACCCGACTACAACCGTACAAGACATTGTTGTGTTGCGCCTTAGCAATCGATACACCTCTCCGTGAGTTGTTGATCTTGCCGGTGGAGGTCAACCTTATTCCTGCAAGCAAATCGAAGAAACAAGCAAGAACAAAATAAAAGCAATCTGAATTGCAAATAGGAATTAAAGCCGACACACGTAACTATAAGAAAAAGTAGCAATGGCTAAAACTTTAATCTAACAAAACCTGAGAAATCCTGAAGGGGTACCTAGCTATTTAAAGGAGTAGGAGGACGACCAAGGGGGTTCCTAGGTCGTGGTCCACCAGGTTGGGGCACACCCCACATGGGCCCCACCTGGCCCGGGGTCCCAGATGAAGTTACCAACCCATAGGCCCATTATAAGTGAAGTAGCATCTTGTTTTTCAACTGCGGCTGACTGAGATGGACTTTGATGATGAGGCTAGATCCTTTGGAAAGAGCAGTCCAGGAGTTTTCCATCAAATACTCTTGGGCCCAAAATGAAGCTCGTATACATATTTGGTAGCCATTTGAATTCAGCAGTGTAGCAGGTGGCCGAATTGAATTCCAGAACATGGACTGTTTAATCTGGATGTCTTCTGGTTGAACTATGATGTGAGCAACGGTTGTATCAATAGTAGCAATGGTCACATCATCCTCCCTTTCTTCACGGAAAACCGTCCTCGGTTTTTCCATATGGTGCTCTTCGCGTAGTCCATTTAAAACAACCTGTTTCTTCTAATCAAAACTAGAAAAATTCGAAGTAGCATGATTAGCAATAACATGTCCCTTTAGCTTAAAATTTTTATGCACCAATACAGAAGGTTCTAAATCTGAGCATATGTAAACTTTATTCACCAAATATATTTTTCTATCATTATATTTGCCAAAGATATGAAATATAGTATTAGATGGACATGGCAATTTAATAGCAAATAATTTCTCCTTCAAATTATCGAGCTCACAAAAATTATCAAACAGAACATAGCCCAATGTATTTAAAGAAGATAGCAATTCACGTTCCTCAACTACGTTAGCATTGTGAACAACATGCTAAAAATTAGCACATAAAGAACTAACACTAGAAATAGCATGTTTATTCACTAGTTGTGGCATTGATATAAGTGAAGCATTATCACACAACTCTTCTTTATCGCAAGGAACAGCAAACAAATCAACTTATGACAAAGGAATCTCAGTAATTGGTTCCACTAATGGTTGCTCTACATTAGAACGAAAAGTGGACAAATTTAATTCATTAACAGCACACTCACCTTAATTAATTTCTGCACCATTTAGTTTACCTTTGAAGCTCTCTTCAGATGATGGAGGTGCATCGAATTTGAGTGTAAACAATGGAAATGACGGCTCATTCATGTATCTCTCCTTCTTTTCGTAATTATGCACTTCCTGCAAATGGTTAGTAATAGGAGGCAAAACATAGCGTGTTGCTTTTTCATGTCCTACTCTATTTGATTTTCAGCATTGCAAGCAAGTTGTAACAAATGAGAAATAGATCTATAACTTTGATAAGCAAGCATGTAATTTCTTTGTTAAGCGAAAACCTCAATTCTGTAGCTTCTTCACACTCATCTAAACCACAACGTAATAAACAAGCATGCACATGATAGTACAAAGTAATAGTTCTGGTATCTTGTTTTAAACATTGAGTTTGTTGAGCAGAATATCAGCATAATACATGGAAACAAAAACATCTCTCAAATATCGTTTCAGGTCATTTTGATTGTGGTATTTTGTTATGCCTACAAAAATGTTTCCATTCATACGAAGCATTTTTCACTAAAACACTAGAGGCACACATAACCATTTGTTTCTCAGATAAATCATGCTTTTTAAATTCTCTATCAACTGCTAGCTCCCATTTAATGTAAGCATGAGGATCATAATTTCCTTCGAAATAAGGTAGTGCAGATTTGTTCTTAGCTACAACAACGTCACTTACCTCGTATGTGTCATGTTTGATCACTCCTCATATCTCGATGAAGATGTTGACGTTGAGCACAGCTATCCCCAATTATCTTGCGTATCCCTGCCATCGTTAGTAGAAAACAAGAAACATACACAAAAATATGCACGTTCCTATTAACTATTGGGTAGTGAAGGCTCAAAATACACACACTCAAGCTTTTAACCAAGCTCTTACAAGTTCTTACCAATGCAAGCGGAATGGTAACATACATCGACTTAACCAAGCATCCCAATGGAGGTTGTGATGAGGACATCAACGCGATCGATACATCCACGCCTACACAACAACAACAAATTTCCGGTCCAATTACTCACGCTCGTGCACGCCCAATAAACTACCAAGTGAGTTCGTTCTGTAGGATCGAATCCCAAATACCAAGCAAACCAGAGGGGGGGGGGTGAATGGTTGTAACACCAAAATCCGAAAACTTTAAGCGGAAATTAAAGTTACCCTCTTTTCGATGTAGATCGCTGTCGTCGCCGCTGCTGTCAAAACGCCGCCGCCGGTCTGACCGAGCCTAAGCCTCCGGTCTGACCGGTGTAGTGTCGCCGGTTGGACCGTTGCCTCTCGCCGGTTCGACCGCCCGTGGTACTTCGGTCTGACCGTCGAGATCCAGAACAACGCCGGTAAAAAAACACACGAAGATGTAGATCAAAACTCTTGACTTTATTGCATCAACAAGTGTTTATAAAGTGCAACCACAACACTCCTCTCCACAATTTCGACTAATCTTGAAACCCTAACTCAAAGCTCTAAAAGCTTGATCTAAAACTCCACATAACTCCCACCGAAAGACAACACCCTGCCCCTCTATTTATACCCTCATCATGGCTGCCCCAAGCCACGAATCCTACTCATACAAGAAGTCCTAATCCCATAGGAAACCTCCCATACGAGCAACAAACTCAACACTATCCAAATTTGGACTCCTACCAAATTTGACTCCGCTTTCCATACGCATACAACACCACGTGTACGCCATATGGAAACCTTCACCTCCACATGCATTGTTCTCTAGCCTGAGCATCCCGCGTGATATCCTCGACCCTCTGGACCTCAACTTCTCCCAAGCCTAGTCCCGATCCATCACCGGCTATACTCCCATGGCCTCAAGCAACACCTGCACATGAACAACAAAGAAACTCTATATCCGAGTGCAAGTTATCCCCAACTTGACTCACATTAGCATAGCACCAGTATCCACACGTATAGAAACCATCTATAAGTCAAATCCACGACGGAAACATCCAAATCCGAAACCGACAAGAAGTCGGCTGCCTCTGCCAGTCAGACCGCGTGACGGCCGGTCTGACCGCTCGCATACCTCCGGTCTGACCGGCCGCCTTAGCCTGGTCTGACCGGTATACAACCGTCAGCACAAACACTATTCATCGTCTGAAAACATATCTCCGTATTTTCACAAACACTTACCTTTGACAATTGTTCATCACCAAGATCATCACATGATCCAACAATCTCCCCCTTGATGAACACATTGAAGGAAGAGAAGCCAAAATTTCACCGGATTTAAAAATCGTTTTCTTTTGTTCGGGTTTTGTCAAAACATCACCTTTTTCAGTTATGCTCAAAACAGTAGGTTGGTGATTTGTAAAATAGGCATTAGTATTAAAACCTACACCATGATTGAAAGTGCTCACTTTTGATTGATAATCATGTTAAGTTTCTTTTTACCATCTGAAAACTTTTCCAAAGAACTTCTTAAATAAGAAACTTCTTGTTCCAAATTAACACAATTTTCACAATCAACCAAAACACCTTTATTTTTGTGACACTTAGAACAAGAAAGCACTTCATCAATTATTCTAAAATTGCATATAAGAAATAGTTAACATGAAACTTGTAAAATTCGTAGAAAATTCATTTATACTCCAAATAGAGTGAACTAAATTTCTGTAGAATCAGCAAAGTGTGAACTAATTTCTAAAATTTATAAGGAATTCATAGTAGCTCTAAAAATTATGAAACCAATTGTATTAATCTTAGAAAACCATGCCCTCTACTGCTGTAACCAGAAACTTAACACCACTAAAATAAAAGTGTGATCTAAGTCTAGCTAAGGCTTAAATAACCTACTACTAGTATAGAACTTACAAAATTCATATACCCTAAAATACGAGTGATAAAATAGAAATTCCTTCACCATAAATCATGTTTAGTCATTACCTATCTACTAGAATAAATTCATGCATATTAGAAGCATTTTGGATTTTTGTATGATTTGGTGTTTATACGCTACCATTATTTCGTATAGTGTACAAATCCGATATCGATAAGGAGTTTGGATTTTATTGCTGACTATGATGGAAATTCTAATTAAGGCAAGTGCCCTTTTTCCTTTGAACACATTGAATCCTACGTTTTATAGGCAAATGTTTGGTTTATAACATTGCATGCGCTATTTGGTAGAAAATTGTATTTTGTTGAGAAGATGGTAGTTATAACCCACTTGTTGCATGAACCTCCTTGATAAATTTCACTCATGGCTGATTGTAACCATAGGAATAATTGGAGTACATTGGTTGTACTCTAATGGGTCTAATTATGCTTTTTATGTGCCATATGCTTAGCCATGCTTAGCAATTCGCTAAATAATATTGTAATCACTTTATAAATGAGATTTGGGTATTATTTTACTTCTGGGCAGCTATGAAAACTATGATTATTTGAGAACTAAAATGGAGTTAAACATGCTTTTAGACTTGTGCGGCAAGTGGTGCACATATTGTGTTAGTTGTGCACCGATAGGGGGAGTGTTTGCCCGGGTTGATTAAGGATCGAACTTTGTGTCGTTCACTATTGTTTACCGTACATCCACATGTGCTATTTATGGGGTGGCCTTAGCTAATTAAGTTACTTAAAGTCTAGCTGTGCATATTGGTGGGCCGGAGTAGAATGAATTAGTCTGAGCGATGATTCATAGGAACTACCTATTTACCCCGCTGATTAATGGGGGTAGTTTAGGCGTCTAAGTTTGTCCAATTCAATGGTATAGTGCCTCGTGGGGGAACGGATGTGTTCGCTGCCACGACGTTAGGTTTAAGGTGTGGGCCCGTCACCTAACGATTCTGGGTCATTCCCAGGATGGTTTCACACTTGCCGTCGCTGATGCAAGGCTAGGCGTTAAGTAAGGTAAAGGCTATGTTGTGACCTCTAGACCGCATTCAATGTGTAGAGTGTGGTGGTACCGACGGGTACCGGACAAACTAGAGAGATTCACATCATGTCGGTAAAGTTGTACAAACTCTGCAGAGTCTAAAACTAATCGATTAGCCGTGCTCACAGTCATGAGCGACATAGTGAATTGTCATGGGTATAGACTTGTGATTTATAAATGTGTTTATGAAAATGGGCTATGGGAATAGTGAAATGTGTTGAGTTTTGATGATTATGATGATGAGTTTGCCCGGTGTGGGCTGATATTGTGATGTATTGCTTGCTGCCACGGATGGCACAAGAATGATATTAGGATGATGGTTATGATGCTATTAAGTTACTATTATGATATTATGCCATGCTATTTATTTTATACATTCACAAAGGTTTATCTAACTACGTTGGAAATGTTTGTGAACTAAAATTAGCTTTATGCTGAAAACCTCGACTATATATATATAAGCCTTTCTTTGAATATAGCCTTCATGTATGTAGGGTTGATTGTGCGCTTGCCAGTACATTAACTTGATTAATGTACTGACTCTTGTCTTGTGTATATGTTGTTTGTGTAGAATTTATTGCAAGTAGTTGAGTGTTACGGGAATCGTTGTTTCCTCAGGAGTGGACCTATCTAGGGGTTTACCTCTAGTCGGTTGCTTGTGGGAATTTTGGGCAGACATGCTTCCGAAGGACATTAACTATTTAGCTGGATGGCTATAAGTAAGTAACTTTGTTATTTGTATCTAGTTATATCTAAGTCACCCTTCATGTATTTAAGTTAATATCATGGCTTAGATGAAAGTGCAAAGCTATCATCTTCCTGGGGCTAGCTGAGCATGAGTATGAATATTGAGCAATTGAGATGTTGTAGAACTCTAGCGATTTGAGTCAAGTCTCCTGAGATGTGTAATACATTTGGTCGCCGCCTTCGAGTGGTTTGACGGGCATGTCTCAGGCTGAAGTTGACTGGCACGCTGAGTCCCAGCAATATCTCCTTTGCTCATTATTCGGCATCGCAGAGTTCATATCGAATAGTGTTAAGTTGTGGTCATGGACACATTGAGGTTTGAGTGGCTATTTATGCGTGTATGGATCCCACTCAACCGAAATCATGTGGTGATCACAAATGACACTGGACGGTATAAATTCGGTGTGCTCGACAACACTCCCGCTATCGGTGCACAACTAACACCATATGTGCACCACTTGTCGCCCAAGTCTAAAAACATGTTTAACTCCATTTTAGTTCTCAAATAATTATAGTTTTCATATCTGTCCAGAAGTAAAATAATACCCAAACTCTCATTTATAAAGTGATCACAATATTATTTAGTGAATTGCTAAGCATGGCTAAGCATATGGCACATATAAAGCTTAATTAGACCCATTAGTGTACAACCAATGTACCCCAATTATTCCTATGGTTACAATCAGCCATGAGTGAAATTTATCAAGGAGGTTCATGCAACAAGTGGGTTATAAGTATCATCTTCTCAACAAAATACAATTTTCTACCAAATAGCGCATGCAATGTTATAAACCAAACATTTGCCCATAAAACGAAGGATTCAATGTGTTCAAAGGAAAAGGGGCACTTGCCTCACTTGTAGAGATCCTTAATATGAATATGACAATCAATTCCACTCCTTCACCGTCAACGAATTCGCAATCTATATAATCATAACGTACAAATCGAATAAACATCCAAATAATGCGAAATATCCAAAATGCTCTAAAATGTATGAATTCTTCACAGTGGGTTTGTACAGTCTTAAAATGAATTTATGTGAAGAAATTTTAATTTTATCATTTTTATTTTGAGAGTTATGAATTTTGTAAGTTCTATTCTAGACATAGGCTAGTCAAGCTCTATTAGGACTCAGGTGCATTTTAGGTCCAAGATTTGTGAAATGTTGGGCTACTGCAGTGAGGGCTTGGTCGACAGGAGTTTAACCAAATTGGTTTCACAATTTTTAGAGTTAGCACGATTTTATTATGAATTTTACAACATAGGTGATATACTATAGTTTTGAATAGCTATACCGAATTTTAGAGATGATTCTAGTACTGCATGTGCTACATTTTAATTCACAGAAACTAAGTTCATGAGACTACCAATCCAACCCATCTGAAATTACATCATTTGGAGTTAGAATGAATTTTGTATGGATTTTATAGTTTGTAGTTTGCATTATAGTAATTATTTTACTACACAATTATTTAGTGATGATTTAGTTCATGACATCTGAGAACATGATTCTATGAGTACTCTGGAACTTAGTTCACCTCTAAATGAGTATTCTGGAATTTTATATGGATTTTATAAATTGGTGTATGCTATATGTCAATTATTCCATATACTAATTTTTAGAGACATTTCTTGTACTGTAAGCGGCATGTTTTATCTTACCATTTTTCTATTGTACAATTATTGATTGAGTATTTTCTTTAATATTTTCCAGATTTTAAAAGGATGGGGTCCACTGGCACTGACCGGTTGTTTTGCAAGAAGGTCCTTGGAGTTTCTGAAACCAACCCGCACTACCCCACGTGAGAGAAACAAACTTCCCAAAGAGTGTTTTAAGTTTATAGTTATTACGATTAAGTCCTAGTCTTATTGTCAGTCTTAGGTGAATTTTACAAACTAGTACCCAAGGTTTCAATTCTTCTCCGGAGAGGTCCCTGCGATCTGTACAGAACAGGCAGCCATGGACGACGGTGCTGTTTGCCGGCACCGGCGGCAAATGGTGGATCGCAAGTGGACGCGGCCAAAATGAAAAATGTAGAGGGGTCCTCTGCGAACCCGATGGTGGTCGAATCATGGCCTATGGTGACCATATTTGATAGCAGCAGCAGTGCGAGCGACAACAGCTCTTGGGGTGACGGTGCATGTGGAGCTAGAGGTTAAGTGGGACTAGATGGATGCATGCAAAAGGTTTCATGGTCCTCCTGGATGCTCACCGAAAGTTCGGCTAGGGCTGGTGAGGCTTGAATGGCAACGGTCGCAGCGAGGACAGCCCGGCGACGGCGGCAGCTTCACTTCAACGACGACGGTGAGCAACAGCCAACGGCTTGCAGGTGACAAAGGTCGAAGGCAATTGAATTTTGAACCAGGTGATTTGGTTTGGTTGCATTTGCGAAAAGAAAGGTTTCCTGATTTGAGAAAGTTTAAATTGATGCCTAGAGCTGATGGACCTTTCAAAGTGTTAGAGAAAATTAATGAGAATGCATATAAGCTTGATCTTGCTACAGATTTTGGGGTTAGTCCCACATTTAACATTACAAATTTAAAGTCATACTTGGGAAAGAAAGATGAGATTGAGTCAAGGAAGACTCAAATGCAAGAAGGGGAGGATGATGAGGACATCAACGCAATCGATACATCCACGCCTACACAACGACAACATATTTCCGGTCCAATTACTCGCGCTCGTGCACGCCAAATAAACTACCAGGTGAGTTCGTTCTTATCTTCTTGTTCATCTTATTTAGACCATGGAAATGTTTGCACTCTTGTTTTGGTTAGGAATGATGAACAATACCCAAAAGGAAACATATTCGCGCCAGCTAGATTCGGACTACAGAACAGCGCTGACTTGTGATGCACGACTTCATATGGACTCCGTTTTGGGTGTGCAAGTACTTCATGGAAAGCTTATCAAGTCTACTTTCAAATGGATCTGGCCTCATGTCCATATCTAATGTGACCATGGCTACTATTGATACAACCATTGCTCACATCATAGGTCAACCGGAAGACAACAAGATCAAGCAGTCCAAGTTCTGGAATCCAATTCGGCCACCTGCTACCGTGCTGAATTCAAACGGCCGCCAAATATGTATGCGAACTCCGTTTTGGGCCCATGAGTACTTGATGGAAAGCTTTTAGAGTCCTCTTTCCAATGGATCCAGCCTCATCTCCAAATTGAAGAAACAATGTGTTGTGTTACCTATAATGGGCATATGGGCTTGTAACTTCATCTGGGACCCTAGCCCAGGTGGGGCCCATGTGGGGTGCGCCCCAATTTGGTGGAGCACGACCCTTGGGACCCCTTGGTCGTCCTCCCACCCCTTTAAATAGCTAGGTACCCATTTAGGGTTTCTCGGGTTTTGTTTAGATTAAAGTTTAGCTTCGCTACTTTGCCGTGTAATCCCGTGATCGGTTAGATCGCCGGTTTGCTCATTATGGAGTCCCAACTTATTATTTGTATTCAATTCCTATTTGCAATTCAGATTGCTTTTATCTTGTTCTTGCTTGTTTCATTGATTTGCTTACAGGAATAAGGTTGATCTGCACCGGCAAGATCAACAACCCATGGAGAGGTGTATCGATCGCTAAGGCGCAACACAACAACGTCTCATACGGTTGTAGTCGGGTCGTCAACGTTTCTCCCAAATCGTAGTTATCATCAACTCACTGAAAGATCGGGACAACCAGATCCCTGAGCGTATCAAGTGGATTTCAAGGTTTATCAAGTGGTATCAGAGCAGCTCAGGGTTTATCAAGTGGTATCAGAGCTTTCGTTACTCGGTGAGCTTTCATTACCTATAACCAAAAAATAGCCATAAAAAAGAATTACATCATTTAACTAGCCATATTTATGCAATTGCATTGTTCTTTTCAGTATTTGCATTGTTGAGTTTTGTGTTGCAACGTCGTGTCGTGTTGTTGGTCTTAGCGTCTAGTACGTTTAGAGTTTCGAGTTCTGGTCACGTCTAGTACCACTGGGGTTCCGTTTTTCTCATTTCGGGCAGTTTCTGTCGGTTGGTTTCGAAGTGATCAAGTCGTGTGCTTGTGCATTTTTTTTGCACACGTGAGGAAGGTGGATGGGAGGAGAGTTTCATAGACTAGATCTACTGGAATTTGGTTCGGTTACCATAAGGAAAGTCCCAAAGAAATAATAGAAAGATGGTCCCGGTTTTCTATTTTGTGCATGATTTCCAGCTTGCCAAGTCGGAGTCCGATTCCCATCAAGTCAAGACCACCACTTCACGTCGGATTCCTCTCGCACTTCCACCGTCTTGTTCTTGCTAAATTTTTGTTTGGTGTCGGTTTCGAGATCTGTTTGGAAAAACGGAATCGGCATAATTTCATAATTCCAGTGGAGGCAGTGGCTCGACTGGCTCGACTGGCATCCTTGTNGGCGGCCGTAGTTCTTCCTCGCCGCCGCTCCTTGCTCTCCTTGCTCTCCGACGCCGCCGACCCTTCTCCCTACCTCCTCATCCGCCGCCTCACTCTCTCTTCTCGAGCTCTCACGGCTATGTGCCTGTGGCGGTACGGACGATCGTAATTGGGCGACGCTGAGGTCACCCGCGCCGTCGTCACTCCGGGTCGCCGCCGCACTCCGGGTCGTCGCTGCCCGAGCTCTTCCTCGAGGTTCGCACTGCATTTCCCGTCCAAGTTATTTTTAATTTAGATTTGAATCAGAATTTGAATTTGAATTTTGAAATAGCATGGGACTTCAAGATCAATAGGAGGCGTCACACTATTCTGGATCTAAAAGGGGGAGATGCTCAGATTTTAACCCAATGGATCGAGAGGTATAACAAAGTTCTACAGTTGGAGATGAGGTATCTTTTGTCTATATTGCATCTTTTGTCCTACTCATCTCTGGATTGTAGTAATAGAATGGGATAGAACTTTTTCTTTCTAAGCTCCTTGTCCTCCATCTACATTACCCAAGGAATGCGAACATTACACAAGATATTACTCTGCTTAATATAATATACCACTACTTGTCTCTGTTGAGCCCCATAGTTTAGTTGCTATACCACTACTTAAGCAAATTCTAAACTGCACAGCTACGACAGCTTGCCCTGCAAATTACAGCGGTAGTTTAGTTGCTTAAGCAAAGTATAAATTGGATAGCAAAAATACCAATGCTGTCCTGTATTTGACCGACCGTTGATGTCATGAGCAGAATTCGTTTCAACAATGCTTAATACATAACTAATTTTTGTAGGAGGACGAACCTTACAAGAAGTCCAGTAAGCAGCCCTCACCCAAAGTTTGTTGTTTACCTGACAAAGTAAAAGCAGCAGCCAAATTGCTCAATTCTGATGAGTGTGATGAGGTGAAGAGACTTGGCTTTGGTACCTTCTTAAATTTGAAGCTGACTTCAACTTGTACACGGCAAGCTTTAGCGTGGCTGATTACCATTTCAGAGGTCAAAGAAGACCATATTGCTATGCAAGTAAAGCTAGATGTGACTATAAACCTCACAACTGACATAATACATAAGCTGCTGAAAGTCCCACATGGCACCACTACAGCCTCCAATGTGCCAGATTTCAACTCAAAAGTTGAATTCCCAAGCTTGCGCGATCAGCTGGGTATAGAGAGGCATATGCCTCTTAGCACTGAGATGCTACTGAAGAAGCTTGAAACAGCTATAGACAAAACTCTGAAGCTTAGGTTATTTTTCCTTATACTAATCGGCAATTATCTGCTCCCAACTACGTCAAGGGCTGCCAACACAACGGCGGTAAAGTACACTAGGGACATTACCAAGATTTCTGAGTTTGATTGGTGCAGACTTATTTATGAACATTTGGGGGATGTTATGAAAAGTAAAAATGCAAAACAGCCCATAAGGCCAACAAAGACATGAACCCACCCTGGTTGTCTCATTGTGTTGCTCGTAAGCATCTACCTTGTTTCATTGTGCCGTTTTTAATTTATTAGAGCCATGTTGTCTTAACTGGTGCTGTATATTCTAGTTGACAGGTATATTTTCTGGACAACTTTCGGATTGGAACATTTGACATGGACGAGGACAACGACAAAATTGCAAGAATAAACCTGTACGACAATGCTATGGTGAGGAAGAAGATTGGAGAAGCTAAGGCATGCAGAAAAGGTGGCAAGGTTGCAATTGATAATTTTCAGGTAAGTACAAGGCATCCTGCTGCATCTTTTTTTCTCTCTCTCGAACACGCAGCGTATCTTTATATTAATTAGAGAAGAATAGAAGGACCGGTACCTTACAACATTCAATTTATCTTTTCAGTTGAAAGCCGTTATGGTGAGTCTTCAATATCAGCAACGATGCAGTCTGAAGGGATATTGGTTGCAGTGAGGTCGGGCCAACCTTTAGATGTCCAATATTTGCAAGGGCTGCTTTTGGAGGTGCAGAAGTATGTACCACCTCCACTTAAGAACAAAATTTCAGCAGCCATGAGGCCACCGGTGGACGCTTTGTATAATGAGCATGTTTTATCAAAGATTGGTTCTCTGATAAGTCAAAACTTGTCGTGGACATCAACGATTATACCATATATGAACATCATTTTGTTGAGGCATTCCAACCAGAAGGGCAATTGAAATCATCAGCACTTCATGCTCAGTGCTCCAAATGGAATGCTCGTTGTCATGACCGCATTTATCTCCAGCAAGAGTGTGTTGTAAGTACATTCATGAAACCAATTTTTTTTGTGTTGTGATGAGTTTATCTGTGTTAACCTTTAATCTCTCTTCTAATCTAGGATGAGTTGGTACAAGGTGGAAGGGATAAATATCTATCACTTCATCTTACTAAAGAGAAGATAAAGCGTGTCAAACTGGTTGGTGTTTTTTTTTTCTGTCTTGTTATTTTAATAGGTTCAGATTTATTCTAGGATGACCTGTTGGATGACATGATCACTTTCTTCTTCTTTTTTTTGTAGATATTTGTGCTTGTCTTTTACAGTAGACACTGCTTTCTTGTCGTTGCAAACTTTGATAAGAATTCTTTTGATTATTTGGACTCACTGAAAGATGCCAGTTACTATGAGCCTTAACAATCGATACACCTCTGAGTGTTGCGCCTTAACAATCGATACACCTCTGAGTGGGTTGTCGATCTTGCCGGTGCAGATCAACCTTATTCCTGTAAGCAAATCGAAGAAACAAGGAAGAACAAGACAAAAGCAATCCGAATTGCAAATAGGAATTGAATACAAATCATAAGTTGGGATTCCGTAACGAGCAAACCGACGATCTAAGTGACCATGAGATTACACGGCAAAGTAGCGAAGATAAACTTTAATCTAAACAAAACCCGAGAAATCATGAAGGGGTACCTAGCTATTTAATGGTGTGGGAGGATGACCAATGGGGTTCCTACATTGTGCTCCACCAGGTTGGGGCGCACCCCACATGGGCCCCCACTTAGGTCGGGGTTCGAGTTGAAGTTACAAGCCCATAGGCCCGTTATAGGTGATGTAGCATCTTGTTTCTTCAATTGCGGCTGATTGAGATGGAATTTTATGATGAGGCTAGATCCGTTGGAAAGAGGACTCCAAGAGCTTTCCATCAAGGGCCCAAGACAGAGCTCGTATACATATTTGGCGGCCATTTGAATTCAACAGTGTACCAAGTGGCCGAATTGGATTCCAGAACTTGGGCTGTTTAATCTGGATGTCTTTCAATTAAACTCTGATGTGAGCAATGGTTGTATCAATAGTAGCTGTGGTCACATCAGTTCGTTTCGAAAAGTTACTTCGTGACTCGCACGACAAACTTTTCTACACTTGGTGCATATATTGGCTCACATATGTGCGAGGTTTTTTCACCGGAACGAAATAGTTAAAAACGAACCAAAACAAGAGTTTTGGACATATAGAAGTGGATTGGGTGCGTTCCTTTCGAAAAATCCCATCATCACTCACGCGGCGAAGTTTCGTGCAATGCCGATATTGGCTCACATGGATGCGATGTCTTTTCAACGGAACTAAATACTTCAAAAACCAACAAAACTAGAGTTTCGGACATATTGGAGTGGATTGGATGCGTTTGTTTCGAAAAATCTTTCCATGACTCACGCGGCAAAGTTTTGTGTAGTTTGTGCCGATATTGGCTCACATGTCTGTGATGTTTTTTCACTGTAACAAAACAAAAAGCATGAAAACATGACTTTTGGACATATTGGAGTGGATTGGGTGCATTCGTTTCGAAAAATCTCATCATGACTCACGCCGTGAAGTTTTGCGCACTTAGTGCCAACATTGGCTCACGTGGATACGATTTATTTTCACAAGAACTAAGTAGTTAAAAAACCAAAAAAACAAAAGTTTTGGACATATTGTAGTGGATTGGATGCGTTCGATTCGAAAAATCTCTCCGTGACTCGCCAGGCAAAGTTTTATGCACTTGGTGCATATGTTGGCTCACGTATGTGCGATCTTTTTTCAAGAGAACAAAATAGTTCAAAATGAACCAAAACATGAGTTTTAGACATAATGGAGTGGATTGGGTGCGTTCGTTTCGAAAAATCTCATCACGACTCACACGACAGAATTTTGTGCAGTTAGTGCCAATATTGGCTCCTGTGAGTCCGATGTTTTTTCACCGAAACAAAATACTTCAAAAAGCACAAAAACATGAGTTTTGGACATATTGGAGTGAATTGGGCGCGTTCGTTTCGAAAAATCTTATCATGACTTACACGGTGAAGTTTTGCGCACATAGTGTCGATATTGGTTCACGTGGAGGCGATATATTTTCATCGGAACTTAATGGTTCAAAAACCAACAAAACAAAAGATTTGGACAAATTGGATTGGATTGGAAGCATTTGTTTCGAAAAATCTCTCCGTGACTCGCCTGACAAACTTTTGTGCACTTGGTGCATATATTGGCTCACGTATGTGCGATGTTTTTTCACCAAAACGAAATAGTTCAAAATGAACCAAAACATGAGTTTTGGACATACTGGAGCGGATTGGGTGCATTCGTTTCGAAAAATCTCATCATGACTAACGCGGCGAAGTTTTGTGCACTTAGTGCCGATATTGGCTCACGTGGATACAATGCATTTTCACCGCAAGAAAATACTTCTAAACCAACAAAATAAAACTTTTGGACATATTGGAGTGGATTGGATGAGTTCGTTCTGAATAGTCTTTCCGTGACTTGTCCGATAAACTTTTCCGCAGTTGTTGCCGATATTGGCTCACGCATGTGCGATGTTTTTTCAACGAAACAAAATAGTTCAAAATGAACCAAAACATGAGTTTTGCAGAAATTGGAGTGGATTCGTTGTGCTTGTTTCGAAAAATCTCATCATGACTCACGCGGCGAAGTTTTCTGCACTTAGTGCCGATATTGGCTCACGTGGATGCAATGTATTTTCACCGGAACAAAATACTTCAAAAACCAACAAAACAAGAGTTTTGGACATATTGGAGTGGATTGGATGCGTTCGTTTCGAAAACCTCAACATGACTCACGCGGCGAAGTTTTTACGCACTTAGTGCCAACATTGGCTCATGTGGATGCGATTTATTTTCACCAGAACTAAGTAGTTTAAAAACCAACAAAACAAAAGTTTTGTACATATTGGAGTGGATTGGATGTGATGTGGCAAGGGTGTCCTAATCTTTCGATGAGAGGATAAGTCGACTGGATGAAGCGACATTGGCGATCCGACTACAATTGTCCAGGGAAGTTGCGCCTTAGCAATCGTTACACCAACTCCAGAGGCAGTCGTGAATCTCAACGGATGCACGGTCAGCCCAACCACGAGGGTATTTGTTCCTACAAGCAATCGAGAACTAGTAAGAACAAGATGAACAAGCAACTCAATTTGCGGATTAAAGATGTAGGATTGAATTAGCAAAAGTATCAAAGGTAGGGTTTCGTAACGAGCAAACCGACGATCTAACCGATGATAGGATTACACGGCAAAGTAGCGAAGCTAAACATTAATCTATACAAAACCCGAGAAACCTTAAAGGGGTACCTAGCAATTTAAAGGGGTGTTGGGGTCGTCCCCTTACCTGATGAGGACATCAACACCAACCATACATCCACGCCATCCACGCCGACACCAGTACATGCTGGTCCTATTACTGGTCCTATTACTCGTGCTAGTGCTCGAAAACTTAATCATCAAGTGAGTTCCTTCTTGAGCTCTTGTCTATCCTGTTTAGATCTTGGAGACACGTGCACTCTTGTTTTGATTAGGAATCAAGGAGAAGACCGAAAGGGAAAAGGACTCGCGTAGGCTGGATTCAGATTGCAGCACACCTTCAACTTGCGATGGTTGCCGCAGCTACATACGGAGTCGGATTGGGGTGATTCTGGACTTGTTGGAAAGCTGAACAAGTCTACTTTCATATGGATCTGGCCTTGTACTCATATCTGTTCAGAAGGGGCGTCAACAATCCAAAAAAACCACCGAGTGGTCTTTTTTGTCCAGGGTGCTGCGCCACCTTAATTTTAGCCCAATGGGCTTGTATCGTTTAGAGTCCAATAGGGACACGTCCTAGGGTTGGAGCACGACCCAAGCTCTCTTGTGGTCGTCCTCCCCACGTCATATACCCCTTAGCCGCCACCAGGAACACTTGGGTTTTGTTTAGATCAAGTTTAGCCTTCGCTACTTGCTTGTAGGCACGCGTGCTGATCCAGTCGCCCATGTCCTTGTCTTCGGAACCCCACTCTTGATTAAGATTCAGTTTGAGACCTTCAATTTCATCTTGCAAATTCAGTGCTTGTTTCCTCGTTCTTACTAGTTCTTCGATTGCTTGTAGGACGGGAGCCCTAGTGGCTGGTTGGCGCGATCCACAAGATCGGGACAGCCTTTGGAAGTGGTGTATCGGTCGCTAAGGCGCGGTCTTGGAAGGCTGTAGTCGGGCCGTGAATGTCATCTACATCCACCAATCGAGTTATCTCACGTCTCTCATCGAAAGATCGACCACAAACCCTAGCGGGTTCTCATCAATTGGTATCAGAGCAATGTTTATCGGTGAGAGATTTCCAATCCTTCGATGTTTTATTTTTCCTATAGTCCAGAAAACTCAAAAAAAAAAATAGTAGATTAGTTTCCTGCAATCCTATAAACCCCTTTGAGCCGTGGCTAGTGCTGCTTAGTTAGGGCTTGTTGAATATTTGGTTGCATCGGTGGTGTCGAGTTGCTGGTCTTAGTTTTGATCCCTTAGAGTTTTGAGTTCTTGTCACGGTTTTATCACAACACGCACTACCGTATTGCCTCTCTGTTGGCCGAGTCTGAGTAGAGTTCGAAGTTCCAATCTGACAAGGAATCGGTTAATCCTGTGCTACTATATTATCTCTCTGTTGGCCGAGTCTGAGTAGACATTGTGTGCAATCCGAGTAGGATTTTGGCTTACTCTAGAGAGAGAGAGAGTGTGTGTGGTGAGTTGCTCTTTAGAAGTCTCCTTGTTCATATAATCAGTTTTGAGGGTCCCCTGAAAAAAGAAACAAAAAAAAACAAAAAAACAAAAAAAGGGGGCTGTTCTTTTGTGTTTCTCGTTCACCTCGAGTGGTGTGTTGTGCCTTCCTTTGTGTCCAGGCTCGCATCTCTAGCATGGTCTAGGCTAGGACCAGCACAGTACCACCGGTTGAACGATTATTCAGCTTGCTTTTTATAACTAATGTGGTGCTAGTTCGTTCCTTGTTTCAGCCCACCTATAGCTCCACATATTCTACAGCTTGACAGGTCTTGTGCTGCGGCACCGATACACTTCATCCATTGCTGCATACTTGCTAGTAGACGATCCCTCCTGTCGAGCAAGATAAGAATTGGTAAGAACTTGTGTGACAAGTTGAGAGTGAGCGACTAGCTGCAGCTACATCCTAGTAGTTGTAGGGCTTTTATTTCGTCACTTGCTTTCTTGTTGTCTTTGTCTTTGAACCATGACAGGGACAGATGATGATAACCAAATTATACATTCACCCCACACTAAGGGCATCATACAATATTTTGAAAGGAAAGTGCAGCTGCACACCGAGGGGCTTGATAACGACTTGCAGGTGACAAATGAAAAGCTTGGGCAGTTGGAGGCTACGCAGATTGGCACAAACAACAAGCTTACAAGTTTGGAGGAATCTGTTGCTAGTGTGGACAAAAGCCTTGCTGCTCTTCTAAGGCGTTTTGATGACTTCCACACTAATGATAAAGAGAAGCATAACGAAGAACAGACGGGGGAAGTTCACGAGCACGATAGTTACGATGACGCATACACCGTTGATACTGAACATGATGACCGAGACACTTGTGATCGACATCGCCTACGTCTCAACCGTAGAGGTATGGGTGGCCACTGCCGTCGCGAGGTACGCAATAATGATGACGCTTTCAGTAAGATTAAATTTAAGATACCTCCTTTTGATGGTAAATATGATCCTGATGCATACATTACTTGGGAGATTGCTGTTGATCAAAAGTTTGCATGTCATGAATTTTCTGAGACTACACACGTTAGGGCTGCTACTAGTGAGTTTACAGATTTTGCTTCTGTTTGGTGGATAGACTTGGGATGCGCTGAAACGAGCCATGAGAGCTAGATTTGTTCCATCTTACTATGCCTGTGATATGATAAATAAGTTGCAGCAATTGAGACAAGGTGCTAAAAGTGTAGAAGAATATTATCAGGAATTACAAACGGGTATGTTGCGTTGTAACTTAGAGGAGGATGAGGACCCTGCTATGGCTAGATTTTTGCGCGGGTTAAATCGAGAAATTCAGGACATCCTCGCTTACAAAGAATACAATAACGTAACCCGTTTGTTTCATCTTGCTTGTAAAGCTGAAAGGGAAGTGCAGGGACGACGTGCTAGCGCAAGGACTAATGTTTCTGCAGGGAAAGCTAACTCATGGCAGCAACGCAGGGTTACAACTCCGTCTACACGTACTCCTACGCCATCATCCAGTGACAAGACTCGAGCTGCCCCCACCAACTCAGTTGCAAAGATAGTGCAAAAGCCAGCTACGAGTACTTCATCCGTGGCATCTACAAGTAGAACAAGCAACATACAATGTCACCGATGCAAGGGATATGGGCATGTGATGCGTGACTGTCCAAACAAGCGTGTTATGATTGTCAAAGATGATGGTGAGTGTTCATCTGCTAGTGATTTTGATGAAGATACACTTGCATTGCTTGCGGCTGACCATGCAGGTAGTGAGGCACACATAGAAGAACATATTAATGCAGATGACGCGGAGCACTATGAGAGCTTGATCGTACAGTGAGTTCTTAGTGCACAAATGGAGAAGGCGGAGCAAAATCAGCGACACACTTTATTTCAAACAAAGTGTGTCATCAAAGAGCGTTTGTGCTGCATGATCATTGATGGAGGTAGCTGTAACAACTTGGCAAGCAGCGATATGGTACATAAGCTTGCCCTTGTCACCAAACCACACCCACATCCCTACTACATCCAGTGGTTGAACAACAGTGGTAAGGCAAAGGTAACTAGACTTGTGCGAATCAATTTTTCCATTGGATCATACAAAGATATTGTTGAATGTGATGTTGTGCCTATGCAAGCTTGCAATATTCTGCTAGGTAGACCTTGGCAATTTGATAGGGATTCTATGCATCATGGTAGATCAAATCAATATTCTTTTCTATACCATGATCGAAAAATTGTGTTGCATCCTATGTCTCCTGAAGCTATTATGCAAATTGATGTTGCTAGGGCTGCTAAAGCAAAGAGCGAGAGCAATAAAAATGACAAATCTGTAATTGATGACAAAGATGAGATAAAACTGAAAGGCCGTTGTATGCTTGCCACAAAATCTGATATTAACGAGTTCACTGCATCCACCTCTGTCGCTTATGCTTTGGTATGCAAGGATGCTTTGATTTCAATTGAGGATATGCAACGTTCTTTGCCCCTTGCTGTTGCTAACATTTTGCAGGAGTATTCTGATGTGTTTCCAAGTGAGATACCAGCGGGGCTGACACCAATACGCGGGATTGAGCACCAAATTGATCTTATTCCTGGTGCATCTTTGCCGAACCGTGCGCCATACAGGACAAATCCGGAAGAAACAAAGGAAATTCAGCAACAAGTGCAAGAACTACTGGCCAAAGGTTATGTGCGAGAATCTCTTAGCCCTTGTGCTGTTCCAGTAATTTTAGTGCCTAAGAAAGATGGAACATGGCGTATGTGTGTTGATTGTAGGGCTATTAATAATATCACCATTTGATATCGACACCCTATTCCACGATTAGATGATACGCTTGATGAATTGAGTGGTGCTGTGGTGTTTTCAAAAGTTGATTTGCGTAGTGGGTACCACCAGATTCGTATGAAATTGGGAGATGAATGGAAAACTGCTTTCAAAACTAAGTTCGGTTTATATGAGTGGTTAGTCATGCCTTTTGGGTTAACTAATGCACTTAGTACTTTCATGAGATTAATGAACGAGGTTTTGCGTGCTTTCATTGGGAAATTTGTTGTCGTCTACTTTGATGATATACTGATTTATAGCAAATCGATGGATGAACATATTGATCACTTACGTGCTGTTTTTAATGCTCTGCATGATGCACTTTTATTTGGTAACCTTGAGAAGTGCACTTTTTGCACCGATCGAGTATCGTTTCTTGGCTATGTTGTCACTCCACACGGAATTGAAGTTGACAAATCCAAGGTGGAAACTACACAGGGATGGCCCGTACCTACAACGGTCACACAAGTGCGGAGTTTCCTAGGACTTGTTGGTTTCTATCGCCGTTTTGCGAAGGATTTCAGCACCATTGTTGCACCGTTGAATGAGCTTACAAAGAAAGGAGTCCCCTTTTCTTGGGGCACAGCACAAGAGCATTCTTTCCACATGCTAAAAGATAGGTTAACATATGCACCTCTGCTCCAACTCCCTGATTTTAATAAGACTTTTGAACTTGAATGTGATGCTAGTGGAATTGGATTGGGTGGTGTTTTGTTACAAGAAGGCAAACCTGTTGCATATTTTAGTGAGAAATTGAGCAGGCCTCTTCTGAATTATTCTACATATGATAAGGAATTATATGCTCTTGTTCGGACATTAGAAACATGGCAGCATTATTTGTGGCCCAAAGAATTTGTTATACATTCTGATCATGAATCTTTGAAACATATTCGTAGTCAAGGAAAATTGAATCGTAGACATGCAAAATGGGTTGAATTTATTGAATCTTTTCCTTATGTTATTAAACACAAGAAAGGGAAGGATAATATCATTGCGGATGCATTGTCTAGGATATACTTTGCTGAATCAACTTGATTACAAGATCTTTGGATTAGACACAATTAAAGACCAATATGCTCATGATGCTGATTTTAAAGATGTGTTGCTGCATTGTAAAGATGGAAAATCATGGAACAAATTCATCGTCAATGATTGGTTTGTGTTTAGAGCTAATAAGCTATGCATTCCAGCTAGCTCCGTTCGCTTGTTGTTGTTGCAGGAAGCGCATGGAGGTGGCTTGATGGGACATTTTGGAGCGAAGAAGATGGAGGACATTCTTGCTGGTCATTTCTTTTGGCCAAAGATGCGACGAGACATGGAGAGATTTGTTGCTCGCTGCACAACATGTCAAAAGGATAAGTCACGGTTAAATCCCCACGGTTTGTATATGCCTCTTCCTGTTCCTAGTGCTCCTTGGGAAGATATTTCTATGGATTTTGTGTTGGGATTGCCACGGACTAGGAAAGGGCGCGATAGTGTTTTTGTGGTTGTGGATAGATTCTCTAAAACGGCACATTTCATAGCATGTCATAAAACTGATGATGCTACACATATTGCTGATTTGTTCTTTCGAGAAGTTGTTCACTTGCATGATTGTTTCTGATCGTGACGCTAAATTTCTTAGCCATTTTTGGAGAACTTTATGGGCTAAATTGGGGACTAAGCTTTTATTTTCCACCACTTGTCATCCTCAAACTGATGGTCAAACTGAAGTTGTGAATAGAACTTTATCTACTATGTTAAGGGCTGTTTTAAAGAAGAATATTAAGATGTGGGAAGATTGTTTGCCTCATATTGAGTTTGCTTATAATCGTTCACTGCATTCTACTACAAAGATGTGTCCCTTTGAGATTGTTTATGGTTTGTTACCACGTGCTCCTATTGATTTAATGCCTTTGCCAAGTTCTGAGAAGTTGAATTTTGATGCTAAGCAACGTGATGAATTGATGCTGAAACTGCATGAAACCACTAAAGAAACAATAGAGCGTATGAATGCTAAGTACAAATTTGCTGGAGATAAAGGTAGAAGGGAATTGATTCTTGAACCTGGCGATTTGGTCTGGTTGCATTTGCGAAAGGATAGGTTTCCTGAATTGAGAAAATCTAAATTGATGCCTAGAGCTGATGGTCCTTTTAAAGTGCTGCAACGAATTAATGAGAATGCATATAAGCTTGATGTTCCTGCAGATTTTGGGGTCAGTCCCACATTTAACGTTGCAGATTTGAATCCTTATTTGGGTGCGGAACATGAGTTTGAGTCGAGGACGACTCAAATTCAAGAAAGGGAGGATGATGAGGACATCAACACCAACCATACATCCATGCCATCCATGCCGACACCAGTACATGCTGGTCCTATTACTGGTCCTATTACTCGTGCTCGTGCTCGAAAACTTAATCATCAAGTGAGTTCCTTCTTGAGCTCTTGTCTATCCTGTTTAGATCTTGGAGACACGTGCACTCTTGTTTTGATTAGGAATCAAGGAGAAGACCGAAAGGGAAAAGGACTCGCGTAGGCTGGATTCAGATTGCAGCACACCTTCAACTTGTGATGGTTGCCGCGGCTACATACGGAGTCGGATTGGGGTGATTCTGGACTTGTTGGAAAGCTGAACAAGTCTACTTTCATATGGATCTGGCCTTGTACTCATATCTGTTCAGAAGGGGTGCCAACAATCCAAAAAAACCACCGAGTGGTCTTTTCTGTCCAGGGTGCTGCGCCACCTTAATTTTAGCCCAATGGGCTTGTATCGTTTAGAGTCCAATAGGGACACGTCCTAGGGTTGGAGCACGACCCAAGCTCTCTTGTGGTCGTCCTCCCCACGTCATATACCCCTTAGCCACCACCAGGAACACTCGGGTTTTGTTTAGATCAAGTTTAGCCTTCGCTACTTGCTTGTAGGCACGCGTGCTGATCCAGTCGCCCGTGTCCTTGTGTTCGGAACCCCACTCTTGATTAAGATTCAGTTTGAGACCTTCAATTTCATCTTGCAAATTCAATGCTTGTTTCCTCGTTCTTGCTAGTTCTTCGATTGCTTGCAGGACGGGAGCCCTAGTGGCTGGTTGTCGGGCTCCACAAGATCGGGACGGCCTTTGGAAGTGGTGTATCGGTTGCTAACGCGCGGTCTTGGAAGGCTGTAGTCGGGCCGTGAACGTCATCTACATCCACCAATCGAGTTATCTCACGTCTCTCATCGAAAGATCGACCACAAACCCTAGCGGGTTCTCATCATTACCCTGGGATGCGTCCATCGTGGACCCAACATGATACACAGCCCAATGGGCCCAAATAAGGTGATGCAGCACCTTTGACAGAAAAGGACTCAGTAGTAAAACGAAGATTACGGCTGCTTCAGAATAGATATGGGACAATTGCTTATTTGACCTCCTTTTTAAGGCTAACTACCAATTTGACCCTATTTTTTTTAGTTTGCTTATTTGACCTTGCTTTTCGAAAACAAACCTTCCGTCTGACCTTGTTTTCATTACACTGTTAAGCTTTGATTTAAAAAAAAAAAGAAATATAATTAAAATTCGTAATGTCCATAATACCCTCGAGAAAACCCTATCCATCCCTAACCCTATCCACACGTCTCTCTCTCTCTCTCTCGTTCCGACGACTTGTGGCGGCGGCGCTCGGCGTCGAGAACCAGCGGCTGCGCTGGGTCGTGGAGGTAGCGGGCGGCGGCTGCGGGAAGCGCACGGAGGGGATCCACGCCGTGGAGGTAGGGGGCGGCGGCGGCAGGATGCGCGCGGGGGGAATCGACGCCGGCGGTCGCTCGTGAAGGAAAGGAGCGGCGGCGGCGAGGAGCAGACAGAGGAATCAGCGCCGGCGTCGGTTCGCGGAGGAAGGAAGCGGTGGTGGCAGTGCCGAGCCTCTGCGACGGCGGCGGCAGTTCCCCTGTGGCGGCGGCGGCGGTTCCCCTGTGGAGCTGCGCGCGCCGTCGTGGGCGGAAGTGGTTGCTGCACGGGGTGGCGGTGGGAGGGCTGACGCGCGGAGGTAGCGGAAGGGATTCCCTTTGTACAAAATCTGTCATAATTGTGTCAAATTTTGTTCAATTTACTTTGTCAAAATTCTGTCAAATTGAAGTCAAATTTGTCAAAATGATTCAAATTTGTCAAAATGATTCAAATTTATCAAATTTATGGCAAATCTGTCAAATTTGTCTTCAATGTGAAATAAATATAAAAATTATTATAAATATGTCAAAATATTCGAACATAAACACGGTATGACATAATAGGGTCAAACAAGCAATATATAACAGGGTCAAATAAGCAAGGACAAAATGGACTATTTACACCTAACTTAACACCGTCAACTCACCTTAACGAAATAGGGTCAGACAGAAGGTTTGTTTTCGAAAAGCAGGGTCAAATAAGCAAACTAAAAAAAATAGGGTCAAATTGGTAGTTAGCCTTAAAAAGGAGGTCAAATAAGCAATTGTCCCAATAGATATAGAGATGAGGCCAGATCCATTGGAAAGTAGACTTGATAAGCTTTCCATGAAGTACTTGCACGTCCAAAACGGAGTCTGTATGAAGTCGTGGCGGTCGTCACAAGTCGGTGCTGTTCTACAGTCCGAATCCAACCCGCGCGAATATGTTTCCTTTTGGGTCCTGTCCATTATTCCTAACCAAAACAAGAGTGCAAACGTTTCCATGGTCTAAATAAGATGGATAAGAAGATAAGAACGAACTCACCTAGTAGTTTATTTGGCGTGCACGAGCGCGAGTAATTGGACCGGAAATCTATTGTCGTTGTCTAGGTGTGGATGTATCGATCGCGTTGATGTCCTCATCAGGATGCGTTCGATTCGAAAAATCTCTCCGTTACTCAAGGTTTTGTGCACTTGGTGCATTTGTTGGCTCACGTGTGTGCGATCTTTTTTCACTAGAACGAAATAGTTCAAAATGAACCAAAACGTGAGTTTTAGACATAATGGTGTGGGGGTGCATTCATTTCGAAAAATCTCATCATGACTCACGCGGCAAAGTTTTGTGCAGTTAGTACCGATATTGGCTTCCGTGAGTGCGATGTTTTTTCACCGTAACAAAATAGTTCAAAAAGCACCAGAACATGAGTTTTGGACATATTGGAGTGGATTGGGTGCATTCCTTTCAAAAAATCTCATCATGACTCACGCGACGAAGTTTTGTGCACTTTGTGCGGATGCTCACGTGGATGCGATGTTTTTTTGCCAGAAAAAATGCTTCGAAAACCAACAAAACAAGAGTTTTGGACATATTGGTGTTGATTGGATGTGTTCGTTTTGAAAAGTCTTTCCGTGACTCGCCCGGCAAACTTTTCTGCACTTGTTGCCAATATTGGCTCATGTATGTGCGTTGTTTTCTCACCGGAATTGATACGGGGTCGCCCGATCTTCTCGACGTAGGATCAAGATACTCACGTGGAACTGATGAATCGTAGTGATCCCCCGTTGCCAATGCAAGAGTTAGCACTCTATAATTCGCCCAATCACACGTGTTGAACTTCACGACCACCAGATGAAGTTCTATCGCGCTCCCAATTCCCAGCGGAAAGGTTGAACGATCTTGATTTTTGACTAACTCTCAATTCCTTCAATGTTGTTTGGACAACAGAAAGAACAAGAGTATTTTTAATATCAAAAGTGGTTCCCTTTACAATGGGAGTCTACCCCTCAATATATAGTCTCAGCCCAAGGCTATTCAACACTAAACTCCCCATGTGGTACTATTCACGCGCACTGTAGCACGGGTACTGTTCACGGGCCGTACGGTACTGTTCACGGGCCGCAAGCACTATTTATGGGCTGATCATTGTTCATGATGTGGACTTATGCTTCCTTGGATGACGGCCACATATCCTTGATCTCCATCCATCGCTGACTCTTCAAACCTGAGCACAAGTAAAACATTGTTTTTAGGTAGTATAAAATTCTCATTAAAATTAATGACATATTCATTAAGGAGCAGGTTCACCTGAGATTGTAGTTTCTTGGCTCGTGCTCTTGTTATTGGTCCTGTTATTGAAGTCTCATTACTAGCTTTGACATTACTAGCGATGTCCTCATCAGGAATGAAATAGTTCAAAATGGACCAAAACATGAGTTTTAGACATATTGGAGTGGATTGGATGCGTTCGTTTCGAAAGATCTCATCATGACGCAGGCGGCAAAGTTTTGTGCAGTTAGTGCCGATATTGGCTCACGTGGGTGCAATGTTTTTTCACTGTAATAAAGTTGTTCAAAAAGAACTAGAACATGAGTTTTGGACATATTGGAGTGCATTGGGTGCGTTCGTTTCGAAAAATCTCATGATGACTCACACGGCGAAGTTTTGTGCACTTAGTGCTGATATTGGCTCACGTGGATGCATTGTATTTTCACCGTAACTCAATAGTTCAAAAAGCAACAAAACAAAAGTTTTGGACTTATTGGAGTGGACTGGATGCGTTTGTTTTGAAAAATCTCTCCGTGACTCGCCCGACAAACTTTTGTGCACTTGGTGCATACATTGGCTCACGTATGTGCAATGTTTTTTCACCGGAACGAAATAGTTCAAAATGAACCAAAACATGAATTTTTGACATATTGGAGTGGATTAGGTGTGTTCATTTCGAAAAATTTCATTATGACTCACGCGGCGAAGTTTTGCGCACTTACTGCCGATATTGGCTCACGTGGATGCGATGTATTTTCAATGGAACTAAATAGTTCAAAAACCCACAAATCAAGAGTGTTGGAGATATTGGAGTGGATTGGATGCGTTCGTTTCGAAAAATCTCTCCGTGACTCGCCTGGCAAACTTTTGTGCACTTGGTGCATATGTTGGCTCACGTATGTGCGATCTTTTTTCATCAAAACGAAATAGTTCAAAATGAACCAAAACATGAGTTTTAGACATAATAGAGTGGATTGGATGTGTTCGTTTCGAAAAATCTTATCATGACTCACGCGGCGAAGTTTTGTGCATTTAGTGGCGATATCATGTGGATGCATATTTTCACCGTAACAAAATAGTTGAAAAGCAACAAAACATGTGTTCTGGACATATTGAAGTGGATTGGATGCGTTCGTTTTGAAAAACCTCATCATGACTCACGCAGCGAAGTTTTACGCACTTAGTGCTCATGATGTGACCATGGCTACTATGGATACAACCGTTGCTCATATTATAAGTCAACAGGAAGATGTCAAGATCAAGTAGTTCAAGTTCTGAAATCCAAGTCGGCCACCTACTAGAGTACTGATTTCAAATGGCCACCAAATATGCATACGAGCTCCGTTTTGGGCCCATGAGTGATAGAAAGCTCTTGGTGTCCTCTTTCCAATGGATCTAACCGCATCTCCAAATTCCATTTCATCAGCCGCATTCACAGAAACAAGATGCTACGTCACCTATAATGGGCCTATGGGCTTATAACTTTATGTGGGACCTCGGCCCAGGTTGGGCCCATGTGGGGTGCGCCCCAACCTGGTGGAGCACGACCTGGGAACCCCCTTGGTCGTCCTCCTACCCCTTTAAATAGCTAGGTACCCTTCAGGGGTTTCTCGGGTTTTGTTTAGAGTAAACCTCAATGCTATGAGTAAGGATGAATAGGTGTCCAATATGATTATATGTCACATTAGCAAGCATAACCTGAATTTCAAACTTAAGCCCCTTGAAAAATCTACGCATTGTGTTCTCATTGCATTCTTTTAGACCACTGTAGATGATACAAACTTTAAATTCATAGATATACTCTCTAATAGTTCTATCACCTTGTTTCAGATGTTCTAATTTCTCTAGAATAATACATTTGTAATAAGAACTCACAAAACGCTTTCTCATCATGCTTTTGCACTTATCCCAAGTTTCAGGTTTATTACTAACATAATTCCACCAAAGAATGCAGAAGAGGTAAACTTATTACTAGCAGCCTTAATCATTTGAGCATCAGAAAAATCATATTTATCAAATTCGTTGTCTACTGCTAGCTCCCAATCAACATAAGCAATAGAATCGTACTTACCATCCTAGAACGGTAACTTAGGTTCAACTCGTGCAAAATTATAGTTAGGTACCTCATATGAATCATGCGGAGAAGTCGTCATATCTCGTCGAAGGTGAAGAAGTCAATGTTGAGCATGAACATCTCGTATCCCCTTGCGTAATCCTGCCATGGTTAGTACCAAACAAGAAACACACACAAGAATATGCACACTCCTATCAACTACTAGGTAGTGGAGGCTCAAATATCACACACACTCAAGCTTTTAACCAAGCTCTTACAAGATCTTACCAAAGCAAGCGGAATGGTAACCACACCGACTCAACCTTGTCCCAATGGAGGTTGAATGTATCGATGCCTTGGCAAACACTTGCGGTATGGCTGCAATCAAATCTGTGGAGCTCTGGGTAAGCTTAAATATGTAGCAAAGGACTAGCAAATGCTCAAATCAGAGAATGCAAAGTTGAATAATTGTTCAACGTCAAGTACCGTGCTGGTCCTAGGCTAGAACGTACTAGAGACGCGAGCCTAGACACAAACGATACCACAAGATTGAATAACTCAAGCACAACAATGATATACAAAAGCAAACTCAAAGATAACAGCTGATTTTCTCTTTTCTTTCTTTCTTTCTTTCTTTTTTTCCTTTATTTCTTTCTTTTTTTTGTGTAGCTTTTGTTTTTTTTAGCACCTTTCTGCCTTTTTTTTATTTTTTGAATTTTTTTAGCAAAAACAACTCAAGGACTTGAATGCAAGATTACAAGGACTAAAATGTAAATATGAAAATTATAGGGGCTTAAATGTAACAGTCCAAACCCTAAAATTCTATCTATACAAAAATGAAATGCTCTCCTTATATGGATTTAGGTTTTGCAAATGGAACTCGAATCCGACACCAAATTTTTTTTTTACAAACAAAAACCAATCTAATCTAATCTAATCTAATCTCCTCCTTCCATCTCTCTCACGGCTATAGCACGGATAGGGGACAGGGCACAACCACACGACAGAAATCCTAGCGAATTGATAACTTCAAAACAAACCGACAGAAAATGCCCGAAACTGAACAAACGGAACCCTAGCAGCGACACGATTTTGTTTTCGAAGATCCCGATGACAACAAAGACACGGCGGCGGTGGCGGCGGTAATGGTACAAGACGTGACCAGAACTCGAAACTCTAAACGGATTAGACGCTAAGGCCAACAACACGACACGACGATGCAACACAAAACTCAACAAAGCAAAAAGTAAAAAGAACGATGCAGCGGCACAATGATGTTAGGTAATGGATGCAAATTTTTTTGTGTGGCTATTTTCTAGTTAAAGGTAGATAAAAACTCACCGATCAACGCAAGCTCTGATACCACTTGATAAACATTGAGCTGCTCTGATACCACTTGATAAACCCTGAAATCCACTCGATACGCTCAGGGATCTGATTGGCCCGATCTTTCGGTGAACTGACGATAACTACGATTTGGGAGATACGTTGACGACCTGACTACAATCGTACGAGATGTTGTGTTGTGCCTTAGCGATCGATACACCTCTTCGTGGTTGTTGATCTTGCCGGTGCAGATCAACCTTATTCTTGTAAGCAAATCGAAAAAACAAGCAAGAACAAAATAAAAGCAATCCGGATTGCAAATAGGAATTGAAAACAAATGATAAGTTGGGATTCCGTAACGAGCAAACCGGCGATCTAACCGATCACGGGATTACACGGCAAAGTAGCGAAGCTAAACTTTAATCTAAACAAAACCCGAGAAACCCTAAAGGGTACCTAGTTACTTAAAGGGGTGGGAGGACGACCAAGGGGGTCCCTAGGTCGTGCTCCACCAGGTTGGGGTGCACCCCACATGGGCCCCACTTGGGCCAGGGTCCCAAATGAAGTTACAAGCCCATAGCCCAATATAGGTGACACAACACCTTGTTTCTGTGATTGCAGCCGACTGGGATAGAATTTGGGGATGAGGCTGGATCCAGTGGAAAGAGGACTCCAAGAGATTTTCATCAAGTACTCATGGGCTCTAAACGGATCACGTATGCATATTTGGCGGTCATTTGAAGTCAGCACTATAGCAGGTGGCCGAATTGGATTCCAGAACTTGGACTGCTTGATCTGGATGTCTTCCGGTTGAACTATGATGTGAGCAATGGTTGTATCAATAGTAGCCATGGTCACATCAGCTTGTTTCTTCGATTTGCTTGCAGGAATAAGGTTGATCCGCACCGGCAAGATCAACAACCCACGGAGAGGTGTATCGATCGCTAAGGCACAACACAACAACGTCTCGTAGGTTGTAGTCGGGTCGTTAACGTTTCTCCCAAATCGTAGTTATCATCAACTCACTGAAAGATCGAGACAACCAGATCCCTGAGCGTATCGAGTGGATTTCAGGGTTTTTTAGCCCATATTGGCTGACATGGATGTATTTTCCTGAGCGTTTCGAGACAACCAGATCCCTGAGCATATCGAGCGTATCAATGTATTTTAACAGGAACTAAATGGTTCAAAAACCAACAAAACAAATTTTTTGGACAAATTGGAGTGGATTGGATTGGAGTGGATTGGACAAATTACTCGCACGGCAAACTTTTCTGCACTTCGTGCATATATTGGCTCATGTATGTGCGAGGTTTTTTCACCGGAACGGAATAGTTAAAAATGAACCAATACATGTGATAAACCCTGAGTTTCACTTGATACGCTCAGAGATATGGTTGTCCCGATCTTTTGGTAATAAAAACCTGCGAGGGTTTGATGCCCGATCTTTCGGTGAGTTGAAGATAACTACGATATGAGAGAAACGTTGACGACCCGACTACAACCGTACAAGACGTTGTTGTGTTGCGCCTTAGCAATCGATACACCTCTCCGTGAGTTGTTGATCTTGCCGGTGAAGGTCAACCTTATTCCTGCAAGCAAATCGAAGAAACAAGCAAGAACAAAATAAAAGCAATCTGAATTGCAAATAGGAATTAAAGCTAACACACGTAACTATAAGAAAAAGTAGCAATGGCTAAAACTTTAATCTAACAAAACCTGAGAAACCCTGAAGGGGTACCTAGCTATTTAAAGGAGTGGGAGGACGACCAAGGGGGTTCCTAGGTCGTGGTCCACCAAGTTGGGGCACACCCCACATGGGCCCCACCTGGCCCGGGGTCCCAGATGAAGTTACCAACCCATAGGCCCATTATAAGTGAAGTAGCACCTTGTTTTTCAACTGCGGCTGACTGAGATGGACTTTGATCATGAGGCTAGATCCTTTGGAAAGAGCAGTCCAGGAGTTTTCCATCAAATACTCTTGGGCCCAAAATGAAGCTCGTATACATATTTGGTAGCCATTTGAATTCAGCAGTGTAGCAGGTGGCCGAATTGAATTCCAGAACATGGACTGTTTAAACTGGATGTCTTCTGGTTGAACTATGATGTGAGCAACGGTTGTATCAATAGTAGCCATGGTCACATCATCCTCCCTTTCTTCACGGAAAACCGTCCTCGGTTTTTCCATATGGTGCTCTTCGCGTAGTCCATTTAAAACAACCTGTTTCTTCTAATCAAAACTAGAAAAATTCGAAGTAGCATGATTAGCAATAACATGTCCCTTTAGCTTAAAATTTTTATGCACCAATACAGAAGGTTCTAAATCTGAGCATATGTAAAATTTATTCACCAAATATATTTTTCTATCATTATATTTGCCAAAGATATGAAATATAGTATTAGATGGACATGGCAATTTAATAGCAAATAATTTCTCCTTCAAATTATCGAGCTCACAAAAATTATCAAACAGAACATATCCCAATGTATTTAAAGAAGATAGCAATTCACGTTCCTCAACTACGTTAGCATTGTGAACAACATGCTTAAAATTAGCACATAAAGAAGTAACACTAGAAATAGCATGTTTATTCACTCGTTGTGGCATTGATATAAGTGAAGCATTATCACACAACTCTTCTTTATCACAAGGAACAGCAAACAAATCAACTTATGACAAAGGAATCTCAGTAATTGGTTCCACTAATGGTTGCTCTACATTAGAACGAAAAGTGGACAAATTTAATTCATTAACAGCACACTCACCTTGATTAATTTCTGCACCATTTAGTTTACCTTTGAAGCTCTCTTCAGATGATGGAGGTCCATCGAATTTGAGTGTAAACAATGGAAATGACGGCTCATTCATGTATCTCTCCTTCTTTTCGTAATTATGCACTTCCTGCAAATGGTTAGTAATAGGAGGCAAAACATAGCGTGTTGCTTTTTCATGTCCTACTCTATTTGATTTTCAGCACTGCAAGCAAGTTGTAACAAATGAGAAATAGATCTATAATTTTGATAAGCAAGCATATAATTTCTTTGTTAAGCCCACGTAAAAACCTCAATTCTGTAGCTTCTTCGCACTCATCTAAACCACAACGTAATAAACAAGCATGCACATGATAGTACAAAGTAATAGTTCTGGTATCTTGTTTTAAACATTGAGTTTGTTGAGCAGAATATCAGCATAATACATGGAAACAAAAACATCTCTCAAATATCGTTTCAGGTCATTTCATGATTGTGGTATTTTGTTATGCCTACAAAAATGTTTCCATTCATACGAAGCATTTTTCACTAAAACACTAGAGGCACACATAACCATTTGTTTCTCAGACAAATCATGCTTTTTAAATTCTCTATCAACTGCTAGCTCCCATTTAATGTAAGCATGAGGATCACAATTTCCTTCGAAATAAGGTAGTGCAGATTTGTTCTTAGCTACAACAACGTCACTTACCTCGTATGTGTCATGTTTGATCACTCCTCATTTCTCGATGAAGATGTTGACGTTGAGCACAGCTATCCCCAATTATCTTGCGTATCCCTGCCATCGTTAGTAGAAAACAAGAAACATACACAAAAATATGCACGTTCCTATTAACTATTGGGTAGTGAAGGCTCAAAATACACACACTCAAGCTTTTAACCAAGCTCTTACAAGTTCTTACCAATCCAAGCGGAATGGTAACATACATCGACTTAACCAAGCATCCCAATGGAGGTTGTGATGAGGACATCAACGCGATCGATACATCCACGCCTACACAACAACAACAGATTTCCGGTCCAATTACTCACGCTCGTGCACGCCAAATAAACTACCAAGTGAGTTCGTTCTGTAGGATCGAATCCCAAATACCAAGCCAACCAGAGGGGGGGGGTGAATGGTTGTAACACCAAAAACCAAAAACTTTAAGCGGAAATTAAAGTTACCCTCTTTTCGATGTAGATCGCCGTCGTCGCCGCTGCTGTCAAAACGCCGCTGCCGGTCTGACCGAGCCTAAGCCTCCGGTCTGACCGGTGTAGTGTCGCCGGTTGGACCGTTGCCTCTCGCCGGTTAGACCGCCCGTGGTACTTCGGTTTGACCGTCGAGATCCAGAACAACGCCGGTAAAAAAACACACGAAGATGTAGATCAAAACTCTTGACTTTATTGCGTCAACAAGTGTTTACAAAGTGCAACCACAGCACTCCTCTCCACAATTTCGACTAATCTTGAAACCCTAACTCAAAGCTCTAAAAGCTTGATCTAAAACTCCACATAACTCCCATCGAGAGACAACACCCTGCCCCTCTATTTATACCCTCATCATGGCTGCCCCTAGCCACGAATCCTACTCATACAAGAAGTCCTAATCCCATAGGAAACCTCCCATACAAGCAACAAACTCAACACTATCCAAATTTGGACTCCTACCAAATTTGACTCCGCTTTCCATACGCATACAACACCACGTGTACGCCATATGGAAAATTTCACCTCCACATGCATTGTTCTCTAGCCTGAGCATCCCGCGTGATATCCTCGACCCTCTGGACCTCAACTTCTCCCAAGCCTAGTCCCGATCCATCACCGGCTATACTCCCACGGCCTCAAGCAACACCTGCACATGAACAACAAAGAAACTCCATATCCGAGTGCAAGTTATCCCCAACTTGACTCACATTAGCATAGCACCAGTATCCACACGTATAGAAAACCATCTATAAGTCAAATCCACGAAGGAAACATCCAAATCCGAAACCGACAAGAAGTCGGCTGCCTCTGCCAGTCAGACCGCGTGACGGCCGGTCTGACCGCTCGCATACCTCCGGTCTGACCGGCCGCCTTAGCCCGGTCTGACCGGTATACAACCGTCAGCACAAACACTATTCATCGTCTGAAAACATATCTCCGTATTTTCACAAACACTTACCTTTAACAATTGTTCATCACCAAGATCATCACATGATCCAACACGTTCTTATCTTCTTGTCCATCTTATTTAGACCATGGAAACGTTTGCACTCTTGTTTTGGTTAGGAATGATGGACAGGACCCAAAAGGAAACATATTCGCATGGGCTGGATTCGGACTGTAGAACAGCAGGGATTTGTGACGACCGCCACGACATCATACGGACTCCGTTTTGGGCGTGCAAGTACTTTATGGAAAGCTTATCAAGTCTACTTTCAAATGGATCCAGCCTCATGTCCATATCTGTTCTGGAGCGGCCGCAATCATCGTTTAACTACCGAGTCCTTCTCTGTCAAAGGTGTCGCGTCACCTTATTTGGGCCCAATGGGCTGTGTATCAAGTGGGGTCCACTAGGGACACGTCCTAGGGTAAGGGGACGACCCCAACACCCCTTTAAATAGCTAGGTACCCCTTTAGGGTTTCTCGGGTTTTGTTTAGATTAAAGTTTAGCTACGCTACTTTGCCGTGTAATCCCGTGATCGGTTAGATCGCCGGTTTGCTCGTTACGGAACCCCACCTTTGATACTTTTGTTGCTTCAATCCTACTTCTTTAATCTACAAATATAGTTGCTTGTTCATCTTGTTCTTGCTAGTTCTCGATTGCTTGCAGGAACAAATACCCTCGTGGTTGGGCTGACCGTACATCCGTCGAGATTCACGACTACCTCTAGAGTTGGTGTAACGATTGCTAAGGCACAACGTCCCTAGACAGTTGTAGTCGGATCGCCAACGTCATTCTATCCAATCGACTTATCCTCTCATTGAAAGATTGGGACACCCTTGCGCACATTAGGTGGTATCAGAGCTTTTAGGTTGCTCGGTGAGAGATTTATTGTTTCGTAATTTTCTTACACCTATAGTCCAGAAAAAGCCCCTTTCTTCTAGTACTACTTAGTTAGGGCTTGTTGAGTTTTTTGTTACATTGTTGTGTCGAGTTGCTGGTCTTAGCGTTACGTCGTTTAGAGTTTCGAGTTGTTGCCACGCATATCACCATCACCATCTTTGCCGCCATCACTACTTTTGACGTCATCTCCAACATCGCTGCCATCCACCAAATCGCTTTCCGTTTGTGTTAGATCTGTTCCTTTCCTTGAATCCGATTGCCTTCGAGTCTGCCGCCACCAGAAAAAAAATAGAACCCTGTTTCAAGTGACCTTACATAAAACAGTCAAGTCTTTTACAAACAGACTCGGAATCAGGCTTATAATATATCCATGGACAACGTCGGTTTCGCCAAATTTGGAATCGCCAAATTCCGCTTGCAAAATTCTGTTTTCGAGGCGACAAGTTTTGGGACTCATATTTTTTGTCCGTTCGACCTAAAAATTTTTGTGGTTGTTTTCTGTGTGCTCCTTGGCGTGAAAAAAAAAGAAGAAAGCGCAAAAAAAAGAAAAGAAAAAGGCCGATTTGTGAGTTTTTGATATATCCAGTCTTCTTTGTTTGTCAACTCCTGTCATCGTTCCTGGTTTGCGTCTTGTGGTTTCCTTTATGGTTAGGCTCGCATCTCTGCTACGTCTAGCCTAGGACCAGTACGGTACCAACCTTGAACGATTATTCAGCTTGCTTTTGACTAACGTGGTTTCTAGTTTTTCTTTGTCTCATTACCAGCCCACCCATAGCTCCACCGGTTCGACTAATACTTGACAGGGATTAAGCGACCAAGGCATCGATACACCTTTCTCCAGAGGTTTGTTCAGACCAACGGTTGCCGTCACCTCCTGTTTAGAGTGGTGAGAATTGGTAAGAGCTTGTTGAACAGGTTGAGAGTAGACTTGATAGGACCACATCCAAGTAGTCTTGTATATATTTATTCCTTCTTTCCTGTCATATAGTATTTGTTTTTGTCTGTTTCTTTTCTTTCTAACCATGTCAGGTGAAGACCATTCCAATCAGGGTGTTCCCCACTCACCGCGAACAACAGGAATCATTCAACATTTTGATAGATTAGTGAGGGACTGCACCAAAGGGCTCGAGGAGGATGTTCGTGCCACCAACGAACAGCTTGGTCATGTGGAGCGCACGCAAATTGATACCAACACCAAGCTTACAACCTTGGAAGCTTCTGTGGCCACCGTGAACACCACTCTTGATGATATTGTGAGGCGTCTTGATGAGATCACCCGAGCATCCCACCATGGCAGTGAGATGGATGACCATGACTACGTTGGTGATTCTGAGGATGATCTAGGCCAGTGACGACTTCGCTTCAACCGCGGTGGTATGGCTCATCGTCGGCCACGCCGTGAGGGACGTGCTAATGACGATTCATTTGGTAAGATTAAATTCACTATGCCTGCTTTTGATGGTAAGTATGACCTTGATGCTTACCTTTCATAGGAGTTAGCAGTAGATCAAAAGTTTGCTTGCCATGGTGTTCCTGAGGATAAAAGGGTTAGGGCTGCCACTAGTGAGTTTACTGATTTTGCTTCTGTTTGGTGGAGTGAATATCGTCGTACTCATATTAATGCTTTGCCACCTAATTGGGATGATTTCAAACGAATTATGCGTGCTAGATTTGTACCTTCATATTATGCATGTGACATGTTAAGTAAGAGTGTGGAAGAATATTATCAAGAGATGCAAATGGGTATGTTGCGTTGTGGTTTAGTAGAGGACGAGGAGGCTGCCATGGCTAGATTTTTGGGGGGTTTACACCGAGAAATTTATGATATTCTTAGTTACAAAGAGTGTAATAATATGACTCGGTTATTTCATTATGCTTGCAAAGCTGAAAGAGAAGTGCAGGGACGACGTGCGCGTACAAGGGCTAACTTTTCTGCAGGTAGAACTTCCTGGACGGCTCGGAATGTCGTACCTATGCATGCTTGCTCTTTACTTTTGGGTCGACCTTGGCAATATGATAAAGACACGTTGCATCATGGTAGAACAAATCAATACTCTTTTATGCATAATGGAAAGAAAATTGTGTTGCATCCTATGACTGTTGAAGCTGTTTTTGAGGGTGATGTTGCTAGAGCTAAGAAAGAGAAAAATCAGGAGCATGCTAAAAGTGAAAATCAGATTGTTGCCAATGAACTTGTGCACCATAACAAGATAGAATCTAAATCTGACCATGGCAAGAAAAATGTGATTCAATTGAAAGGTTCTTGTTTACTTGCTGTTAAATCTGATATTGTCGGTTTGGATACAAGTGACACTGTTTGTTATGCTTTTATTTGCAAGGAGGCTTTGTTTTCTTTTGAGAATATACTTGTCTCTTTTCCTCCTGCCGTCACTAACCTTTTGCAGGAGTATGCGGATGTTTTTCCCAATGAAGTGCCACCGGTGCGTGGAATTGAGCATCAAATCGATTTGATTCCGGGAGCTTCACTACCCAACCGTGCGCCATATAGAACCAACCCAGAGGAAACTAAGGAGATTTAGCGTCAAGTTCAGGACTTGCTTGACAAAGGGTATGTAAGAGAGTCTCTTAGTCCATGTGCTGTTCCAGTGATTTTGGTACCTAAGAAAGATGGATCGTGGCATATGTGTGTTGATTGTAGACCTATTAATAACATTACCATTAGATATCGTCTTTCTATTCCTAGGTTAGATGATGTGCTTGATTAATTGAGTGGCTCTACTGTTTTCTCTAAAGTTGATTTGCGTAGTGGTTACCATCAGATTCGTATGAAGTTGGGCGATGAATGGAAAACAGCTTTCTAAACTAAGTTCGGGTTATATGAGTGGTTAGTGATGCCTTTTTTTTAACTAATGCACCTAGCACTTTCATGAGGTTGATGAATGAGGTTTTGCGTGCTTTCATTGAAAAATTTGTGGTGGTATACTTTGATGATATTCTGATTTATAGTAAATCTTTAGAGGAACATCTTGACTATTTACGTGCTGTTTTGAATGCTTTGCGTGATGCACGTTTGTTTGGTAACCTTGAGAAGTGCAATTTTTGCACCGATCAAGTTTCGTTTCTTGGCTATGTTGTGACTCCGCAGGGAGTTGAGGTTGATCAAGCCAAGATTGAGGCAATTCAGAGTTGGCCGACTCTTAAAACGGTCACACAAGTGCGCTGCTTTCTCGGACTTGCGGGATTTTATCGTCGCTTTGTGCGAGATTTCTGCACTATTGCAGCACCATTGAATGAGCTTACAAAGAAGGGAGTGCCTTTTTCTTGGGGCACAACACAAGAGAACGCGTTCAACATGTTGAAAGATAAGTTGACACATTCACCTCTCCTACAACTTCCAAATTTTAATAAGACTTTCGAACTTGAATGTGATGCTAGTGGGATTGGATTGGGTGGTGTTTTGCTACAAGAAGGAAAACATGTTGCATATTTCAGTGAAAAATTGAGTGGGCCTGTTCTGAACTATTCTACTTATGATAAAGAATTATATGCTCTTGTGAGAACTTTAGAAACATGGCAGCATTATTTGCGGCCCAAGGAATTTGTCATACATTTTGATCATGAATCTTTGAAGCATATTCATAGTCAAGGAAAATTGAACCGTAGACATGCTAAATGGGTCGAATTTATTGAATCTTTTCCTTATGTTATCAAACACAAGAAAGGGAAGGAGAATATCATTGCTGACGCTTTGTCTCGGAGATATACTTTGTTGACACAACTTGACCACAAAATCTTTGGCTTAGAAACAATTAAAAACCAATATGTGTATGATGATGATTTCAAAGATGTGTTGTTGCATTGTAAGGATGGAAAGACATGGAACAAATTCATCTTCAATGATGGGTTTGTTTTTAGAGCTAACAAGCTATGCATTCTAGCTAGCTCCGTTTGCTTATTGTTGTTGCAGGAAGCGCATGGAGGTTATTTGATGGGGCATTTTGGAGCCAAGAAGACGGAGAACATACTTGTTGGTCATTTCTTTTGGCCAAAGATGAGAAGAGACGTGGAGAGATTTGTCGCTCGCTGCACTACATGTCAAAAGTCTAAGGCACGCTTAAATCCACATGGTTTGTATATCACGCATGAATGCTAAGTATAAGCTTGCAGGTGACAAAGGTCGAAGGAAATTGAATTTTGAACCAGGTGATTTGGTTTGGTTGCATTTGCGAAAAGAAAGGTTCCCTGATTTGAGAAAGTCTAAATTGATGCCTAGAGGTGATGGACCTTTCAAAGTGTTAGAGAAAATCAATGAGAATGCATATAAGCTTGATCTTCTTGCAGATTTTGGGGTTAGTCCCACATTTAACATTGCAGATTTAAAGCCATACTTGGGAGAGGAAGATGAGATTGAGTCGAGGACGACTCAAATGCAAGAAGGGGAGGATGATGAGGACATCAACGCGATCGATACGTCCACGCCTATACGACGACAACAGATTTCCGATCCAATTACTCGCGCTCGTGCACACCAAATAAACTACCAGGTGAGTTCATTCTTATCTTGTCCATCTTATTTAGACCATAGAAACGTTTGCACTCTTGTTTTGGTTAGGAATGATGGACAGGACCCGAAAGGAAACATATTGGCGCGGGCTGGATTCGGACTGCAGAACAGCATGGATTTGTGACGACCGCAACAACTTCATACGGACTCCGTTTTGGGCGTGCAAGTACTTCATGGAAAGCTTATCAAGTCTACATTCAAATGAATCCGCCCTCATGTTCATATTTATTCTGAAATGGCTGCAATATTCGTTTTACTACCGAGTCCTTTTCTGTCAAAGGTGCTGCGTCATCTTATTTTGCCCCAATGAGCTGTGTATCAAGTTGGGTCCACTAGGGACGCGTCCTAGGGTAAGGGGACGACCCCAACACCCCCTTTAAATAGCTAGGTACCCCTTTAGGGTTTCTCGGGTTTTGTTTAGATTAATGTTTAGCTTCGCTAGTTTGCCGTGTAATCCCATGATCGGTTAGATCGCCGGTTTGCTCGTTACGGGACCCCACCTTTGATACTTTTGTTGATTCAATCCTACATCTTTAATCCGCAAATTGAGGTGCTTGTTCATCTTGTTCTTGCTAGTTCTCGATTGCTTGCAGTAATAAATACCCTTGTTGTGGGGTTGACCGTGCATCCGTCGAGATTCACGACTACCTCTGGAGTTGGTGTAACGATTGCTAAGGCGCAACGTCCTTGGATAGTTGTAGTTGGATCACCAACGTCGCTCCATCCAATCGACTTATCCTCTCATCGAAAGATCGGGACACCGTTGCGCACATCAGGTTGGATGTATCGATGTCCTGGCAAACATTTATTGTACGGCTGCAATCAAATCTATGGAGCTCTAGGTGGGCTTAAATTTGTAGCAAAGGAATAGCAAATGCTCAAATAAGAGAATGTAAAGTTGAATACCTATTCAAAGTCAATACCGTGCTGGTCCTAGGCTAGAATATACTAGAGACGCGAGCCTAGACACAAACGATACCACAAGATAGCACTATGAACAACTCAAGCACAACTCTGATATACAAAAGCAAACTCAAAGATAACAGCTGATTTTCTCTTTTCTTTCTCTTTGTCTTTCTTTTTTTGGCGTGGTTTTTGTTTTTTAAGCACCTTTCTGCCTTTTTTTTTCTTTTTTTCTATTGTTTCAGCAAAAACGACTCAAGGACCTAAATGCAAGATTGCAGGGACTCAAATGTAAAAGTCCAAACCGTAAAATTTGATCTATACAAAAATGGAATGCTCTCCTCGTATGGATTCTGTTTTTGCAAATGGAACTCGAATCCAATACCAAATTTTTTTTTAAAAAAACAAAAACCAATCTAATCTAATCTAATCTCCTCTTTCCATCTTTGTCACGGCAACAGCACGGGCACGGAATAGGGCACAACCATACGACAGAGACCTTAGTCGCAACTCCAAAACCAACCGACAGAAAATGCTCGAAATGAGAAAAACGGAACCCTAGCGGCGACATGATTCCGTTTTCGAAGATCCCGACAGCAACGAAGACACGGCGACAACAGTGGTACTAAACGTGACCAAAACTCGAAACTCTAAACGGACTATACGCTAAGACCAGCAACCCGAAACGAGAAAAACGGAACCCTAGCAGTGACACGTTTCCGTTTTCGAAGATCCCGACGGCAACGAAGACACGGTGATAGTGGTACTAAACGTGACCAGAACTCGAAACTCTTAAACGGACTATACGCTAAGACCAGCAACACGACACGACGATGCAACACAAAAGTCAATAATGCAAAAACTAAAAAGAACAATGCAATGGCACAAAGATGGCTAGGTAATAGATGCAATTTTTTTTGTATGGCTATTTTCTGGTTATAGGTAGGTAAATAACTCATCGAGCAACGAAAACGCTGATACCACTTGATAAATCCTGAGCTGCTCTGATACCACTTGATAAACCCTGAGCTCTACTCGATACACTCAGAGATATGGTTGTCCTGATCTTTTGGTGAGTTGATGATAACTACGATTTGAGAGAAATGTTGACGATCCGATTACAACTGTACAAGACGTTGTTGTGTTGCATCTTAGCGATCAGTACACCTCTCCGTGGGTTGTTGATCTTGCCGGTACATATCAACCTTATTCCTGCAAGCAAATCGAAGAAACAAGCAAGAACAAGATAAAAGCAATCTGAATTGCAAATAGGAATTAAAGCTCACGATAAGGTGAGATTCCGAAGACAAGTAATTAGGTGGTCTAGCTGACACACGTAACTACAAGATAAAGTAGCAATGGCTAAAACTTTAATTCAACAAAACTCGAGAAAACCTGAAGGGGTACCTAGCTATTTAAAGGGGTGGGAGGACGACCAATGGGGTTCCTAGGTCGTGCTCCACCAGGTTGGGTACACCCCACATAGGCCCCACCTGGGCCGGGGTCCCAAATGAAGTTATAAGCCCATAGGCCCCTTATAGGTGACGTAGCACCTTGTTTCTTCAACTGCGGTTGACTGAGATGTTATTTGATGATGAGGCTAGATCCTTTGCAAAGAGGACTCTAAGAGCTTTCCATCAAGTACTCATGGACCCAAAATGGAGCTCGTATAAATATTTTGCGACCATTTGAATTCAGCAGTGTAGCAGGTGGCCGAATTGGATTCTAGAACTTGAATGTCTTCCAGTTGAACTATGATGTGAGCAACTGTTCTATCAATAGTAGTCATGGTCACATCAACATGAGTTTTGGACATATTGGAGTGGATTGGGTGCGTTCGTTTCGAAAAATCTCATCGTGACTCACACGGCAAAGTTTTGCGCACTTAGTGCCGATATTGGCTCGCGTGGATGCATTGTATTTTCACGGGAACTAAATGGTTCAAAAACAAACAAAACAAAAGTTTTACACATATTGGAGTGGATTGGATGCGTTCGTTTCGAAAAATCTTTCCATGACTCATGCGGCAAAGTTTTGTGCAGTTTAGTGCCGATATTGACTCACATATGTGCGATGTTTTTTCACCGTAACAAAATAGTTCAAAAACTATCAAAACATGAGTTTTGGACATATTGGAGTTGATGGGTGCATTCATTTCGAAAAATCTCATCATGACTCACGTAGCGAAGTTTTGCTCACTTAGTTGGCTCACGTAGATACGATTTTTTTTTCACCAGAACTAAGTAGTTCAAAAACCAACAAAACAAAAGTTTTGTACATATTGGAGTGGATAGGATGCGTTCGATTCGAAAAATCTCTCCCTGAGTTGCCCGGCAAAGTTTTATGCACTTGGTGCATATGATGTCTCACGTGTGTGCGATCTTTTTTCACCAGAACGAAATGGAGAAGATGAACGCATTCGTTTCAAAATGAACCAAAACATTAGTTTTAGACATAATGGAGTGGATTGGGTGCATTTGTTTCAAAAAATCTCATCATGACTCACGCGGCGAAGTTTTGTGCAGTTAGTGCCGATATTGGCTAACGTGGGTGTCGAGCACGCTGAATTTATACTGTCCAGTGTTATTTGTGAGCACCACATGATTTTGGATGAGTGGGATCCATACACGCATAAATAGCCACTCAAACCTTAATGTGTCCATGATCACAACATAACACCATTTGATATAAACTCTGCGATGCCGAATAATGAGCAAAGGAGATATTGCTGGGACTCAGCGTGCCAGTCAACTTCAGCCTGAGACATGCCCGTCAAACCACACGAAGGCGGCGACCAAATGTATTACACATCTCAGGAGACTTGACTCAAATCGCTAGAGCTCTACAACATCTCAATTGCTCAATATTCATACTCATGCTCATCTAGCCCTAGGAATTTGCTAGCCTTGCATTTTCATCTAAGCCAATATATATCAGAACAATGTACATAATGGATGACTTAGATATAAATAGAGACATTTAACTAGAATATATACATAGGGACAACTGGCCTAATAATTAATGTCCATCGGAAGCGTGCCTACCCTTTCCCGCAGGCAACCGACTAGGGGTAGGCCCCTAGGTAGGACCGTCCTGAACCATCAAACGATTCCCGAGCACTCAACTACCTGCATCAGAATCTAAACAACAATATATTTACAGGGCAAGAGTGAGTACATTAATCAAATTAATGTACTAGCAAGCACACAATCAAACTTATATACATGAAGGCTCTACTTCAAAGAGAGGCTATATGTGGACTTAATTTTCAGCACAAAGCTAATTTTAGTTCACAAACATTTGCAACGTATTTAGGTAAACCTTTGTGAATGTATAGAATAAATAGCATGGCATAATATCATAATGGTAACATAATATCTAATATGACTAGTTTTAATATATAAATTTGTGAGTAATTTAAAACCTTTTACTTATAAAACATAGAGGGTGCATGTATTTGCATAATGCATTGTTGTGACTTGAATCTTTTTCTTGTTTTTGGATTTTATTAGCATTTCATAATAGGATGAGCATAAATTAAAAATTTGAGGCAAATACTAAATATATATTTACAAGAATGTATATACATGTAAAATATGAAGTTGAGTAACTAAAAGTATAAATCATGCTCAAAAACATCATGTCAGGTCAAGAATCATCTAAATATAATTTTATAAACAATTAAATGCATTTTCATAGTAACAACCTATATATATTTGTAAGCTTAGTGAATTTTTAAAAACAATTGGTGTAAGATAAAATCATGGGGAAATTCATGTAGATACTATTCAATATATACATCTCACTGGAATTTTGGTGTAAATTAATATGTACATTTGATACCTCAAATAATTAGGACAAAACACTAAAATTATAAACCCTAATCGGCAAAATCTATATACATCTCATATGTGTATTTTATCACATGAAAATATATAGATGATATAATTTATTCAGTTACTAATCTATTTATCATGAATTAATATAATTTTTCCAGAATTTATTTTATAGGTTTTGACTTTCTAAAAATTCAAATCAATTTCGTCTAGACTAAAATTGTTTATTTTTCTGAGATTAAAGTATAGAGAATTTTTGTGTGAAACCAAAGAAAATGGAATCTTGGTATTTTTATGTACCTCCAGAAAAACTCACATTAATTTATCATGCACACAAATTAAATTGTGGAATTGTAAAATGGGAGAAAGAAAAATAAATAGGGAAAAACCCTAAAACTAGCCTAACAGTATATCTACCTAATTTCCTACCCATCTCTCTCCTTCTACCTCAGTTTATACCGCCTGGACCCACTTGACAGTCACATGAGCTAGCTTCACTTCTGTGCACCAACACTCCACCGCTCAAGCCAGCAGAGAGATACAGAGAGCGAGGGAGAAAGTGGCGCCAGCGTGTTTGACGCGTGGCCATATCTTCTCCTGGACGTGTCGCCCTTCCATCTACTCCCTTCCTGAGCTGAGCAAATCGAGAGGGAGAGCTTCGGTGCCCATACATCCCCTCCATTCCCATCGCCGGCCGTGGAGACGACGACCGTCGCCGCCGCCATTGAGCCGCGATCATACCTCCTCTTCCTGTGTTCGGTCACCTTCATAAGATGCCGATCCCATCCCCTCTAACCTCATCTTATGACTTGCAGCCATCTCGTCGGAACACCGTCTTGCCCACAGAAGCTCCAGAGCGTCGCCGCTATGGCATCATCGTCGTCCAGCCATCCTCGACCAAGCCAAGCCAAACCTCCGAGCCATTGTCTTCATCTCGACCCTAGGATCCAGCTGACCGAAAGAATCGAGCTAGGACGCTGTGAACTCGAAGATCGGCCTCTTCTTCCCCAAATCTGGCCGCCGGACTCCATACTCGAATTCGTCTTCTACGGTGAGCTCCGAAGCAATTCCTCACTCATGGAACATCCTTGTGTGATCCTCGAGCTGTCCCCCTCCTCTTCTTAGCAGGTCAAAGGCCGAAGATCGCTGCCGCCGTTGCTCTGCTAATTCCTGCCGCCACCGGAGCTCCTTTCAAGTCGCCGTCGTCGTCCAAGCTTCGCCGACTCTTTCCAACGCTTTGGTGAGTCTCTAGCAGCCCCTTAGACACGCATGCATGCATCCATTCGCGTGGATTCGAGTCGGAACTCGACATGCACTTGCATGCCAAGAGCTACCGCTGCCTGCGCCGTCGTCGCCATCGATTTCGGTCACCGCAGCTTGCGAGAAGACCACCAGTGGCTTCGCCGTGAACCCCTCTCCATTTTCTCTGTTAGCCGCCCACAAAGATCGGCCGCCGTTCAACCTTGCCGCCAGCAAGAAGCTCGGCGATGTGCTGCTGCTCTGCTCCCCAGCCGCTGAGCCACTGACGAGCGAACCCCACTTGATTAGCGCCTAAGAGTTCGGCTTAGCAAAGATTTAAAACTTGCAAGGTTTAATCTGTAAAATTCTTTGGTATGACATGTGGACCCAGGACCTAATTATAAATAGAGAAAACCTCGGGGACTCTTAATGGACTTTGTATTAGCACGTGTTTTGGAGCTCGGGTTAACTCCTGAGAACCCTAGGGACCTTTTTGCATATTGGCCAAAGACTGACATGTGGACCCCAAGGATTTATATTTTGGAAAAATAAAAGGAAATGGATAAATCGTTATCTTTTCAACTGAAAATCATCTCAAACTTGTAAAATCCATATAAAATGAAATATAGCTCATTTTGAGGTGAAACCAACTTCAGTAGGTTCATAAAATTGTGAACTTTAATGTTGTAGAATAAAATCCTCTGCTCACAGTATGATATTTATTTCTAAAATTGCATATAAGAAATAGTTAACATGAAACTTGTAAAATTCGTAGAAAATTCATTTATACTCCAAATAGAGTGAACTAAATTTCTGTAGAATCAGCAAAGTGTGAACTAATTTCTAAAATTTATAAGGAATTCATAGTAGCTCTAAAAATTATGAAACCAATTGTATTAATCTTAGAAAACCATGCCCTGTACTGTTGTAACCAAAAACTTAACACCACTAAAATAAAAGTGTGATCTAAGTCTAGCTAAGGCTTAAATAACCTACTACTGGTATAGAACTTATAAAATTCATATACCCTAAAATACGAGTGATAAAATAGAAATTCCTTCACCATAAATCATGTTTAGTCATTACCTATCTACTAGAATAAATTCATGCATATTAGAAGCATTTTGGATTTTTGTATGATTTGGTGTTTATACGCTACCATTATTTCGTATAGTGTACAAATCCGATATCGATAAGGAGATTGGATTTTATTGCTGACTATGATGGAAATTCTAATTAAGGCAAGTGCCCCTTTTCCTTTGAACACATTGAATCCTACGTTTTATAGGCAAATGTTTGGTTTATAACATCGCATGCGCTATTTGGTAGAAAATTGTATTTTGTTGAGAAGATGGTAGTTATAACCCACTTGTTGCATGAACCTCCTTGATAAATTTCACTCATGGCTGATTGTAACCATAGGAATAATTGGAGTACATTGGTTGTACTCTAATGGGTCTAATTATGCTTTTTATGTGCCATATGCTTAGCCATGCTTAGCAATTCGCTAAATAATATTGTAATCACTTTATAAATGAGATTTGGGTATTATTTTACTTCTGGGCAGCTATGAAAACTATGATTATTTGAGAACTAAAATGGAGTTAAACATGCTTTTAGACTTGTGCGGCAAGTGGTGCACATATTGTGTTAGTTGTGCACCTATAGGGGGAGTGTTTGCCCGGGTTGATTAAGGACCGAACTTTGTGTCGTTCACTATTGTTTACCGTACATCCACATGTGCTATTTATGGGGTGGCCTTAGCTAATTAAGTTACTTAAAGTCTAGCCGTGCATATTGGTGGGCCGAAGTAGAATGAATTAGTCTGAGCGATGATTCATAGGAACTACCTATTTACCCCGCTGATTAATGGGGGTAGTTTAGGCGTCTAAGTTTGTCCAATTCAATGGTATAGTGCCTCGTGGGGGAACGGATGTGTTCGCTGCCATGGCGTTAGGTTTAAGGCGTGGGCCCGTCACCTAACGATTCTGGGTCATTCCCAGGATGGATTCACACTTGCCGTCGCTGATGCAAGGCTAGGCGTTAAGTAAGGTAAAGGCTACGTTGTGACCGGATTCAATGTGTAGAGTGTGGTGGTACCGACGGGTACCGGACAAACTAGAGAGATTCACATCATGTCGGTAAAGTTGTACAAACTCTGCACAGTCTAAAACTAATCGATTAACCGTGCTCACAGTCATGAGCGACATAGTGAATTGTCATGGGTATAGACTTGTGATTTATAAATGTGTTTATGAAAATGGGCTATGGGAATAGTGAAATGTGTTGAGTTTTGATGATTATGATGATGAGTTTGCCCGGTGTGGGTTGATATTGTGATGTATTGCTTGCTACCACGGATGGCACAAGAATGATATTAGGATGATGGTTATGATGCTATTAAGTTACTATTATGATATTATGCCATGCTATTTATTTTATACATTCACAAAGGTTTATCTAACTACGTTGCAAATGTTTGTGAACTAAAATTAGCTTTATGCTGAAAACCTCGACTATATATATATAAGCCTTTATTTGAATATAGCCTTCATGTATGTAGGGTTGATTGTGCGCTTGCTAGTACATTAACTTGATTAATGTACTGACTCTTGTCTTGTGTATATGTTGTTTGTGTAGAATTTATTGCAGGTAGTTGAGTGTTACGGGAATCGTTGTTTCCTCAGGAGTGGACCTATCTAGGGGTTTACCTTTAGTCGGTTGCTTGTGGGAATTTTGGGCAGACATGCTTCCGAAGGACATTAACTATTTAGCTGGATGGCTATAAGTAAGTAACTTTGTTATTTGTATCTAGTTATATCTAAGTCACCCTTCATGTATTTAAGTTAATATCATGGCTTAGATGAAAGTGCAAAGCTATCATCTTCCTGGGGCTAGTTGAGCATGAGTATGAATATTGAGCAATTGAGATGTTGTAGAACTCTAGCGATTTGAGTCAAGTCTCCTGAGATGTGTAACACATTTGGTCGCCGCCTTCGAGTGGTTTGACGGGCATGTCTCAGGCTGAAGTTGACTGGCACGCTGAGTCCCAGCAATATCTCCTTTGCTCATTATTCGGCATCGCAGAGTTCATATCGAATAGTGTTAAGTTGTGGTCATGGACACATTGAGGTTTGAGTGGCTATTTATGCGTGTATGGATCCCACTCAACTGAAATCATGTGGTGATCACAAATGACACTGGACGATATAAATTCGGCGTGCTCGACAACACTCCCGCTATCGGTGCACAACTAACACCATATGTGCACCACTTGTCGCCCAAGTCTAAAAACATGTTTAACTCCATTTTAGTTCTCAAATAATTATAGTTTTCATATCTGTCCAGAAGTAAAATAATACCCAAACTCACATTTATAAAGTGATCACAATATTATTTAGCGAATTGCTAAGCATGGCTAAGCATATGGCACATATAAAGCTTAATTAGACCCATTAGTGTACAACCAATGTACTCCAATTATTCCTATGGTTACAATCAGCCATGAGTGAAATTTATCAAGGAGGTTCATGCAACAAGTGGGTTATAACTATCATCTTCTCAACAAAATACAATTTTCTACCAAATAGCGCATGCAATGTTATAAACCAAACATTTGCCCATAAAACGAAGGATTCAATGTGTTCAAAGGAAAAGGGGCACTTGCCTCACTTGTAGAGATCCTTAATATGAATATGACAACCAATTCCACTCCTTCACCGTCAACGAATTCGCAATCTATATAATCATAACGTACAAATTGAATAAACATCCAAATAATGGGAAATATCCAAAATGCTCTAAAATGTATGAATTCTTCACAGTGGGTTTGTACAGTCTTAAAATGAATTTATGTGAAGAAATTTCAATTTTATCATTTTTATTTTGAGAGTTATGAATTTTGTAAGTTCTATTCTAGACATAGGCTAGTCAAGCTATATTAGGACTCAGGTGCATTTTAGGTCCAAGATTTGTGAAATGTTGGGCTACTGCAGTGAGGGCTTGGTCGACAGGAGTTTAACCAAATTGGTTTCACAATTTTTAGAGTTAGCACGATTTTATTATGAATTTTACAAGATAGGTGATATACTATAGTCTTGAATAGCTATACTGAATTTTAGAGATGATTCTAGTACTGCATGTGCTACATTTTAATTCACAGAAACTAAGTTCATGAGACTACCAATCCAACCCATCTGAAATTACATCATTTGGAGTTAGAATGAATTTTGTATGGATTTTATAGTTTGTAGTTTGCATTATAGTAATTATTTTACTACACAATTATTTAGTGATGATTTGTTACTTAAAGTGTCAAGTTTTAGTTCATGACATTTGAGAACATGATTCTATGAGTACTCTAGAACTTAGTTCACCTCTAAATGAGTATTCTGGAATTTTATATGGATTTTATAAATTGGTGTATGCTATATGTCAATTATTCCATATACTAATTTTTAGAGACATTTCTTGTACTGTAAGCGGCATGTTTTATCTTACCATTTTTCTATTGTACAATTATTGATTGAGTATTTTCTTTAATGTTTTCCAAATTTTAAAAGGATGGGGTCCACTGGCACTGACCGGCTGTTTTGTAAGAAGGTCCTTGGAGTTTCTGAAACCAACCTGCACTACCCCACGTGAGAGAAACAAACTTCCCAAAGAGTGTTTTAAGTTTATAGTTATTACGATTAAGTCCTAGTCTTATTGTCAGTCTTAGGTGAATTTTACAAACTAGTACCCAAGGTTTCAATTCTTCTCCGGAGAGGTCCCTGCGATATGTACAGAATAGGCAGCCATGGACGACGGTGCTGTTTGCCGGCGCCGGCGGCAAATGGTGGATCGCAAGTGGACGCGGCCAAAATGAAAAATGTAGAGGGGTCCTCTGCGAACCCGATGGTGGTCGAATCACGGCCTATGGTGACCATATTTGATAGCAGCAGCGGTGCGAGCGGCAACAGCTCTTGGGGTGACGGTGCATGTGGAGCTAGAGGTTAAGTGGGACTAGATGAATGCATGCAAAAGGGTTTCATGGTCCTCCTGGATGCTCACCGAAAGTTCGGCTAGGGCTGGTGAGGCTTGAATGGCAACGGTCGCAGCGAGGACAGCCCGACGACGACGGCGGCTTCACTTCAACGGCGACGGTGAGCAACAGCCAACGGGCTTGCAAGAAAAGATGCGAACGAGGTTAGGGAGTCCAACAAGAAGCTACATGCACGAGGAATTGGTCTGTGACTCACCAGAGCAGGTAAAATTGGCGTGGAGCTCGACGGCCGGAGTTGGGGATGACGACGGTGATCTCCATGCTCACTGCGACTTTGGTTGGGATTCTTGGGGGCTTTTGCAGAGGACCATGAGAGGAAGTTGGTGGCACGACAACTCGGCTCGAGGTGGTCCATGGTAGCCGGAACAGCGACGACATCATGGCGGCGGCGCTCGGTGCACGCTCCGGGACCCCTGTGGGCACGACGGCGTTCCCGACGATTGGCTGCACGGTAGAAGGAGAGATTAGCTGGGATGGAAACGGCGTCTCGAGGAGACAAAGGAACACAAGAAGAGAGGAGACGACCAAGGCTCCATAGCAATGGCGGCCTTCGTCTTCCTCACGGTCGGCGACGAGTTTGATGGTGACGGAGAGGCTAGGGTTCCTCCTCCTCGGTCTAATCGGTACTGGGGAGGAGAGGAGAGATGTGCGACACTATGTAGGTGGTCTCTCGGCATCGGACACGATCGCAGACACGCGTCGGCTTCAGTCCACCGCTCTTGATCTCTCTGTCTCGTGCTCTGGATGGCTGAGGGAGATGGAAATAGAGTAGGAGGAAAAGGAACAGACGTGGAGCTAGCCAAGGTGACTGCCATGTGGGTCCACCTCGTGGTGCACTAGATTAGATTGAGAGGGATGGGTAGAAAGTTCAGTACATATAGAATTTTGAAATTTTCAGAATTAATTCTATCCCTCTCTAATTGTAATTCAATAGTTTATTTGGTGGAGCAGATAAATTTGGGTGGATTTTTGTGGAGATAGATAAAATGATATATATTCCATTTTCCTTGGTTGCCCTCAAAAATTCCTTTCATTTTATTCTCAGAGAAATAAAGAAAATAGGCCTAGCTGAAATTGAATTGAATTTTTAGGGGGTCAAAACTAATAAAATAAATTCTAAAAAAATATATTAATTCATGATAAATAAGATGGTATTTGAATAAATTATGTTGCATATACACTTTCATATAATTTACTGCATGTTTAGATGAGGCATGAGTTTTGCCGATTAGGGTTTAGGATTAAACCAAATTTTTACTTCTTTGACCAATTTAATTGAGGGTCTAGATTTAAAGATAAAATCATGCCAAAATTTTAGTGAGTCTAACATATTGAGAAGCATCCACATGAATTTTCCATGATTTAATCTTACACCAATTGTTTTTAAAAATTCACTAAGCTTAAAAATATACATAGGTTGCTACTATGAAAATGCATTTAATTGTTTATAAAATTATATTTAGATGATTCTAGACCTGACATGATGTTGTTGAGCATGATTTATACTTTTAGTTACTCAACTTCATATATTACATCTATATACATTCTTGTAAATATATATTAAGTATTTGCTTCAAATTTTTAATTAATGCTCATAAGTCCTATTATGAAATGCTAGTAAAATACAAAAACAAGCAAAAGGACTCAAGTCACAACATTACATTATGCAAATACATGCACACACTATGTTTTATTTTCTTCCTTTGATCTATCAAGGAAAAGGTTCTAAATTATTCACAAATTTGCATATTTAAACTGGTCATATTAGACTCACCTAGGTCTTTAGTTGAAAAATATTAGTATTCCTATTTAGGAAAAATATTTTTCGACATTTTTAGATACAAAATTTGAAATCCAAATTTTGGGTATGTTACAGTGGGTGCGATGTTTTTTCACCATAAAAAAATAGTTCAAAAAGCACCAGAACATGAGTTTTGGACATATTGAAGTGGATTGGATGTGTTCGATTCGAAAAATCTCTCCGTGAGTTGCCCGGCAAAGTTTTATGCACTTGGTGCATATGTTGCCTCACGTGTGTGCGATCTTTTTTAACCAGAACGAAATAGTTCAAAATGAACCAAAACATGAGTTTTAGATATAATGGAGTGGATTGGGTGCGTTCATTTTGAAAAATCTCATGATGATTCACGCGGCGAAGTTTTGTGCACTTAGTGCCGATAGTGGCTCACGTGGATGCGATGTATTTTCACTGGAACAAAATAGTTCCAAAACCAACAAAACAAAAGTTTTGGACATATTGGAGTGCATTGGATGCGTTTGTTTCGAAAAAACTCTCCGTGACTCGCCCAGCATACTTTTGTGCACTTGGTGCATATGTTGGCTCACGTATGTGCGATGTTTTTTCACCGGAACGAAATTGTTCAAAATAAACCAAAACATGAGTTTTTGACATATTGGACTAGATTAGGTGTGTTCATTACGAAAAATCTCATCATGACTCACGCGGCAAAGTTTTGCGCACTTAGTGCCGATATTGGCTCACGTGGATGCGTTGTATTTTCACGGGAATTAAATTGTTTAAAAACAAAAAAACAAAAGTTTTGGACATATTGGAGTGGATTGGATGCGCTTGTTTCGAAATATCTCTCCGTGACTCGCCGAGCAAACTTTTGTGCACTTGGTGCATGTATGTGCTCACGTATGTGCAATATTTTTTCACCAGAACAAAATACTTCAGAATGAACCAAAACATGAGTTTTGGACATATTGGAGCAGATTGGGTGCATTCGTTTCCAAAAATCTCATCATGACTCACGCGACGATGTTTTGGGCACTTAGTGCCGATATTGGCTCACGTAGATGTGATGTATTTTCACCGGAACTAAATTGTTCAAAAACCAACAAAACAAAAGTTTCGGACATATTAGAATTGATTGGATGCGTTGGTTTCGAAAAATCTTTCCATGACTCGCACTGCACACTTTTCTGCACTTGGTGCATGTATTGGCTCACGTAGGTGCGATGTTTTTTCACCGAAACGAAATAGTTCAAAAAGTACCAAAATATGAGTTTTGGACATATTGGAGTGGATTCGGTGCGTTCGTTTCGAAAAATCTCATCATGACTCTCGTGGCGAAGTTTTGCGCACTTAGTGCCGATATTTGCTCACGTGGATGCGATGTATTTTCACTAGAACTAAATTGTTTAAAAACCAAAAAACAAAAGTTTCGGACTTATTGGAATTGATTGGATGCGTTCGTTTCGAAAAATCTCTCCATGACTCACGCGACAAAGTTTTGTGCAGTTAGTGCCGATATTGGCTCACGTGGGTGCGATGTTTTTTCATCATAACAAACTAGTTCATAAAGTACCAAGACATGAGTTTTGGACATATTAGAGTGGATTGGGTGCGTTCGTTTCGAAAAATCTCATCATGACTCAAGCGGCGAAGTTTTGCGCACTTATTGCCCATATTGGCTTATGTGGATGCGATGTATTTTAACTGGAACTAAATACTTCAAAAACCAACAAAACAAGAGTTTTGGACATATTGGAGTGATTGGTTGCGTTCGTTTTGAAAAGTCTCTCCGTGACTCGCCTGGCAAACTTTTCTGCACTTGTTGCCGATATTGGCTCAGGAATGTGCGTTGTTTTTTCACCGGAATAAAATAGTTCATAATGAACCAAAACATGAGTTTTGGACATATTGGACTGGGTGTGGTTGTTTTGAAAAATCTCATCATGACTGACGCGACGAAGTTTTGTGCATTTAGTGTCGATATTGGCTCACGTGGATGCGATGTATTTTCACCAGTACAAAATAGTTCCAAAACGAACAAAACATGAGTGTTGGACATATTGGAGTGGATTGAATGCGTTCGTTTCAAAAAAAATCTCTCTGTAACTCGCCTGACAAACTTTTGTACACTTGGTTCGATATATCTCACATATGTGCGATGTTTTTTAACCTGAACGAAATAGTTCAAATCGAACCAAAACATGAGTTTTGGATATATTGGAGTTGATTGGGTGCGTTCGTTTCGAAAAATCTCATCGTGACTCTCACGGTGAAGTTTTGAGCACTTAGTGCCGATATTGGCTCACATGGATGCGATGTATTTTCACCGAAACTAAATTGTTCAAAAAACAACAAAACAAAAGTTTCAGACATATTGGAATTGATTGGATGCGTTCGTTTCGAAAAATCTCTCGATGTCTCACGCGGCAAAGTTTTGTGTAGTTAGCGCCGATATTGGCTCATGTGGGTGCCATGTTTTTTCACCATAACAAAATAGTTCAAAAAGCACCAAAACATAAGTTTTGGACATATTAGCCCGGCATACTTTTCTGCACTTGTTGCCGATATTGGCTCAGGTATGTGCGATGTTTTTTTACCGGAATGAAATTGTTCAAAATGAACCAAAATATGAGTTTTGACATATTGGAGTGGACTGGGTGTGTTTGTTTCGAAAAATCTCATCATGACTGACGCGACGAAGTTTTGTGCACTTAGTGCTGATATTGGCTCACGTGGATGCAATGTATTTTCACCGGTACTAAATAGTTCCAAAACCAACAAAACATGAGTGTTGGACATATTGGAGTGGATTGGATGCATTTGTTTCAAAAAATATCTCCGTGACTCGCCTGGGAAACATTTGTGCACTTGTGCATATATCGGCTCACGTATGTGCAATGACCGAAACGAAATGGTTCAAAATGAACCAAAACATGAGTTTTGGATATATTAGAGTTGATTGGGTGCGTTCGTTTCGAAAAATCTCATCATGACTCTCACAGCGATGTTTTGTGCACTTAATGCATATTGGCTCCCGTGGATGCGATGTATTTTCACCGGAACTAAATACTTCAAAAACTAACAAAACAAGAGTTTTGGATATATTGGAGTGGGCTGGATGTGTTCGTTTCAAAAAGTCTCTCTATGAGTCGCTAGGCAAACTTTTCTACACTTGTTGCCGATATTGGCTCACGTATGTACGATGTTTTTTCACCGGAACAAAATAGTTCAAAATGGACCAAAACATGAGTTTTGGACATATTGGAGTGATTGGGTGTGTTCTTTTCGAAAAATCTCATCATGACTCACGCGGCTAAGTTTTGTGCACTTAGTGCCAATATTAGCTCACGTGGATGCGATATATTTTCAACGGAACTAAATAGCTTAAAAACCAACAAATCAAGAGTTTTGGACATTTTGGAGTGGATTGGATGCGTTCGTTTTGAAAAATCTCTCCATGACTCACGCGGTAATGTTTTGTGCAGTTATTGTTCATATTTGCTTAAGTGGGTGCGATGTTTTTTCATCGTAACAAAATATTGGAGTAGATTGGGTGCGTTCGTTTCGAAAAATCTCATCATGAATGAGCCGCCATTCCCATTGTTCACATTCAAATTCGATACATCTCCATCATCTGAAAAGAACATCAAAGATAAAGTAAATAGTGCTGAAATTAATCAAGGTGAGTGTTAGTTCTTTATGTGCTGATTTAGCATGTTGTTCACATTGCTAATGAAGTTGAGGAATGTGAATTGCTATCTTTAAGTACTTTGGGCTATGTTATGTTTGATGACTTTTGTGAGCTTAGAAATATGAAGGACAAATTATTTGCTAAATCTGGTTTGCCATGTCCAACTAATGCTAATTTTCATATCTTTGGGGAATACAATGACAGCGAAATATATTTGGTACACAAAGTTTACATATATTTAGTTTTCAAACCTCCTGTAACCATACAACCATATTGGAAGCTAGAGAGTTATATTATTGTTAATCATGCTACGTCGAGGTTCTCTACTTTCGATTAGAAGAAACAAGTTGTTTTAAATAGACTATGCGAAGAGCACCATATGGAAAAACCGAGAACGATTTTCCGTGAAGAAGGGGAGAATGATGTGACCATGGAAACTTTGGATACAACTGTTGATCACATCATAGGTTAACCGGAAGATGTCAAGATCAAGCTGTTCATGTTCTGGAATCCAATTCGGCCACCTGCTACAGTGTTGACTTCAAACGGCCGCCAAATATGCATACGAGCTCCGTTTTGGACCCATGAGTACTTGATGGAAAACACTTGGAGTCCTCTTTCAAATGGATCCAGCCTCATCTCCAAATTCTATTTTAGTCGGCCACAATCATAGAAACAAGGTGTTACATCAACTATAATGGGCCTATGAGCTTGTAACTTCATCTGGGAGCCAAAGTGAGGCCCATGTTGTCCAATCTAGTGGAGCACGACACTAGGAACCCCTTGGTCGTCCTTCCACCTCCTTAAATAGCTAGGTACCCCATTAGAGTTTCTCAGGTTTTGTTAGATTAAAGTTTTAGCCATCGCTACTTTATCTTGTCGTTACGTGTGTCGGCTATACCACCTAATTACTTGTCTTCGGAACCCCACCTTAATGTGAGCTTTAAGTTCTATTTTCATTTCAGATTGCTTTTATCTTGTTCTTGCTTGTTTCTTCGATTTGCTTGCAGGAATAAGGTTGATTTGCACCGGCAAGATCAACAACCCACAGAGAGGTGTATCGATCGCTAAGGCGCAACACAACAACACCTTGTACGGTTGTAGTCGGGTCGTCAACGTTTCTCTCAAATCGTAGTATCATCAACTCACCAAAAGATCGGGACAACCAGATCCCTAAGCGTATTGAGTGGAGCTCAGGGTTTATCAGTGACTCACGCAACAAAGTTTTGTGCAATTAGTGCCGATATTTGCTCAAGTGGGTGCGATGTTTTTTCACTGTAACAAAATATTGGAGTGGATTGGGTGCGTTCATTTAGAAAAATCTCATCATGACTCACGCGGTGAAGTTTTGTGCATTTAGTGCCAATATTGGCTCACGTGGATGCCATGTATTTTCAACGAAACTAAATAGCTTAAAAAGCAACAAATCAAGAGTTTTGGACATATTGGAGTGGATTGGATTTTGTATTGAGATAGCCTAGTACTAAGAGGGGGCGTGATAGCATTTTTGTGGTTGTGGATAGATTTTCTAAAATGACACATTTCATACTGATGATGCTACTCATATTGCTGATTTGTTCTTTCGAGAAATTGTTCTCTTGCATGGTGTGCCAAACACAATTGTTTCTAATCGTGACACTAAATTTCTTAGCCATTTTTGAAGAACTTTGTGGGTTAAATTGGAGATTAAGCTTTTATTTTCCACTACTTGTCATCCCCAAACTGATGTTCAAACTAAAGTTGTGAATAGAACCTTGTCAACTATGTTAAGGGTTGTTTTCAAGAAAAATCTAAAGATGTGGGAAGAATGTTTGCCTCATATTGAATTTGCTTATAATCGTTCACTGCATTCTACTACAAGGATGTGTCCTTTTGAGATTGTTTATGGCTTGTAGCCTCGTGCTTCTATTGATTTAATGCCTTTGCCATATTCTGAAAAATTGAATTTTGATGCTAAACACCATGCTGAATTGATGTTAAAACTGCATGAAATAACTAAAAAAACATAGAGCGCATGAATGCTAAGTATAAGCTTGCTGGTGACAAAGGTCGAAGGCAATTAAATTTCGAACCAGGAGATTTGGTTTGGTTGCATATGCGAAGAGAAAGTTTTGCTGATTTGAGAAAGTCTAAATAAATGCCTAGAGCTGATGGACCTTTCAAAGTGTTAGAGAAAATCAATGAGAATGCATATAAGCTTGATCTTCCTGCAGATTTTGGGGTTAGTCCCACCTTTAACATTGCAGATTTAAAGCCATACTTGGGTGAGGAAGATGAGATTTAGTCAAGGACGACTCAAATGTAAGAAGGGCAGGATAGTGAGGACATCAACGCGATCGATACATCCACGCCTACACAACGACAATAGATTTCTGGTTCGATTACTCACGCTCGTACACGCCAAATAAACTATCAGGTGAGTTCGTTCTTATCTTCTTGTCCATCTTATTTAGACCACGAAAACGTTTGCACTCTTGTTTTGGTTAGAAATGGTGGACAAGACCCAAAAGGAAACATATTCACGCGGGTTGGATTCAGACTACAGAACAGCACCGACTTGTAACGACCGCCATGACTTCATACGGACTCCGTGGGCATGCAAGTACTTCATGGAAAGCTTATCAAGTCTACTTTCAAATGGATCTGACCTTATTTCCATATCTATTCTAGAGAGGCCGCAATCGTCATTTTACTACAGAGACCTTTTACTGTCCAAGATGCTCTGTCGCCTTATTTGGGCCCAATGGGCTATGTATTAAGTTGAGTCCGTTAGGGACGTGTTTTAGGGTAAGAGGACGATCCCAAATCGTCCTCCCACCTACATATTTATCTTAGCTGTCATAGATCAACTCGGGTTTTGCTTAGATTAAAGTTTAGCTTCGCTACTTTCCCGTGTAATCCTGTGATTGGTTAAATCGCCAGTTTGCTCGTTACGAAACCCCACCTGTGATACTTTTGCTGATTCAATCCTACATCTTTAATCCACAAATTGTGTTGCTTGTTCATCTTGTTCTTGCTAGTTCTCGATTGATTGCAGGAACAAATACTCTTGTGGTTGGGTTGACCGTGCATCCGTCGAGATTCATGACTGCCTCTGGAGTTGGTGTAACAATTGGTAAGGCGCAACATCCCTGGACAGTTGTAGTTGGATCGCCAACGTCGCTCCATCCGATCGACTTATCCTCTCATCGAAAGATCACCCTCGCACACATCAATTGGGTACGTTCGTTTTGAAAAATCTCATCATGACTCACGTGACGAAGTTCTGTACACTTAGTGCTGATATTGGCTCACGTGGATACGATGTATTATCAACGAAACTATATACTTCATAAACCAACAAAACAAGAGTTTTGGACATATTGGAATGGATTGTATGCGTTCGTTTCGAAAAATCTCATCATGACTCATGCGACGAAGTTTTGCACACTTGGTGGTGATATTGGCTCAAGTGGATGATGTGACCATGGCTACTATTGATACAACCGTTGCTCACATCATATGTCAACAAGAAGATGTCAAGTTCAAGTTGTCCAAATTCTAGAATCCAATTCGGCCACCTGCTACATTGTTGACTTCAAATGACCGCCAAACATGCATACGAGCTCCGTTTTGGGCCCATGAGTACTTGATGAAAAGCTCTTGGTGTTCTCTTTCCAATGGATCCAGCCTCATCTCCAAATTCCATCCTAGTCGGTCGCAATCTTAGAAACAAGGTGCTACGTCACTTATAATGGGCCTATGGGCTTGTAACTTCATCTGGGACCCCGGCCCAGGTGGGGCCCATGTGGGGTGCGCCCCAACCTGGTGGAGCACGACCTAGGAACCCCCTTGGTCGTCCTCCCACCCCTTTAAATAGCTAGGTACCCATTTAGGGTTTCTTGGGTTTTGTTTATATTAATGTTTAGCTTCGCTACTTTGCCATGTAATCCCGTGATCGGTTAGATCAGCGGTTTGCTCATTACGGAATCCCAACTTATCATTTGTATTCATTTCCTATTTGCAATTCAGATTGCTTTTATCTTGTTCTTGCTTGTTTCTTCGATTTGCTTGCAGGAATAAGGTTGATCTTAAAAGGCAAGATCAACAACCTATGGAGAGGTGTATCGATCTCTAAGGCGCAACACAACAATGTCTCGTACGGTTGTAGTCGGGTCGTCAGCGTCTATCCCAAATCGTAGTGATCATCAACTCACCGAAAGATCGGGACAACTTGATCCTTGAGCGTATCAAGTGGATTTCAAGGTTTATCAAGTGGTTTCATAGCAGCTCAGTGTTTATCAGTGGATGCGATGTATTTTGACCCGAACTAAATTGTTCAAAACCAAGCAAAACAAAAGTTTTGGACATATTTTAGTGGATTAGATGCGTTCGTTTCGAAAAATCTCTCCGTGACTCGCACAAAAAACTTTTCTGCACTTGGTGCATATATTGGCTCAAAATAGTTCAAAAAGCACAAAAACATGAGTGTTGGACATATTGGAGTGGATTGGGTGCATTCGTTTCGAAAAATCTCTTCATGACTCACGCAGCGAAGTTTTCTGCACTTAGTGCTGATACTGGCTCACGTGGATACGATGTATTTTCACCGAAACTAAATACTTCAAAAACCAACAAAATAAAAGTTTATATTGGAGTGGATTGGATGCGTTCGTTTCGAAAAGTCTCTCCGTGACTCGCCAGGCAAACTTTTCTGCACTTGTTGCCGATATGGGCTCACGTATGTGATATCTTTTTTCACCGGAGCGAAATAGTTCAAAATAAAGCAAAACATGAGTTTTGGACATATTGGAGTGGATTGGGTGCGTTCGTTTCGAAAAATCTCATCATGGCTCACACGACAATGTTTTGTGCACTTAGTGGCGATATTGGCTCATGTGGATGTGATGTATTTTCACCACAACAAAATTGTTCAAAAAGCACCAAAACATAAGTTTTGGACATATTGGAGTGGACTGGGTGCGTTCGTTTCGAAAAATCTCATCATGACTCACGCGACGAAGTTTTGGGCACTTAGTGGCGATATTGGCTCACGTGGATGCGATGCATTTTGACCCGAACTAAATTGTTCAAAAACCAGCAAAACAAAAGTTTTAGACATATTTTAGTGGATTGGATGCGTTCGTTTCGAAAAATCTATCCGTGACTAGCTCGGCAAACTTTTGTGCACTTGGTGCATATATTGGCTCACATATGTGCGATGTTTTTTCACTGGAATGAAATAGTTTGAAATGAACCAAAACATTAGTTTTGGACATATTGGAGTGGATTGGGTGCGTTCGTTTGAAAAAATCTCATCATGACTCACGCGGCGAAGTTTTGCCCACTTAGTGCCAATATTGGCTTACGTGAATGCGATGTATTTTCACCGGAACTTAATACTTCAAAAACCAAAAAAACAAGGGTTTTGGACATATTGGAGTCGATTGGTTGCGTTCGTTTCAAAAAGTCTCTCTATGACTCGCTTGTCAAACTTTTCTGCACTTGTTGCCGATATTGGCTCACGTATGTGCGATGTTTTTTTCACCGGAACGAAATAGTTCAAAATGAACCAAAACACGGGTTTTGGACATATTGGAGCGGATTGGATACGTTTGTTTCAAAAAATCTCATCATGACTCACGCGGCAAAGTTTTGCACACTCAGTGTCGATATTGGCTCACGTGGATGTGATGTATTTTCACCGGAACTAAATAGTTCAAAAACTAACAAAACAAAAGTTTTGGACATATTGGAGTGGATTTGATAAACCCTGTCCTCCTGATAAACCTTGAATTCCAATCGATACGCTCAGGGATCTGGTTGTCCCGATCTTTCGGTGAGTTGATGATAACTACGATATGAGAGAAACGTAGACGACCCGACTACAACCGTACAAGACGTTGTTGTGTTGTGCCTAAGCGATCGATACACCTTTCCGTGGGTTGTTGATCTTGGCGATGCGAATCAACCTTTTCCTGCAAGCAAATCGAAGAAACAAGCAAGAACAAAATAAAAGCAATCTGAATTGCAAATAGGAATTAAAGCTCACGATAAGTTGGAGTTCCGAAGACAAGTACTTAGGTGGTCTAGTCGACACACGTAACTACATGAAAAAGTAGCAATGGCTAAAACTTTAATCTAACAAAACCCGAGAAACCTTAAAGAGGTACCTAGCTATTTAAAGGAGTGGATGGACGACCAAGGGGGTTCCTAGGTCGTGCTCCACCAGGTTGGGGCGCACCCCACACGGGCCCCACCTGGGCCGGGGTCCCAGATGAAGTTACAAGCCCATAGGCCCATTACAGGTGACGCAGTACCTTGTTTTTGTGATTGCGGGTGACTGAGAAGGAATTTGGAGATGAGACTGGATCCATTGGAAAGAGGACTTCAAGACCTTTTCATCAAGTACTCATGGGGCCAAAACACTAGAACCAGCAGTTCTACACGTCGATGCAATCGAAAACTCAACAAGCAAAGAACTAAGTAGAACAGACAGCAAGGCTCAAAGCTTGTTTGTGGGATTTCAGATCTAACCTTTTTTTGTTTTTTTTGGACTGTAGGTAAAGTAAGAATGGGTTAGTACTCTCACCGATTAACCTTGCTCTGATACCACATGATATGGCGGGGGCTGATCCCGATCTTTCGATGAGAGGAGGGGTAACTTTGATTTGGGGGTGGAATCGACGTTGGCTGTCCAACTACAACAACCACAGGACGCTGCGCCTTAGCAACAGGTGTACCGATTCCGACGTTGGCTGTTCTTGCCGTGCCATGAACACCCCTGAACCTGCTAGCAATCGAGAACAAGCAAGAACAAGATGAACAAGCAAATAAACTCTCGGATCTGAACCAAATGAAACTTGAATCACGAGTTGGGGTTTTGAATCAAGCAAATCAGGTGGTCTAGTCGACACATGCGTTCACTAGGAAGTAGCAGTAGCTAAACTTGCATCTAAACAAAACCCAAGTTCATCCCGGCGGCTACTGCATGTATTTATACATGGGCAACAGCAAGGAGGCGTGGGGGGGTGTAAACCCTAAGCTAGAATGGGCCCCTAGTGGGTTGCACGAGATACAAGGGTTTCAGCCCAAGACTGGAAGGCCGAACATCTCTTTGTCAATTCTGCTCAGCTCCGGTGGAATTTCGTAATGAGGTTGGACCCATCTGAAAGTAGACTTCAAGATCTTTCCAATGAGTACTCATGTGCCTCAAACAACATCCGGAGTTGAGAAATATTGCCACGCCAATTTGATGTTGCCTGGCTATACGAACTTGAAGTCTGAACTTGATGTCCGATCTTGTGCTTCCTTGTTATGTGATCTTGATGCCCAAACTGATTGGTTGACCCATTAGCTTCCTCTGCATCATTCTTAATAACAATAAAATTATCACAATGATATAGTAGCATCCAATTCTGAGATAAGGGTTTCTGGACAGCGAGGAATGAGTTTACCTGATAATTTAGCTTTCGTGCACGGCCTCTTGTCATTGGTCCTTGCTGCGTAGTAGCCGTGGTTGTATTGTTGGAAGGGATGTCCTCATCATCCTCCCCTTGCATTTGAGTCGTCCTCAACTCAAGTTCATCTTCCTTGCCCAAATATGGTATCAAATCTGCAATGTTAAATGTGGGGCTGACCCCAAAATCTGCAGGCAACTCAAGTTTGTATGCATTATCAATGATCTTAGCTACAACTTTAAAAGGACCATCAGCTCTCGGAAGCAACTTTGACTTTCTCAAATCAGGAAACCGATCCTTTCTCAAGTGCAGCCAAACCAAATCACCCGGTTCAAAAGTGACATGCTTCTTTCCTATGCTACCAGCAAGTTTATATGTAGCATTCATGTTCTCTATGTTCTCTTTTGTGGTCTCATGCCATCAACTCAGCACGTTGTTTGGCATCAAAATTCAATCTCTCAGAAGTTGGTAGAGGTAGCAAATCAATAGGGGCACGAGGCACAAAACCATAAACAATCTCAAAAGGGCTCTTTTTAGTAGTAGAGTGTTGTGAACGATTGTAAGCAAACTCAACATGAGGCAATCATTCTTCCCACATTTTTATGTTCTTTTTCAAAACAGCCCTAAGCATGGTAGATAAAGTTCTATTCACAACCTTAGTTTGTCCATCAGTTTGGGGATGACAAGTAGTGGAAAACAGCAACTTAGTACCCAATTTAGCCCACAAAGTTCTCCAAAAATGACTAAGAAATTTTGCATCACGATCTGAAACAATTGTGTTTGGCACACCATGCAAACGATCAATCTCACGAAAGAACAAATCAGCAACATGAGTAGCGTCATCAGTCTTATGACATGGTATGAAATGTGCCATCTTAGAAAATCTATCCACAACCACAAAGACAATATCCCTCCCCTTCTTTGTTCTAGGCAGTCCTAAAACAAAGTCCATAGAAATATCCTCGCATGGTGCATTAGGAACAGGTAAAGGCATGTACAAACCATGAGGATTAAGGCGTGACTTAGATTTTTGGCATGTTGTGCTGTGAGCAACGAATCTCTTCACGTCCCTCCGCATCTTGGGCCAAAAGAAATGATCAGCAAGGATGTCTTCCGTCTTCTTCACACCAAAGTGTCCCATCAGCCCTCCTCCATGCGCTTCCTACAACAATAACATACGCACAGAGCTAGTTGGAATGCATAGCTTGTTAGCTCAAAATACAAACCCGTCATTGAGGACAAATTTGTTCCATGTTTTTCCCTCCTTGCAATTCAGCAACACATCTTTAAAATCACCATCATGGGCATATTGCTCTTTTATTGTTTCCAAGCCAAAAATTGTAACATACCAAAAATTCGAATTTCGAATTTTGACCTCAGTTAAATAAATAAAATGTGTTTTTGAGTTAATGACCAAAATCTTTCCAAATATATAACCTAGGTAAGGTTTAAAATAGCTAGTGGTTATGTATTGAGTTTCAAATGATCTAAAATTTCTTCCTTCTCAAAATAATTTGTTATGTAAAACGATTTTAGGAACAAGTGTATGAATCCTTGTTAGTTCATATTTATATAAATAACAAAAGCATTATACTGATTACCACCACCTTGGTACTTAAGTTCAACTCAAATATATATACACTAATACCTAAAGAATTTGTGAGTTTGAACATGGTGAAATGAAAGTAAAGCCTAACAACATCATCTCTGGTTAAATACAAATCAAAATATAATTTTATAACCATTTAAATGTGTATTTAAAATAAGGATACTTTAAGTTAGATGCACTCATTTAATATTTAAAAATAATTGGTGCAATATAAAATCATGGGAAAATTCATGTAGATACTATTCAATATATACATCTCACTGGAATTTTGGTATAATTTAATAAGTACTTTTGATACCTCAAATAATTGGGTCAAACCAGTTAAACTATAATTAATTCTAAACCCTAAATCGGCAAAACGGATACACATCTCATATGTGTATTTTATCACATAAAAATGTATAGGGGATATAATTTATTCAAATATAAATCCATTTATCATGAATTAATATAATTTTTCCAGAATTTATTTTATAGGTTTTGACCTTCTAAAAATTCAAATCAATTTCGGCTGAACTGTATTTCTCTAGTTTCCTGAGAATTTAATATAGATTATTTTTGTGCGAAACCAAAGAAAATGGTAAACATTATGATTTAACTACGTAAATGTTTTGTTAATTGAATCATCAACTCTTTTGAAAAAGAATTGTGAACCAAAACTTGCTTTACGCTAAAATAAGCTACATATATAGCTTTTCTTGATTATATGCCAGGCATGTAGTATGTTAGGATTGTCTTATGCTTGCCGGTACATTAACTCGTTTAATGTACTGACTCTTGTTATACTGGAATATCCATTTTACAGGATGTATGCTTAGTCTTCTGAGTGATTCTGGAAAATCGTTGTTTCTTCTAGGACTCCCAAAAAGGTTATCTCCTAGTCGGCTGCTTGTGGTTTCGGGTAGCCAAGCTTCCACGGATCAGTAATAATATGGCCGTTTGGCCTACCTATGCAAATATAAATGTAGAGTAAAGTTATTTGTGTTTACTCATTATTCTGATTTTCATCGCTTAGATGAAAGTGTGGAACTAGAGCTTTTCCTGGGATCTAGTTCTACACCGGTATGAGTATTGAGCATTTGGGATGTCGTAGAGCTTTAGCGAATTTTGTCAAGTCTCCTGAGATGTGTAACACATCTGGTCGCCATCCTCGTGTGGTTTGACGGGCATGTCTCAGGCTGAAGTTGACTGGCATGCTAAAGTCCCAGCAATATCCCCTATGCTCTCAGGCTGAAGTTGACTGGCATGCTAAAGTCCCAGCAATATTCCCTATGCCCTCTACTCGGCGCTTCAGGTTTTATACTATGTATGTTATTTGACTTGATAGGGGAGCGATGAGGTTGGATGGTTACCGTTTTACTCGATTATTATTAGACCCCATCCAACTAAATATTCCACGCTATCACTTCAAAGAACTTACATAATATTTAGCCTGGGGTGTCCTCACAAAAATTTTGAAATCAAGTTGTGAAAGCATGGTATAACGTCTAGACAAGGCATCAACAATTACATTTTCTTTCCCTTTCTTATGTTTGATGACATAAGGGAAAGACTCAATGAATTCAACCCAGTGAGCATGCCTACGGTTCAGTTTTGCTTGACTTCGCATATGTTTCAATGATTCATGATCAGAATGTATAACAAACTCTTTGGGCCATAAATAATGCTGCCATGTTTCCAAAGTCCGAACTAGAGCAAGCAATTCTTTATTATAAGTGGAATAGTTCAAACTAGGCCCACTCAACTTCTCACTGAAGTATGCTACAAGTTTTTCCTCTTGTAACAAAACTCCTCCCAAACCAATTCCACTAGCATCACATTCAAGTTCAAAAGTTTTAGTGAAATCAGGAAGTTGAAGCAAAGGGGCATGGGTTAACTTATCTTTCAATGTGTCGAAAGCACTCTTGTGTGCTGCAGCCCAACTGAATGTGACGCCCTTCTTGGTGAGTTCATGCAATGGGGCTGCAACGGTGCTGAAATCCTTCACAAAACGGCGATAGAATCCAGCAAGCCCGAGAAAGCTTCTCACTTGTGTGACCGTCGTGGGAACCGGTCAGCTATGTATTGCTTCAACCTTGGCTTGATCCACTTCAATTCCCTGCGGGGTCATAACATAGCCAAGAAAAGAGAATCGATCCATGCAAAAGGTGCACTTCCCAAGGTTACCAAACAAACGTGCATCACGTAGAGCATTAAAAATAGCACGCAAATGATCAAGATGTTCCTCAAGTGATCTGCTGTATATCAAGATGTCATCAAAATATACCACAACAAATCTACCAATGAAAGCGCGTAAAACTTCATTCATTAATCTCATGAAAGTGCTGGGTGCATTAGTGAGACCAAAAGGCATGAGTTTTAAATGTTGTTTTCCATTCATCTCCTAGCTTCATGCGAATCTGGTGGTAACCACTACGCAAATCAATTTTTCAGAACACAATTGAGCCACTTAATTCATCAAGCATATCATCTAGCCTAGGAATAGGATGACGATATCTGATTGTAATGTTATTAATCGCTCGGCAATCTACACACATGCGCCAATATCCATCTTTCTTAGGAACCAAAAGAGTAGGAACAGCGTAGGGGCTAAGAGACTCACACACATAACTTGTATCGAGCAATTCTTGCACTTGGCGCTGGACCTCTTTAGTTTCTTCGGGGTTGGTCCTGTATGGCGCACGGTTGGGCAAGGAGGCTCTGAGAATAAGGTCAATCTGGTGCTCAATCCCACGGATTGGTGGCAGCCCCGGTGACACCTCCTTTGGAAAAATGTTCCAAAGGAGGCAACGAAGAAGGTATCTGTTCAAGTGAAAACAAAGTTTGTTTGCAAATCAAAGCATAGCAAACAGCAGTACTAGCATCAATCTCATCCAAATCAGATTTGGTTGCAATGAAACATGACCCTTTCAGCTTGATCTCATTTTTATTATTGTGGCCAGATTTAGTGTTCTTCTTTTTGTGCTTTTCAAGTTCATTTGCCACAATCTGATTTTCACTTTTAGCATGCTCCTGATTCTTTACTTTACTAGCTCTATAGCAAGTTCATCTTTCAAAATAGCTTCAGGAGACATTGGATGCAAAACAAGTTTCTTGTCATTGTGCATAAAAGAGTATTGATTAGTTTTACCATGATGCAAAGAATCAATGTCAAACTGCCATGGTCTACCTAGCAACATAGAGCACGCTTGCATAGGGACAACATCGCAGTCAATAGAATCATGATAAGAACCAATAGCAAAATTAACTCTCACCAACCGACCTTCACACTTCCGCTACTGTTCAGCCATTGAATGTAGTAAGGTTGCGGATGTGACTAGGTGCATAATGCAAGCTTCTCCACCATTTCAAAACTTGCCAAGTTGTTGCAGCTCCCTCCATCAATAATGACCCGGCAAGAACGCTCCTTGATCACACACTTGGTTTGAAACAAAGTGTGGCGCTGATTTTGTTCCGCCTTCTCCATTTGTGCACTCAACACTCGCTGCACCATAAGGCTCTCAGAGTGTTCAGCATGTTCTGTTCCAATGTGCTCCTCATTTTTGTCGTGCTCCCCATCTTCCCCTACATTGTTGGCTGCAAGCAAAGCATATGTTTCTTCATCTAAATCACTAGCAGAGGAGTACTCACCATCAGGACGCACAACTAGCACACATGCGCTTGGGCAGTCCTTGCGCACATGTCCGTAACCCTTGCAGCGGAGGCATTGAATGTCTCTCGCTCGCCCCGAAGATGCAATTGAGGACGAACTCTTGGTTGGTGCAGCAGCTGCCCCCTTTGTTGTTTCGGGAGGGCATGGTGAGGAGTTCGTTGTCGATGGTCATGGTTTGCTTGATGAAGATGGGGCAGCGGCTCGGTATAGTTGGGCAGTGGGGTTGGATGACGTCCAAGAGGTAGCACGACCTACAGAAATGTTAGTTCTCGTGCTAGCTCTCTGTCCCTGTACTTCCCTTTCAGCTTTAAAAGCAAGATGAAACAAACGGGTGATTGAATTGTATTCTTTGTAAGCTAAAATATCCTGAATTTCCGGATTCAGCACACCCATGAACCTAGCCATAGCTACGTCCTCATCTTCTACCAAACCACAACAAAGCATCCTTGTTTGCAACTCTTGATAGTAGTCTTCTACAGATTTGTTTCCCTATCTCAAAAGCTGAAGCTTATGCAAAAGATCACATGCATGATAAGAGGGAACAAATCTAGCGCGCATAACTCTTTTCATAGCATCCCAAGTTTGTGGAGTGTTGTTTGGGTGGCTGCGCACATATTCGCTCCACCAAATAGAAGCAAAATCAGTAAACTCACTAGTAGCAGCCCTAACATGTTTGTTTTCAAGAAAATCATGACATGCAAATTTTTGATCAACAGCTAGCTCCCAAGTAAGATATTCATTGGGGTCATATTTTCCATCAAAAGAGGGCATGCTAAATTTAATCTTCCCCAAAGAATGATCATTATCGCGTACCTCATGTCGTGGTTGACGAGCACGTCCACCATGTCGACGGCGGCGCTGCTGCTGGCTGTGCTGGCCATTTACCTCCCCATCAAGCTCCGTGTCAGCTGAATATTCTTCCTCATCTTGCCCAGCAATGCTGCCCTCGATGTTGTTGTCGTTGTTGCGCCGTCCCGTACCATCACGACCCTCCTAGTCCATCCTGTCCAAACGCTCCAAAATACCTACAAGGGAGGTGTTAAGTGCCCCAAGCGTGTTCTCCATTGAGGTCAGCTTGGTGTTGGTGTCGATCTGCGTGGCCTCCAATTGGCCAAGGCGTTCGTTGGTGACTCGAACATCCTCATCAAGGTGTTCAGCATGCACCCTCACTTGGCGTTCAAAGTGTTGAATGATGCCCCTTGTTCGAGGTGAATGAGCGCGTCCATCATCCTCATTTCCTGCCATGGTTAGCTTGCAGCAAAAAGATCAAGAGAAAAAATGTCCTATCAACTAGTGGAACTAGGTGGCAGCAAACTCCATTCTCTCAATCTTGTGCCATCAAGTTCTTACATGTTCTTACCACGCTAGGAAGTTGGTGTTGGTAGCCGGCAAGAACAGCACAAAACGTTACACAAGCACAACCTTTTGACGTAGTAGATAATTTGTGGAGCTATAGGTGGCTGCAAGAAAAGTCAAGGAACTGCTAGAACCACGTTAGTCAAAGCAAGTTGAATAAACGTTCAACGACGGTACTTTGCTGGTCCTAGGTTAACACGCTGCTAGAGACGCGAGCCTGGTCACAAACGTAGTCACACAAAGAGAAGTAGGACAAAAGATAAAACAACTTCAGCCCTTTCTTTTTCTTCTTCCTTTTCTTTTCCTTTTTTCCCTTTTTTTTCTTTCTTTCTTCTTTCTTTTTGTTTTGCAGGGCCTAAAAACTATGTTTTGTACAAGAAGAACCCAAACAAAGGTGCACTTCACACAAACACTTGTATTCAGATTAACAATTCTTGTGCACACAGCAGAGTAGCGGAAATCTCTACGGTGATTACAACGCGCTCAGGATGAATTTTGGGGCAAGATCAGATCCGTTGAAAAGATCACAAATCAAGCTTTCCAGATTGTATTTAAACACCTGAATCCGACATCGAACAAAAGAACTATGGTACGTTTAATCCCGAAAAGGAGATGGATTTGTGGGGGGAAAATGGTAGCGGAGATGTATATGGTGATGGTGGATCTTGTGGTGACCAAAACATGGCAGAACTCGAAACTCTAAAGGATTAAACACTAGAACCAGCAGTTCTACACGTCGATGCAATCGAAAACTCAACAAGCAAAGAACTAAGTAGAACAGCAAGGCTCAAAGCTTGTTTGTGGGATTTTAGATCTAACCTTTTTTTTGTTTTTTTTTGGACTGTACGTAAAGTAAAGAATAGGTTAATACTCTCACTGATTAACCTTGCTCTGATACCACATGATATGGCAGGGGCTGATCCCGATCTTTCGATGAGAAGAGGGGTAACTTTGATTTGGGGGTGGAATCGACGTTGGCTGTCCAACCACAACAATCATAGGACGCTGCGCCTTAGCAACAGGTACACCAATTCCGACGTTGGTTGTTCTTGCCGTGCCAAGAACACCCTTGAACCTGCTAGCAATCGAGATCAAGCAAGAACAAGATGAACAAGCAAATAAACTCACGGATCTGAACCAAATGAAACCTGAATCACGAGTTGGGGTCTTGAATCAAGCAAATCGGGTGGTCTAGTCGACACACGCGTTCACTAGGAAGTAGCAGTAGCTAAACTTGCATCTAAACAAAACCCAAGTTCATCCCGGCGGCTACTGTATTTATACATGGGCAACAGCAAGGAGGCGTGGGGGGGGGGTGTAAACCCTAAGCTAGAATGGGCCCCTAGTGGGTTGCACGAGATACAAGGGTTTCAGCCCAAGACTGGAAGGCCGAACATCTCTTTGTCAATTCTGCTCAGCTCCGGTGGAATTTCGTAATGAGGTTGGACCCATCTGAAAGTAGACTTCAAGATCTTTCCAATGAGTACTCATGTGCCTCAAACAACATTCGGAGTTGAGAAATATTGCCACACCAATTTGATGTTGCCTGGCTATACGAACTTGAAGTCTGAACTTGATGTCCGATCTTGTGCTTCCTTGTTATGTGATCTTGATGCCCAAACTGATTGATTGACCCATTAGCTTCCTCTGCATCATTCTTAATAACAATAAAATTATCACAATGATATAGTAGCATCCAATTCTGAGATAAGGGTTTCTGGACAGCGAGGAATGAGTTTACCTGATAATTTAGCTTTCGTGCACGGCCTCTTGTCATTGGTCCTTGCTGCGTAGTAGCCGTGGTTGTATTGTTGGAAGGGATGTCCTCATCATCCTCCCCTTGCATTTGAGTCGTCCTCGACTCAAGTTCATCTTCCTTGCCCAAATATGGTATCAAATCTGCAATGTTAAATGTGGGGCTGACCCCAAAATCTGCAGGCAACTCAAGTTTGTATGCATTATCATTGATCTTAGCTACAACTTTAAAAGGACCATCAGCTCTCGAAAGCAACTTTGACTTTCTCAAATCAGGAAACCGATCCTTTCTCAAGTGCAGCCAAACCAAATCACCCGGTTCAAAAGTGACATGCTTCTTTCCTATGCTACCAGCAAGTTTATATGTAGCATTCATGTTCTCTATGTTCTCTTTTGTGGTCTCATGCCATCAACTCAGCACGTTGTTTGGCATCAAAATTCAATCTCTCAGAAGTTGGTAGAGGTAGCAAATCAATAGGGGCACGAGGCACAAAACCATAAACAATCTCAAAAGGGCTCTTTTTAGTAGTAGAGTGTTGTGAACGATTGTAAGCAAACTCAACATGAGGCAATCATTCTTCCCACATTTTTATGTTCTTTTTCAAAACAGCCCTAAGCATGGTAGATAAAGTTCTATTCATAACCTTAGTTTGTCCATCAGTTTGGGGATGACAAGTAGTGGAAAACAGCAACTTAGTACCCAATTTAGCCCACAAAGTTCTCCAAAAATGACTAAGAAATTTTGCATCACGATCTGAAACAATTGTGTTTGGCACACCAAGCAAACGATCAATCTCACGAAAGAACAAATCAGCAACATGAGTAGCGTCATCAGTCTTATGACATGGTATGAAATGTGCCATATTAGAAAATCTATCCACAACCACAAAGACAATATCCCTCCCCTTCTTTGTTCTAGGCAGTCCTAAAACAAAGTCCATAGAAATATCCTCGCATGGTGCATTAGGAACAGGTAAAGGCATGTACAAACCATGAGGATTAAGGCGTGACTTAGATTTTTGGCATGTTGTGCTGTGAGCAACGAATCTCTTCACGTCCCTCCGCATCTTGGGCCAAAAGAAATGATCAGCAAGGATGTCTTCCGTCTTCTTCACACCAAAGTGTCCCATCAGCCCTCCTCCATGCGCTTCCTACAACAATAACATACGCACAGAGCTAGCTGGAATGCATAGCTTGTTAGCTCAAAATACAAACCCGTCATTGAGGACAAATTTGTTCCATGTTTTTCCCTCCTTGCAATTCAGCAACACATCTTTAAAATCACTATCATGGGCATATTGCTCTTTTATTGTTTCCAAGCCAAAAATTGTAACATACCAAAAATTTGAATTTCAAATTTTGACCTCAGTTAAATAAATAAAATGTGTTTTTGAGTTAATGACCAAAATCTTTCCAAATATATAACCTAGGTAAGGTTTAAAATAGCTAGTGGTTATGTATTGAGTTTCAAATGATCTAAAATTTCTTCCTTCTCAAAATAATTTGTTATGTAAAACGATTTTAGGAACAAGTGTATGAATCCTTGTTAGTTCATATTTATATAAATAATAAAAGCATTATACTGATTACCACCACCTTGGTACTTAAGTTCAACTCAAATATATATACACTAATACCTAAAGAATTTGTGAGTTTGAACATTGTGAAATGAAAGTAAAGCCAACATCATCTCTGGTTAAATACAAATCAAAATATAATTTTATAACCATTTAAATGTGTATTTAAAATAAGGATACTTTAAGTTAGATGCACTCATTTAATATTTAAAAATAATTGGTGCAATATAAAATCATTGGAAAATTCATGTAGATACTATTCAATATATACATCTCACTGGAATTTTGGTATAATTTAATAAGTACTTTTGATACCTCAAATAATTGGGTCAAACCAGTTAAACTATAATTAATTCTAAACCCTAAATCGGCAAAACGGATACACATCTCATATGTGTATTTTATCACATAAAAATGTATAGGGGATATAATTTATTCAAATATAAATCCATTTATCATGAATTAATATAATTTTTCCAGAATTTATTTTATAGGTTTTGACCTTCTAAAAATTCAAATCAATTTCGGCTGAACTGTATTTCTCTAGTTTCCTGAGAATTTAATATAGATTATTTTTGTGCGAAACCAAAGAAAATGGAATCTAGGTATTTTTATCTATCTCCAGTAAAATTCATAATAATTTATTATGCACACAAATTAAATGGTGGAGGTATAAATATGGGAGGGAGAAATAAATAAGAAATATTGTTTGTAAACACATGTACTTCTACCGACTTCTCTCACCTAGCCTGTGCTTACATTGGCCCTGGGCCCACTCGGCAGTCACTCTGGCTAGATCCATCCCTGTGCATCCTCTCCACCGCTCAACGCTACACACAGAGAGACAGAGAGCGAGCGGGAGGAAGCGGCGCCGGCGTGCTCGACGCGTGGCCAGGACGTGGCAGCCGCCGAGCTCGCCCATATCCTCTCTCAGCCGCGTCGCATGACCAATCCCTTCGTCTCAGTGCCGATCCGACCGAGGGAGGAAGCCCTCAGCTTCTCCACCGTCCATTCCTTCGCCGCCGGGCGTGGGGACAACAACCGTCGCCATTGCCACCAAGCCGCGGTCACTCTTTTTTCCTCCTGCGTTCTGTCGTCTACACGAGATGCCGAATCCATCCCCTCTAACCCCATCTCGTGTCTTGCAGCCATCTCGCCGGAACACCGCCGCGGTCCCAGAAGTGCCAGAGCGCCGCCGCTACCGCATCGTCGTTGTTCGGCCACCCTCGACCAAGCCTAGCCAAACCGTCGCGCCATCATCTTCGCCTCAACCCTAGGAGCCTGTCGATCAAAGGAGTCAGACCACGAAGCCTTGGATAAGGAGATCGGTCGTTTCCTCCTCAACTTCGGCCGCCGGGACTCCCTCGGCAAATACACCTTCTCCGGTGAGCACTAGAGCGATTCCTCACTCATGGAGCATCCTTGTGTGATCCATGGGTTGCCCTGAGCCCTTTTTAACAGATCATTGGTCGGAGCAAGCTGACGCCGTGAAACCGGGAGTCCGCGCCGCCGCCGAAGCCATCTTCCCCATCGCCAGCGTCTTTCGAGCATCGCCGACACTTCCAACGTTTCGGTAAGACTCCTGGAGCCCCTTAGAACCACATGCATGCACTCTTTCGCACTAAACCAAGCCGAACCTCAATATGCATCGGCAACCCGAGAGCTGCCGCCGCCTGCGCCGTCGCTGCCATCGACTCCGGTCACCGCAGCCGCTGAGACGACCACCAATGGTTTCGCCGTGACCTCCTTTACGTTTTCTCTTTTAGTCGCCCGCCGAGATGAAAAGCGTTTATTTGCGAAATTGCATATGTATTTGACTAAAAACGATATTTGAAACTTATTAAATGGTAGCTATGACCTTATTGCTGCATAATCTACCTTGATATGTTGATACCTTTCATTTGTAACCATAGGATGAATTTGGTTATTTTACAAATGCTCACTGAAGTCTCTATATGCATTTATATATGTCATTTGCTTAGCCATGCTTAGATTTAAGCAAAATACTCACTCTTATGGATTATGAATGGGATTTTGAATAATTGGTTAATGCTGGATTTAAAATGTAAATGTTAAGTATTTGCGAACTAAAGAGTGAGTAAAATGATTTTAGACTTGGGCGACAAGTGGTGTACATATGGTGATAGTTGTACACCGATAGGGGGAGTGTTCGCCTGAGTTGAATAAGGACTGAACTTCGTGTCACCAACTTGAGTATATCGTACATCCACATGTGCTATTATGGGGTGGCCTTAGCTATGTAAGTTGCTTGAAGTCTGACCTTGCATATTGGTAGGCCGAAGTAGAATAAATTAGTCTGAGCGACGATTCATAGGAACTACCGATGTGTGTGTGTTGATTATGATGCTAGCAACAAGACTAGCTATGTGTGTTCTGTGAAGGGACAGGTAGTCCGCTTCACAGCATGGGCGTCTAAGTCTATCCAATTCAACGGTTAAGTGCCTCGTGGGGGAACGGATGTGTTCGCTGCCACGGCGTTAGGTTAAGGCGTGGGCCCGCCTCCTAACGGTTCTGGGTCATTCCCTGGACGGATTCACACTTGCCGTCACTGATGCAAGGTTAGGCGTTAAGTAATGTAAAGGCTACGTTATGACCTCTAGACCACATTCATCGTGAAGAATGTGGTAGTGTCTTGCAAACACAAAGCAAACTAGAGTGCTCATATCATGTGGGTAAAGCTGTACAAACTCTGCAGAGTTCTCTAAAACTAATCGATTAGCCGTGCTCACGGTCATGAGCAACTTGGTGAAGTGTCATGAGTATAGACTTTAATTTTGTTTTATGTTTTCAAATGATGCTTTGTGAACTATGGATTTGGAAATGGTGATTTGGTTTGAGTTATGATAATCGTGTTATGTTGTTGATGAATGTGAGACTTGATGCCGGATGGGCAGTCAAGTATATTATTATGATGAGATTATGACCTGTTGCCGATATGGGTAACAAGAATATGTTTATGATGTTAAAATGGTAAACATTATGATTTAACTACGTAAATGTTTTGTTAATTGAATCATCAACTCTTTTGAAAAAGAATTGTGAACCAAAACTTGCTTTACGCTAAAATAAGCTACATATATAGCTTTTCTTGATTATATGCCAGGCATGTAGTATGTTAGGATTGTCTTATGCTTGCCGGTACATTAACTCGTTTAATGTACTGACTCTTGTTATACTGGAATATCCATTTTACAGGATGTATGCTTAGTCTTCTGAGTGATTCTGGAAAATCGTTGTTTCTTCTAGGACTCCCAAAAAGGTTATCTCCTAGTCGGCTGCTTGTGGTTTCGGGTAGCCAAGCTTCCACAGATCAGTAATAATATGGCCGTTTGGCCTACCTATGCAAATATAAATGTAGAGTAAAGTTATTTGTGTTTACTCATTAATCTGATTTTCATCGCTTAGATGAAAGTGTGGAACTAGAGCTTTTCCTGGGATCTAGTTCTACACCGGTATGAGTATTGAGCATTTGGGATGTCGTAGAGCTTTAGCGAATTTTGTCAAGTCTCCTGAGATGTGTAACACATCTGGTCGCCATCCTCGTGTGGTTTGACGGGCATGTCTCAGGCTGAATTTGACTGGCATGCTAAAGTCCCAGCAATATCCCCTATGCTCTCAGGCTGAAGTTGACTGGCATGCTAAAGTCCCAGCAATATCCCCTATGCCCTCTACTCGGCGCTTCATGTTTTATACTATGTATGTTATTTGACTTGATAGGGGAGAGATGAGGTTGGATGGTTATCGTTTTACTCGATTATTATTAGACCCCATCCAACTAAATATTCCACGCTATCACTTCAAAGAACTTACATAATATTTAGCCTGGGGTGTCCTTACAAAAATTTTGAAATCAAGTTGTGAAAGCATGGTATAACGTCTAGACAAGGCATCAGCAATTACATTTTCTTTCCCTTTCTTATGTTTGATGACATAAGGGAAAGACTCAATGAATTCAACCCAGTGAGCATGCCTACGGTTCAGTTTTGCTTGACTTTGCATATGTTTCAATGATTCATGATCAGAATGTATAACAAACTCTTTGGGCCATAAATAATGCTGCCATGTTTCCAAAGTCCGAACTAGAGCAAGCAATTCTTTATCATAAGTGGAATAGTTCAAACTAGGCCCACTCAACTTCTCACTGAAGTATGCTACAAGTTTTCCCTCTTGTAACAAAACTCCTCCCAAACCAATTCCACTAGCATCACATTCAAGTTCAAAAGTTTTAGTGAAATCAGGAAGTTGAAGCAAAGGGGCATGGGTTAACTTATCTTTCAATGTGTCGAAAGCACTCTTGTGTGCTGCAGCCCAAGTGAATGTGACGCCCTTCTTGGTGAGTTCATGCAATGGGGCTGCAACGGTGCTGAAATCCTTCACAAAACGGCGATAGAATCCAGCAAGCCCGAGAAAGCTTCTCACTTGTGTGACCGTCGTGGGAACTGGCCAGCTATGTATTGCTTCAACCTTGGCTTGATCCACTTCAATTCCCTGCGGGGTCATAACATAGCCAAGAAAAGAGAATCGATCCATGCAAAAGGTGCACTTCCCAAGGTTACCAAACAAACGTGCATCACGTAGAGCATTAAAAATAGCACGCAAATGATCAAGATGTTCCTCAAGTGATCTGCTGTATATCAAGATGTCATCAAAATATACCACAACAAATCTACCAATGAAAGCGCGTAAAACTTCATTCATTAATCTCATGAAAGTGCTGGGTGCATTAGTGAGACCAAAAGGCATGAGTTTTAAATGTTGTTTTCCATTCATCTCCTAGCTTCATGCGAATCTGGTGGTAACCACTACGCAAATCAATTTTTGAGAACACAATTAGCCACTTAATTCATCAAGCATATCATCTAGCCTAGGAATAGGATGACGATATCTGATTGTAATGTTATTAATCGCTCGGCAATTTACACACATGCGCCAATATCCATCTTTCTTAGGAACCAAAAGAGTAGGAACAGCGTAGGGGCTAAGAGACTCACACACATAACTTGTATCGAGCAATTCTTGCACTTGACGCTGGACCTCTTTAGTTTCTTCGGGGTTGGTCCTGTATGGCGCACGGTTGGGCAAGGAGGCTCCGAGAATAAGGTCAATCTGGTGCTCAATCCCACGGATTGGTGGCAGCCCCGGTGACACCTCCTTTGGAAAAATGTCCACATACTCCTGCAAAAGGTTAGTTACTGCAAGAGGCAACGAAGAAGGTATCTGTTCAAGTGAAAACAAAGTTTGTTTGCAAATCAAAGCATAGCAAACAGCAGTACTAGCATCAATCTCATCCAAATCAGATTTGGTTGCAATGAAACATGACCCTTTCAGCTTGATCTCATTTTTATTATTGTGGCCAGATTTAGTGTTCTTCTTTTTGTGCTTTTCAAGTTCATTTGCCACAATCTGATTTTCACTTTTAGCATGCTCCTGATTCTTTACTTTACTAGCTCTATAGCAAGTTCATCTTTCAAAACAGCTTCAGGAGACATTGGATGCAAAACAAGTTTCTTGTCATTGTGCATAAAAGAGTATTGATTAGTTTTACCATGATGCAAAGAATCAATGTCAAACTGCCATGGTCTACCTAGCAACATAGAGCACGCTTGCATAGGGACAACATCGCAGTCAATAGAATCATGATAAGAACCAATAGCAAAATTAACTCTCACCAACCGTGTTACCTTCACACTTCCGCTACTGTTCAGCCATTGAATGTAGTAAGGTTGCGGATGTGACTAGGTGCATAATGCAAGCTTCTCCACCATTTCAAAACTTGCCAAGTTGTTGCAGCTCCCTCCATCAATAATGACCCGGCAAGAACGCTCCTTGATCACACACTTGGTTTGAAACAAAGTGTGGCGCTGATTTTGTTTCGCCTTCTCCATTTGTGCACTCAACACTCGCTGCACCATAAGGCTCTCATAGTGTTCAGCATGTTCTGTTCCAATGTGCTCCTCATTTTTGTCGTGCTCCCCATCTTCCCCTACATTGTTGGCTGCAAGCAAAGCATATGTTTCTTCATCTAAATCACTAGCAGAGGAGTACTCACCATCAGGACGCACAACTAGCACACATGCGCTTGGGCAGTCCTTGCGCACATGTCCGTAACCTTTGCAGCGGAGGCATTGAATGTCTCTCGCTCGCCCCGAAGATGCAATTGAGGACGAACTCTTGGTTGGTGCAGCAGCTGCCCCCTTTGTTGTTTCGGGAGGGCATGGTGAGGAGTTCGTTGTCGATGGTCATGGTTTGCTTGATGAAGATGGGGCAGCGGCTCGGTATAGTTGGGCAGTGGGGTTGGATGACGTCCAAGAGATAGCACGACCTACAGAAATGTTAGTTCTCGTGCTAGCTCTCCGTCCCTGTACTTCCCTTTCAGCTTTAAAAGCAAGATGAAACAAACGGGTGATTGAATTGTATTCTTTGTAAGCTAAAATATCCTGAATTTCCGGATTCAGCACACCTATGAACCTAGCCATAGCTACGTCCTCATCTTCTACCAAACCACAACAAAGCATCCTTGTTTGCAACTCTTGATAGTAGTCTTCTACAGATTTGTTTCCCTATCTCAAAAGCTGAAGCTTATGCAAAAGATCACATGCATGATAAGAGGGAACAAATCTAGCGCGCATAACTCTTTTCATAGCATCCCAAGTTTGTGGAGTGTTGTTTGGGTGGCTGCGCACATATTCGCTCCACCAAATAGAAGCAAAATCGTAAACTAACTAGTAGCAGCCCTAACATGTTTGTTTTCAAGAAAATCATGACATGCAAATTTTTGATCAACAGCTAGCTCCCAAGTAAGATATTCATTGGGGTCATATTTTCCATCAAAAGAGGGCATGCTAAATTTAATCTTCCCCAAAGAATGATCATTATCGCGTACCTCATGTCGTGGTTGACGAGCACGTCCACCATGTCGACCACGTCCACCATGTCAACGGCGGCGCTGCTGCTGGCTGTGCTGGCCATTTACCTCCCCATCAAGCTCCGTGTCAGCTGAATATTCTTCCTCATCTTGCCCAGCAATGCTGCCCTCGATGTTGTTGTTGTTGCGCCGTCCCGTACCATCACGACCCTCCTAGTCCATCCTGTCCAAACGCTCCAAAATACCTACAAGGGAGGTGTTAAGTGCCCCAAGCGTGTTCTCCATTGAGGTCAGCTTGGTGTTGGTGTCGATCTGCGTGGCCTCCAATTGGCCAAGGCGTTCGTTGGTGACTCGAACATCCTCATCAAGGTGTTCAACATGCACCCTCACTTGGCGTTCAAAGTGTTGAATGATGCCCCTTGTTCGAGGTGAATGAGCGCGTCCATCATCCTCATTTCCTGCCATGGTTAGCTTGCAGCAAAAAGATCAAGAGAAAAAATGTCCTATCAACTAGTGGAACTAGGTGGCAGCAAACTCCATTCTCTCAATCTTGTGCCATCAAGTTCTTACATGTTCTTACCACGCTAGGAAGTTGGTGTTGGTAGCCGGCAAGAACAGCACAAAACGTTACACAAGCATAGCCTTTTGACGTAGTAGATAATTTGTGGAGCTATAGGTGGCTGCAAGAAAAGTCAAGGAACTGCTAGAACCACGTTAGTCAAAGCAAGTTGAATAAACGTTCAACGACGGTACTTTGCTGGTCCAAGGTTAACACGCTGCTAGAGACGCGAGCCTGGTCACAAACGTAGTCACACAAAGAGAAGTAGGACAAAAGATAAAACAACTTCAGCCCTTTCTTTTTCTTCTTCCTTTTCTTTTCCTTTTTTCCCTTTTTTTTCTTTCTTTCTTCTTTCTTTTTGTTTTGCAGGGCCTAAAAACTATGTTTGGTACAAGAAGAACCCAAACAAAGGTGCACTTCACACAAACACTTGTATTCAGATTAACAATTCTTGTGCACACAGCAGAGTAGCGGAAATCTCTACGGTGATTACAACGCGCTCAGGATGAATTTTGGGGCAAGATCAGATCCGTTGAAAAGATCACAAATCAAGCTTTCCAGATTGTATTTAAACACCTGAATCCGACATCGAACAAAAGAACTATGGTACGTTTAATCCCGAAAAGGAGATGGATTTGTGGGGGGAAAATGGTAGCGGAGATGTATATGGTGATGGTGGATCTTGTGGTGACCAAAACATGGCAGAACTCGAAACTCTAAAGGATTAAACACTAGAACCAGCAGTTCTACACGTCGATGCAATCGAAAACTCAACAAGCAAAGAACTAAGTAGAACAGCAAGGCTCAAAGCTTGTTTGTGGGATTTTAGATCTAACCTTTTTTTTGTTTTTTTTTGGACTGTACGTAAAGTAAAGAATAGGTTAATACTCTCACTGATTAACCTTGCTCTGATACCACATGATATGGCAGGGGCTGATCCCGATCTTTCGATGAGAAGAGGGGTAACTTTGATTTGGGGGTGGAATCGACGTTGGCTGTCCAACCACAACAATCATAGGACGCTGCGCCTTAGCAACAGGTACACCGATTCCGACGTTGGTTGTTCTTGCCGTGCCAAGAACACCCTTGAACCTGCTAGCAATCGAGATCAAGCAAGAACAAGATGAACAAGCAAATAAACTCACGGATCTGAACCAAATGAAACCTGAATCACGAGTTGGGGTCTTGAATCAAGCAAATCGGGTGGTCTAGTCGACACACGCGTTCACTAGGAAGTAGCAGTAGCTAAACTTGCATCTAAACAAAACCCAAGTTCATCCCGGCGGCTGCTGCATGTATTTATACATGGGCAACAGCAAGGAGGCGTGGAGGGGGTGTAAACCCTAAGCTAGAATGGTTTCAGCCCAAGACTGGAAGGCCGAACGTCTCTTTGTCAATTCTGCTCAGCTACGGTGGAATTTCGTAATGAGGTTGGACCCATCTGAAAGTAGACTTCAAGATCTTTCCAATCAGTACTCATGTGCCTCAAACAACATCCGGAGTTGAGAAATATTGCCACATCAATTTATGTTGCCTGGCTGTACGAACTTGAAGTCTAAACTTGATGTCTGATCTTGTGCTTCCTTGTTATGTGATCTTGATGCCCAAACTGATTGGTTGACATATTAGCTTCCTCTCCATCATTCCTAATAACAATAAAATCATCACAATGATTTAGTAGCATCCAATTCAGAGATGAGGGTTTATGGACAGCGAGGAACAAGTTTACCTAATAATTTAGCTCTCGTGCATGGCCTCTTGTCATTGGTTCTTGTTGCGTAGTAGGCGTGGTTGTATCGATGGAAGGGATGTCCTCATCAGATCGCCGGTTTGCTCGTTACGGAATCCCAACTTATCATTTGTTTTCAATTTCTATTTGCAATTCAGATTGCTATTTTCTTGTTCTTGTTTGTTTCTTCGATTTGCTTGCAGGAATAAGGTTGATCTGCACCGGCAAGATCAACAACCCACGGAGAGGTGTATCGATCGCTAAGGCGCAACACAACAACGTCTTGTATACGGTTGTAGTCGGGTCGTCAACGTTTCTCCCAAATTGTAGTTATCGTCAATTCATCGAAAGATCGGGCCAATCAGATATCCCTGAGCGTATCAAGTGGATTTCAGGGTTTATCAAGTGCTATCAGAGCAGCTCAGGGTTTATCTAGTGGTATCAGAGCTTTCATTTGCTCGGTGAGTTTTTATCTACCTATAACCAAAAAATAGTCATACAAAAATATTTTCATCCATTACCTAGCCATCTTTGTGCCATTGCATTGTTCTTTTCAGTTTTTGCTTTGTTGAGTTCTGCGTTGCATCGTCGTGTCGTGCTGTTGGTCTTAGCGTCTCTTACGTTTAGAGTTTCAAGTTCTTGTCACGTCTAGTACCAATGTCATCGCCGCTGCCGTGTTTGTGCTGTTGCCATGAGAAAGATGGAAGGAGGACGTTAGATTAGATTAGATTAGATTGGTTTTATTTGTAAAAAAATAAATTTGGTATCGGATTCGAGTTCCGTTTGCAAAAACGGAATCCATACGAGGAGAGTATTCCATTTTTATGCATATCAAATTTTAGGGTTTGGACTTTTACATTTGAGTCCCTGTAATTTTTATATTTACAATTGAGTCCCTATAATCTTGCATTTAGGTCCTTAAGTCGTTTTTGCTGAAAAAAATCAAAAAAAAGAAAAAGGCAGAAAGGTGCTTAAAAAAAAGAAAACAAAAGCCTCACCAAAAGAAAGGAAGAAATAAAAAGAAAAGAAGAAAGAAAGAAAGAAAGAAAAGAGAAAATCAGCAGTTATCTTTGAGATTGCTTTTATATAGCAGAGCTGTGCTTCACTTGTTTCTAGTGTTATCTTGTGGTATCGTTTGTGTCTAGGCTCGCGTCTCTAGTACGTGCCTAGGACCAGCACGGTACTTGACTTTGAGCAATTATTCAACTTTGCATTCTCTGATTTGAGCATTTGCTAGTCCTTTGCTACGTATTTAAGCCTACCTAGAACTCCACAGATTTGATTGAAGCTGAACAGCAAGTGTTTGCCAAGGCATCGATACATCCAACCTCCATTGGGACTAGGTTGAGTCGATGTGGTCACCATTCTGCTTGCTTTGGTAAGATCTTGTAAGAGCTTGGTTAAAAGATTGAGTGTGTGTGATATTTGAGCCTCCACTATCTAGTAGTTGATAGGAGCGTGCATATTCTTGTGTATGTTTCTTGTTTGCTACTAACCATGGCAGAGTTACGCAAGGGGATACAAGATGGTCATGGTCAAGATCAACTTCTTCACCTTTGACGAGATATGACGACTTCTCTACGTGATATGCATATGAGGTACCTGACTATAATTTTGCACGAGTTGAATCTAAGTTGCCATTCTACGATGATAAGTATGATTCTGTTACTTATATTGATTGGGAGCTAGCAGTAGACAACGAATTTGATAAATATGAATTTTCTGATGCTCAAATGGTTAAGGCTGCTAGTAATAAGTTTACCTCTTTTAAATTATTTTGGTGGAGTCATGCTAGTAACAAACCTGAAACTTCGGATGAATGCAAAACCATGATGAGAAAGCGTTTTGTGAGTTTTGATTACAAATGTATTCTTCTTGAGAAACTAGAATATCTGAAACAAGGTGATACAACTGTTAGAGAGTACACCTATGAATTTAAAATTTGTATCATCTACAGTGATCTAAAAGAATGCAATGAGAACAAAATGTGTAGATTTTTCAAGGGTCTTAAGTCTGAAATTCAGGTTATGCTTACTAATGTGACATATAATAATATTGGACACCTATTAATGCTTACTCGTAGCATTGAGAGTGAAATAATATCAAATGCGAGAAAGCATGAACAATGTGATTTATATCCTGTTTCTAAATATCCTATATCTTTGTGCAATGATGATGTGCAAACATTGGAGGAGCAATCTTTTGTGTCTCCTGTTACTAACGTTTTGCAAGGAGTTCAGAACGTTAAACAAAAGAAGGAGAATGATGTTCTTGAGAAGAAAAGGAGAAACTTGAAGCACCTGCGATGTCTGAAGAAAGTTTAAAAGGTTGGTGCTGAGATAAATGAAGGTGAGTACTCTCAAGCTGTAGTACACATGTCCACTTTTCATGCTATAGTAGAGCAACCAATAGTGAAATCAATTGCTGACATTCCTTACTCACAAGTTAATTTGTTTGTTGTTCCTTGTGATAAAGAAGAGTTGTGTGATAATGCTTTACTTATATCCATGCCACAACTAGTGAATCAACATGCTATTTCTAGTGTTAGTTCTTTATGTATTGATTTTAAGCATGTTGTTCACATTGCTAATGGAGTAGAGGAACGTGAATTGATATCTTCTTTAAATACTTTGGGCTATGTTCGGTTAGATGATTTTTGAGAGCTCGATAATTTGAAGGATAAATTATTTGGTAAGTATGATTTGGCATGTCCAACTAATGCTATTTTTCATATCTTTGGTGAATATATTGATAGAGGAATATATTTGGTGCATAGAGTTTACATCTGTTCGGAATTAGAACCTCCTGTAGATGTGGATAAAACATGCAAGCTAGAGAGACATGATATTGCTAATCATATTATTGCTAATCATATGGACTACGCGAAGAGTACCATATGGAAAAACCGAGGGCGGTTTTCCGTGAAGAAGGGGAGGATGATGTGACCATGGCTATTATTGATACAACCATTGCTCACACCATAGTTCAACCGGAAGACATCCAGATGCAGTCCATGTTCTGGAATCCAATTCGGCCACCTGCTACAGTGCTGACTTCAAATGGCCACAAAATATGCATACGAGCTCCGTTTTGGGCCCATGAGTACTTGATGGAAAGCTCTTAGAGTCGTCTTTCCAAGGATCCAGCCTCATCCCCAAATTCAATCCTAGTCGGCCGTAATCACGAGAACAAGGTGTTGTGTCACCTATATTGGGCCTATGGGCTTGTAACTTCATCTGGGAGCCTAGTCCAAGTGGGGCCCATGTGGGGCGCGCCCCAACCTGGTGGACCACGACCTAGGGACCCCCTTGGTCGTCCTCCCACCCCTTTAAATAGCTAGGTACCCCTTCACCGAAAGATCGATACACCGAAAGTTATCGTCAATTCACCGAAAGATCGGGCCAATCAGATCCCTGAGCGTATCAAGTGGATTTCAAGGTTTATCACGTTGTTGTGTTGCGCCTTAGCGATCGATACACCCCACCGTGGGTTGTTGATATTGCCGATGCAAATCAACCTTATTCCTACAAGCAAATCAAAGAAACAAGCAAGAACAAGATAAAAGCAATCTGAATTGCAAATAGGAATTAAAGCTCACAATAAGGTGGGGTTCAGTAGACAAGTAATTAGGTGGTCTAGCCATCACACGTAACTATAAGATAAAGTAGTAATGGCTAAACACTTTAATCTAACAAAACCTAAGAAACCCTATAGGTGTACCTAGCTATTTAAAGAGGTGCGAGGACGACCAAGGGGCCCCTAAAGTCGTGCTCCACTAGATTTGGGCGCACCCCACATGGGCCAAACTTGGGCCAGGGTCCCAGATAAAGTTACAAGCCCATAGGCCCATTACAGGTGACGCAACACCTTGTTTTTGTGATTGCGGATGACTAAGAAGGAATTGGGAGATAAGGCTGGACCGTTGGAAAGAGGAGTCCGAGAGCTTTCCATCAAGTACTCATGGGCCCCAAACGGATCTCGTATACATATTTGGCGGCCGTTTGAAGTCAACGCTGTAGCAGGTGGCCGATTTGGATTCCATAACCTATACGGCTCAATCTCGATGTCTTCCAATTGTCCTATGATGTGAGCAATGGTTGTATCAATGGTAGTCATTGTCACATTAGGATTGGATGTGTTTGTTTCGAAAAATCTCTCCGTGACTCGCCCAACAAACTTTTCTGCACTTGTTGCTGATATTGGCTCACGTATGTGCGATGTTTTTTCACTGGAACGAAATAGTTCAAAATGAACCAAAATATGAGTTTTGGACATATTGGAGTGGATTGGGTACATTTGTTTTGAAAAATCTCATCATGACTCGTGTGACGATGTTTTGTGCACATAGTGCCAATAGTGGATGTGATGTATTTTCAATGGAGCTAAATTGTTTAAAAGTCAACAAATCAAGAGTTTTGGATATATTGGAGTGGATTGGATGCGTTTTGATAAATCCTAAGCTTCTCTTGGTACGCTCAGGGATCTGGTTGTCCCGATCTTTTGGTGAGTTAATGATAACTACGATTTGAGAGAAACGTTGATGTCCCGATTACAGCCGTACAAGACATTGTTGTGTTGCGCCTTAGCGATCGATAGACCTCTTCGTGGGTTGTTGATCTTGCCGGTGCATATCAACCCTATTCCTGCAAGCAAATCAAAAAACAAGCAAGAACAAGATAAAAGCAATCTGAATTGCAAATAGAAATTAAAGCTCATGATAAGGTGGTGTTCCGAAGACAAGTAATTAGGGGGTCTAGTCGGCACACGTAAACTACAAGATAAAGTAGCAATGGCTAAAACTTTAATCTAACAAAACTTGAGAAACCCTAAAGGGTTACCTTGCTATTTAAGGAGGTGGGAGGATGACCAAGGCTCCGTAGGGTCGTGCTCCACCGGATTGGGGCGCACCCCACATGGGCCCACCTGGGCCGGGTCCCAGATGAAGTTACAAGCACATAGGCCCATTACAAGTGATGCAACACCTTATTTTTGTAATTGCGGATGACTGAGAAGGAATTTGGAGATGAGGATGGATCCGTTGGAAAGATGACTCCGAGAGCTTTTCATCAAGTACTCATGGGCCCAAAATGGATCTCGTATGCATATTTGGCGGCCTATTGAAGTCAGCGCTGTAGCAGGTGGCCGAATTGGATTCCATAACTTCTGCGAGTCAATCTTGATGTCTTTCCATCGTCCTATGACGTCAGCAATGGTTGCAATGGTAGTCAAGGTCACATCACGTTCGTTTCGAAATCTCTCTGTGACTCCCGTGGCGTTTTGTGCAGTTAGTGTCGATATTTGCTCAAGTGGGTGCGATGTTTTTCACCGTAACAAAATATTGGAGTGGATTGGGTGCGTTGTTTCGAAAAATCTCATCATAACTAACGCAACAAGTTTTGCGAACTTAGTGCCGATATTGGCTCACGTGGCTGCGATGTATTTTCATCGAAACTAAATACTTCAAAAACCAACAAAACAAGAGTTTTGGACATATTGGAATGGATTGCATTGATTCATTTCGAAAAATCTCTCCATGACTCACGCGGCAAAGTTTTGTGCAGTTTGTGCCGATATTGCCTCACGTGGGTGCGATGTTTTTTTGCCGGAACAAAATTGTTCAAAAAGCACCAAAACATGAGTTTTGGACATATTGGAGTGGATTGGGTGCGTTCGTTTCAAAAAATCTCGTCATGACTCACACGACGAAGTTTGGCGCACTTACTAACGATATTGGCTCACGTGGATGCGATGTATTTTCACCAGAACTAAATAGTTCAAAAACCAACAAAACATGAAGTGCGTTCGTTTTGAAAAAATCTCATCTGACTCATGCGGCGAAATTTTGGGCACTTAGTGCCAATATTGGCTCACGTGGATACGATGTATTTTCACCGGAACTAAATTATTCAAAAAGAAACAAAACAAAAGTTTTTGACATATTGGAGTCGATTGGATGCATTAGTTTCGAAAAATATCTCCGTGACTTGTACAACAAATTTTTCTGCACTTGGTGCAAATATTGGCTCACGTATGTGTGATGTTTTTTCACCAGAACGAAATAGTTCAAAAAGCACCAAAACATGAGTTTTTGACATATTGGAGTGGATTGGGTGCGTTCGTTTCGAAAAATCTTATCATGACTCACGCGGCGAAGTTTTGTGCAGTTAGTGCCTATATTGGCACACGTGGATGCGATGTAATTTCAACGCAACTAAATAGTTTAAAAAGCAACAAATCAAGAGTTTTGGACATATTGGAGAGGATTGGATGTGTTCGTTTCTAAAAATCTCTCTGTGGATATTTTGTGTAGTTAGTGCCGATATTTGCTCAAGTGTGTCGGATGTTTTTTTGCCATAACAAAATATTGGAGTTGATGTGACCTTGACTACTATGGATACAACCGTTGCTCACATCATATGTCAACAGGAAGATGTCAAGATCATGCTGTTCATGTTCTCAGGTTTTGTTAGATTAAAGTTTTAGTCATTGCTACTTTATCTTGTAGTTACTTGTGTCGGCTAGACCACCTAATTCCTTATCTTCGGAACCCGACCTTATCGTGAGCTTTAATTCCTATTTGCAATTCACGTGAGCTTTAATTCCTATTTATAATTCAGATTGCTTTTATCTTATTCTTGCTTGTTTCTTCGATTTGCTTCTAGGAATAAGGTTGATTTGCACTGGCAAGATCAACAACCCACGAAGAGGTGTATCGATCGCTAAGGCGTAGCGCAACAACGTCTTGTACGGTTGTAGTCGGATCATCAAAGTTTCTTTCAAATCGTAATTATCATTAACTCACCGAAAGATCGGGACAAGCAGATCCCTGAGCGTACGGGTGGGGCTCAGGGTTTATCAAGTGGTATCAGAGCTTTCGTTGCTCGGTGAGTTTTTATCTACCTATAAATAGAAAATAGCCATACAAAAAAAAGAATTGCATTATTTGTTGTTGCATTGTTCTTTTCAGTTTATGTTTTATTGAGTTTTGTGTTGCATCATCAAGTCGTTTTGCTGGTCTTAGCGTCTAGTCGTTTAGAGTTTGGAGTTCTCACACGTTTATTACCACTGTCGTCGTCGTGTCTTTGTTGTCGTCAGGATCTTTGAAAACGGAATCGTGTCGCCACTAGGGTTCCATTTTTCTCGTTTCAGGCATTTTCTGTCGGTTGGTTTTGGTGTTGCGTCTAGGGTTTCTGTCGTGTGGTTTTGCCCTGTCCCGTGTCCGTGCTGTTGTCGTGAGAAAGATAGAAGGAGGACATTAGATTAGATTAGATTAGATTGGTTTATGTTTGGTTCGAGAAAGAAATAGTAGATTGGACTAGTTTTTTTTAGACACAAAATCCGAACCTGTCGGTTCGCCCTCCACCTCCCTGATGTGACCATGGCTACCATTGATTCAGCCATTGCTCACATCAAGATCAAGTTGTCCAAGTGCTGGATTCCAATTTGGCCACCTGCTACAGTGCTGATTTGGTTGGTTCCGATATGCTCCTAGTTGTGAAAAAAATAAAAAATAAAATAAAAAAGTCGCATCTCTCTCCTCAGCACTAGAGAGAGAAAGAAAAAAAAGGAGCCGACTTGTGAGCACCTCCCTTCTACCATTGCCTGTTGTCACCATTGTCATCGTTCCTGTTTGTGTTTGTCTCTTGTGGCGTCCTTTGTGGTTAGGCTCGCGTCTCTCCTTCGGCTAGCCTAGGACCAGCATGGTACCAACTTTGAACGATTATTCAACTTGCTTTGACTAACGTGGTTTCTAGTTGTTCCTTGTGCATTGCTTTCAGCCCACCCACGGCTCCACACACTCGGCTATAGCTTAATAGGTCTTGTTGCTATGGCACCGATACACCTCGTTCCACGGTTGCAGACTTGTTGGTTGTTGTCTCCCTCCTGTGAGCAATTGGTAAGAATTGGTAAGAGCTTGTGAGACACGTTGAGAGTGAGCGAGCGCCTTGCATTAGCTACATTCTAATAGTTGTAGAGCTTGTTTTTCCTCATCTGTTGTTTCGTTGTCTTTGTGTTACTAACCATGGCAGGGTTAGAGGACGATCATGGTGCATCCCATTCTCCACGCACCAAAGGCATCATACGGCATTTTGAAAGGCAAGTGAAACGGCACACGAAAGGACTTAATGCAGATTTGCAAGTGACGAACGACAAGATTGGGCAATTGGAGGCCACACAGATTGCTGCCAACACCAAGCTTACAGGGTTGGAGGCTTCTGTTGCTCGTATTTGATAGAGGGGGAGTGCCCGATCTTTCGGTGAGTGGAGATCATTTCGATTTGGTGGAAGTAGACCCTCACGATCCGACTACGACGAGCGAACCCGAAGCGCCAATGCAATCGCTGAACCAACTCCCAATGGTTACCAACCTCGCCGGTGCGAGATCAGCCTGATCACGAAGATCAATTCCTGCACGCAATCGAAGAACGAACAAGAAAAAGACGCGAGCAATCTTATTATCACTCGAAGGTGGAGTTCTGAATTACATGAGACAGCGCAGAATGGCGCGTGTTCGAGTGTAGCTAAAGCTACATGTAAAACAAAACTCAAGTTGTAATCAAAAGAGACTCCGACTAAATAAAAGGGCGGCGGCAGGAGGGTGGCGCGCGCCCAAAGAAAGGGCTGCGGCTCCAAACCCTAGGCGCCGCACCTTGGGCTGCCCTGTTGGCCCATCTTCTTATTGGGCTGCCCTGTTGGCCCATCTTCTTATTCTGCTGGGCCTTCGTTCCTTTACAGCATGATGAAGTTTAATTCTCTTGCACGGGCCCGAGTGATTGGCCCAACTAGATGATCAACTGTAGGCGCCTGCGGTGGAGGAGTAACTGGAGGCGCCTAAGGTGCTGCTGGTGTAGATGTACTCGTGGTGTCCTCATCATCCTCCCCTTCTTGAACTGAAGTCGTCCTCGACGGCAACTCCTCATCTTTGCCCGCATACAGTTTCAAATCTGCAACATTAAAACTCGTGGAAACACCAAACTCCGCAGGCAGGTCAAGGATATAAACATTATCATTAATTTTGGTTAGCACTTTAAAAGGACCAGCAACACGTGGCATCAATTTAGAACGACGTAAAGCAGGAAAACGATCCTTTCTCAAATGCAACCAAACCAGATCACCCGGTTCAAAAGTAACGTGTTGTCTCCCTTTTCTACCCGCAACCTGATATTTAGCATTAGCAGCAGCAATGTTTTGTTGAGTTTGCTCATGCAAGCTAATCATTTGATCAACATGTGCAGTGGCATCTATGTGTGGGGCGTCCTCAGCATCAAGCGCAAACAAATCAATAGGCGCCCGAGAAATATAACCATAAACAACCTGAAAGGGACACATCTTTGTAGAAGAATGCGTTGCATGATTATAAGCAAACTCAACATGAGGCAAGCAATCTTCCCAACGTTTCAAATTTTTATCTAAAACAGCCCTAAGCATGGTTGACAAAGTTCGATTAACCACTTCAGTTTGTCCATCAGTTTGAGGGTGACAAGTTGTGCTAAACAGCAATTTAGTTCCCAATTTATTCCACAGTGATCTCCAAAAATGACTGAGAAACTTAGCATCACGATCAGAGACTATTGTATTTGGAATACCATGCAAACGAATAATCTCGCTAAAGAACAATTCAGCAATATTGCTAGCATCATCAGTCTTATGACAAGGTATAAAATGAGCCATTTTGGAGAAACGATCAACAACCACAAAAATACTGTCCCTCCCCTTCTTAGTTCGAGGTAATCCGAAAACAAAGTCCATAGAAATATCAAGCCAAGGGGAAGTAGGAACAGGCAAAGGTATGTACAAACCATGGTTGTTCAATCGTGACTTAGCTTTCTGGCAAGTAGTGCAGCATGCAACAAGGCGCTCAACATCAGCGCGCATCCGGGGCCAAAAGAAGTGGGCAGCCAGCACCTCATGCGTTTTGTAGACGCCAAAATGCCCCATGAGACCGCCTCCATGCGCTTCCTGTAATAACAAACGACGAACCGAGCTTGCTGGAACACACAGCTTGTTAGCGCGAAACAGGAATCCGTCCTGTATGTGAAATTTGCCCCATGGTTTGCCATGAATACAATGGGCGAAAGCATCTTTAAAATCAGCATCGTCCACATATTGATTCTTCACAGTTTGCAAGCCAAAGATTTTAAAATCTAACTGTGACAGCATGGTATAGCGACGAGACAAAGCATCAGCAATAACATTTTCCTTCCCGCTCTTGTGTTTAATAATGTAAGGGAAAGACTCAATGAATTCTACCCATTTAGTATGACGACGGTTCAGGTTTGTTTGGGTACGAATATGTTTTAAAGCCTCATGATCAGAATGAATTATAAACTCGTGATGCCAAAGGTAGTGCTGCCAAGTATGCAAAGTGCGCACTAAAGCATAAAGCTCCTTATCATAAGTGGAATAATTCAAGCTAGCACCACTTAATTTCTCGCTAAAATAAGCAACCGGCTTTCCTTCTTGTAACAAAACAACACTTAGCCCAATACCGCTAGCATCGCATTCAAGCTCAAACACTTTAGTAAAATCAGGCAACTGCAAGAGAGGAGCATTGGTTAACTTATCTTTCAAGGTGCTGAACGCAACCTCTTGCGAATCACTCCAAGCAAAGGGAACATCCTTCTTTGTAAGCTCATGTAGAGGCGCTGCAATGGAGCTAAAATCACGAACAAACCTGCGGTAGAAACCTGCAAGGCCAAGAAAGCTTCGAATTTGTGTGACCGTTGTCGGTGTAGGCCACGCCCGAATGGCATCGATCTTGCTGCTATCCACCTCAATGCCCTGGGGAGTAACAACATAGCCAAGAAATGAAACACGTTGTGTGCAAAACATGCATTTTTCGATGTTAGCAAATAAATGGGCTGCACGCAATGCATCAAAAACAGCACGCAAATGTTCTAAATGCTCTTCCATGGACTTGCTGTAAATGAGGATGTCATCAAAATAGACAACTACAAACAGTCCTATGAAGGGCCGCAGAACTTCATTCATCAAACGCATAAATGTGCTGGGAGCATTTGTCAAACAAAACGGCATAACCAACCATTCATATAACCCAAATTTTGTTTTGAAAGCCGTTTTCCATTCATCACCTAATTTCATGCGAATCTGATGGTAGCCTCTACGCAAATCTACCTGAGTGAAAAGAATGGCACCACTCAGCTCATCTAGCATATCTTCAAGGCGTGGTATAGGGTATCGGTAGCGAATGGTAATGTTATTAATAGCACGACAATCTACACACATACGCCATGATCCATCTTTCTTTGGAACAAGTAACACGGGAACGGAGCAGGGGCTAAGAGACTCTCGAATATAACCCTTGTCAAGCAACGCCTGTACCTGTCGCTGTATTTCCTTCGTCTCATCCGGATTTGTACGGTACGGTGCGTGGTTCGGAAGCTGTGTGCCGGGAATGAGGTCGATCTGGTGCTCAATGCCACGAAGTGGTGGGAGTCCCGGTGGCAAATCTTTTGGAAAGACATAAGCGTACTCCTGCAAAATGTTAGCAACCGCAGGGGGAATATCCAAAGATGGTGCATCATCAAGTGAAACGAGCACACTAGAGCATATAAGGGCATAGCATGGCAAAGGAGCATCGCGTAACTCATCGAAATCAGCACGTGTAGCAAGCAAAACAGGAGCATTCAACTTGATTTCAGAATTAACAGAGGTCGACGGTTCAAGTTGTTTAGCAGTTTTAGCAGCTCTAGCAAGATCATCTTTAAGAATTTGTTCAGGTGTCATTGGATGTATAATTATTTTCTGACCCCTAAACATGAAAGAATAGTGATTTGAACGACCATGATGCAAGCTATCAGTATCATATTGCCAAGGTCGCCCAAGTAACAGAGAGCATGCTTCCATGGGAATAACATCACAATCGACAAAATCAGAATAAGCACCCATGGAGAAAGGAACACGGACTGATCGAGTATCATTAAGCCATTGAATGTGATAAGGATGTGGATGCTTACGAGTGGGTAAAGACAACTTTTCAACCAGCGCGGTACTAGCCAAATTGTTGCAGCTGCCGCTGTCGATGATGATGCGAATGGACCGCTCCTGCACAACGCCCTTGGTATGGAAAAGAGTGTGTCGCTGATTCTTCTCAGGCGGAGCGACCTGTGTACTAAGAACACGCTGCACAACAAGACTTTCATACCTATCGGCGTCGCCCGGGTTGACATGTACTTCCGCCGTTGCTACATGGTCAGTGGCAAGCATAGCGTGTTGAAAATCTTCAGAATCACTAGCAGAAGAATACTCACCATCATCACGAATGAGCAAGACACGCTTGTTCGGACAGTCCCGAGACACGTGGCCAAATCCTTTGCAACGAAAGCACTGAATATCCCATGTGCGGCCTGTGGAAGGCGCTGCGCCTGTGGACGGGGGAGCACCTGCAGAAGTGGCTGCCCGCTCACGCGGTGTAGTGGTGGGCGTGGACGGTGCAGGGGGTGCGGGTGCTGAACCGGATGTCGAGCTTCGTCCTGCAAAAGAGTTAGAATATGACTTCGAGCGGCGTCCCTGCATTTCACGTTCAGCTTTGCAAGCAAATTCAAATAATGTGGTGATATCATAATACTCCTTATAATCAAGTATATCCTGAATTTCACGGTTTAAACCACCACGAAATCGTGCCGTAGCAGCGTCATTTTCCTCAACTAACCCACAACGAATCATGCCTTTTTGTAATTCCTGGTAATAGTCCTCTACAGATTGTGAACCTTGCTGAAAACGTTGCATTTTATTAAGCAAATCGTGGGCATAAAAAGAAGGTACAAATCTGTGGCGCATAGCAGCTTTTAATTGATCCCATGTGGTTGGAGCTAGAGTGGGATGTTTTTGTTTATATTCACGCCACCAAATTAAGGCAAAATCAGTAAATTCACTAATAGCAGCTTTAACTTGAGAAGTAGTAGGAATATCATGGCATGCAAATTTCTGTTCGACTTCTAATTCCTAATCAAGATATGCGGCAGGATCATATTTGCCATTAAAAGATGGAATTTTAAATTTTATCTTAGCAAAAGGATCATTACCGTGGTGGCGTGGCACACGGCGAGCACGGCCTTGACGGTGTCCACCGTCCTGCTCCGTGTCACCACCGTAATCCTGCTGGAATTCTGTGACCATCGTGTTCAAAGCATCGAAGCGTGACACGATGGTGTCGAGCGTGGTCTTGGTGGCTGTCTGCGCGAGGTCAAGCTGATCGAACCGTTCGTTCGCCGTAGTGACCGTGGAATCCATCCGTTCATGCATCGTCTTGATGTCTGCGGCAAGTCCATCAATCTGTGTCCGCATGTCCTGCAGCTGTTCATCCTTCGTGGCGTCGTCGTCGTCGCCTGCCATGGTTAGCGCAAACACAAAACCGACGCCAAAATAGGGGTGTAACGGCTCACAAGGCGCTCACACTAGTGCTGTTATCAATGTCTTATCCGTACTTACCGAGCACACAGGGGCGACCTGCAACCGACCGGAGGAACTCTCGAAAGATTGGAGCAGCGATCGCCTGGGAAACAAAGTCAGCCCGTCGTAGAACTATGTGGAGTTCTGGGTAGGCTGCACTCAAGTCAAGGATTAGCACAATCAAACAATAATGCAAAGTTGAATTATAGTGCTAAACACGAAACAACGCTGCTGGAAACAAGTGCTGTTATCAATGTCTTATCCGTACTTACCGAGCACACAGGTCGCGCGAGGGGGACGGTGGCCGAACAGCGGAACGGCGCTGGCGAAACTAGAGTTAGGAGAACAAAGAGAAAAACAAGGGATTAAACACAAGTGACCAGCAACAATTGAACGAGCAAGCACACAAATTCAACACAGATTATTGAAAGAATGTGCAAGGCTAAATGGTTGCTAGGACAAGGATCTAATGTGAAAAAAAAAATTTTGTTTTGGTTTTCGTGGATTGTAGGAAGGGAAAAACACTCGATAAAACTCACCGATCAACCTGGAAACCTGATACCACTTGATAGAGGGGGAGTGACCGATCTTTCGGTGAGTGGAGATAATTTCGATTTGGTGGAAGTAGACCCTCACGATCCGACTACGACGAGCGAACCCGAAGCGCCAATGCAATCGCTGAACCAACTCCCAATGGTTACCAACCTCGCCGGTGCGAGATCAGCCTGATCACGAAGATCAATTCCTGCACGCAATCGAAGAACGAACAAGAAAAAGACGCGAGCAATCTTATTATCACTCGAATGTGGAGTTCTGAATTACACGAGACAGCGCAGAATGGCGCGTGTTCGAGAGTAGCTAAAGCTAGATGTAAAACAAAACTCAAGTTGTAATCAAAAGAGACTCCGACTAAATAAAAGGGCGGCGGCAGGAGGGTGGCGCGCGCCCAAAGAAAGGGCCGCGGCTCCAAACCCTAGGCGCCCCACCTTGGGCGGCCCTGTTGGCCCATCTTCTTATTCAGGCCTTCGTTCCTTAACAGCATGATGAAGTTTAATTCTCTTGCACGGGCCCGAGTGATTGGCCCAACTGGATGATCAACTGTAGGCGCCTGCGGTGGAGGAGTAACTGGAGGCGCCTGAGGTGCTGCTGGTGTAGATGTACTCGTGGTGTCCTCATCAGTATTGATACTAGCCTTGCTGCTCTCCAGAGGCACTTTGACGACCAAGCTAGGAACAATGGTCGGCGTAATGAAGAGGACATTGATGAAGAGCACGTCGATGATAATTTGGATGATGATACTGCTGACACTGAATAGGATGATCGATGCGATATTGGCTCACATGGATGCGATGTATTTTCATCATATCAAAATAGTTCAAAAAGTACCAAAACATAAGTCTTGGACATATTGGAGTGGATTGGGTGCGTTGGTTTCCAAAAATCTCATCATGACTCACTCGACGAAGTATTGAGCAGTTAGTGACGATATCGGCTCACGTGGATGCGATGTATTTTCACTGGAATTAAATACTTCAAAAACCAACAAAACAAGAGTTTTAGACATATTGGATGGGATTGGATGCGTTACTTTTGAAAAGTCTCTCCGTCACTCGCCCGGCAAACTTTTCCGCACTTGTTGCCGATATAGGATTACGTATGTGTGATGTTTCTTCACCGGAACGAATTAGTTCAAAATGAACCAAAACATGAGTTTTGGACATATTGGAGTGGATTGGGTGCGTTCGTTTCCAAAAATCTCATCATGACTCACGCGGCGAAGTTTTGAGCACTTAATGCTGATATTGGCTCACGTGGATGCGATGTATTTTCACCGGAACTAAATACTTGAAACACAAACAAAACAAGAGTTTTTGACATATTGGAGTGGATTGGATGTGATCGTTTCGAAAAATCTCTCCATTACTCACGCGGCAAAATTTTTTGCAGTTTGTGCCGATATTGGTCATGAGAGTGTGATGTTTTTTCACCGTAACAAAATAGTTCAAAAAGCACCAAAATGTGAGTTTTGGACAAATTGGAGTGGATGGGTGCGTTGGATATATGACCATGACTACCATTGATACAACCATTGCTCACATCAGAGGACAATTGGAAGACATCGAGATTGAGCCACAGAAGTTATGGAATCCAATTCGGGTACCTGCTATACTGCTGAATTCAAAAGGCCGCCAAATATGCATACGAGCTCCGTTTTGTGCCCAAGAGTAGTTGATGGAAAGCTCTCGGAGTCCTATTTCCAATGGATCTAGCCTCATCTCAAAATTTGATTTTGCTCGGCCGCAATCACAAAAGCAAGGTGTTGTGTCACCTGTAATGGGCCTATGGGCTTGTAACTTCATCTGGGATCCTGGCCCAAGTGGGGCCCATGTGGGATGCGCCCCAATCTGGTGGAGCACGACCCTAGGGACTCCTTGGACGTCCTCCCACCTCTTTAGATAGCTAGGTACCCCTTTAGGGTTTCTGTGGTTTTTGTTAGATTAAAGTTTTAGCCATTGCTACTTTATTTTGTAGTTACGTGTGTCGGCTAGACCACCTAATTACTTGTCTTCAGAACCCCAACCTTATCGTGAGCTTTAATTCCTATTTACAATTCAGATTGCTTTTATCTTGTTCTTGCTTGTTTCTTCGACTTGTTTGCAGGAATAAGGTTGATTTGCATCGGCAAGATCAACAACCCACGGAGAGGTGTATCGATCGCTAAGGCGCAACACAACAACGTCTTGTACGGCTGTAGTCGGGTTGTCAATGTTTCTCCCAAATCATAGTTATCTTCAACTTACCGAAAGATTAGGACAACCAGATCCCTGAGCGTATCGAGCGGAGTTCAGGGATTATCAAGTGGTATCAAAGCTTTCGTTGCTCGGTGAGTTTTTATCTACCTATAACCAGAAAATAGCCATCTTTGTGCCACTGTATTGTTCTTTTCAGTTTTTGCATTGTTAAGTTTTGCGTTGCATCGTCTTGTCGTGTTGCTGGTCTTAGCATCTAGTCCGTTTAGAGTTTCGAGTTCTGGTCACGTTTAGTACCACTATCGTCACCGCCGCCGTGTCTTTGTTGTTATTGGGACCTACGTAAACAAAATCGTGTCACCGCTAGGGTTCTATTTTTTTATTTCGGGCATTTTCTATCGGTTGGTTTTGGAGTTGCGTCTAGGGTGTCTGTTGTTTGGTTGTGCCCTATCCCGTGTCCAGGCTGTTGTTTTGAGAAAGATGGAAGGAGGAGATTAGATTAGATTAGATTGGTTTCTATTTGGTTCGGGAAAGAAATAGTATATTGGATCAGTTTTCTTTTTTTTATCTGCACCAAATCCAAACCTGCCGGTTTCCACTCCACCACCCCACCGCACGCCTCCCACTCCACCTTTCCACTGTACGATTGTTTCCTCTCCCATATCGTGAGTTACACATTGGTAAAAAAGAATTTCATGTCGGATTCGAGTTTCGTTTGCAAAAACGGAATCCATACGAGGAAAGCAATTCATTTTTGTATAGATCAAAGTTTAGGGTTTGGACTTTTACATTTGAGTTCTTGTAATTTTTATATTTATATTTGAGTCCTTGTAATCTTGCATTTAGGACTTTGAGTCATTTTTGCTAAAAAATAAAAAAAGAAAAAAGGCAAAAAGGTGCTAAAAAAGAAAACAAAAGCCACACCAAGAAAAAGGAAAAAAAGAAAGAAAGAAAGAAAGAAAAGAGAAAATCAACTATTATCTTTGAGTTTGCTTTTGTATATCAGAGTTGTGCTTGAGTTATTCCTAGTGCTATCTTGTGGTATCGTTTGTGTCTAGGCTCATGTCTCTAGTACGTTCGAGCCTAGGACCAGCACGATACTGACTTTGAACAATTATTCAACTTTGCATTCTTTGATTTGAGCATTTGCTACTCCTTTGCTACATATTTAAGCCTATCCAATGCCCCACAAATTTGATTGCAGTCGTACAGCAAGTGCTTGCCAAGGCATCGATACATCCAACCTCCATTGGGGTGCTTGATTGAGTCGGTATATGTCACCATTCCGCTTGCATTGGTAAAAACTTGTAAGAGCTAAAAGCTTGAGTGTGTGTCTTTTTAGTCTCCACTACCAAGTAGTTAATAGGAACGTGCATATTTTTGTGTATGTTTCTTGTTTTCTACTAACAATGACAGGGATACGTAAGACAATTAGGGATACTATGCTCAACGTTGACATCTTCATCAAGACATGAGGGGTGATCAACATGACACATATGAGGTAAGTGACGTTGTTGTAGCTAAGATCAAATCTGCACTACCTTATTTCGAAGGAAATTATGATCCTCATGCTTACATTAAATGAGAGCTAACGGTTGATAGAGAATTTAAAAAGCATGATTTGGCGGAGAAACAAATGGTTATGTGCCTCTAGTGTTTTAGTGAAAAATGCTTCTTATGATTGGAAACATCTTTGTTGGCATAACAAAATACCACAATCTTTGAAAGAGCTGAAACGATATTTGAGAGATGTTTATGTTCCCATGTATTATGCTGATATTCTGCTTAACGAACTGCAATGTTGAAACAGGATACCAGAATTGTTATTTCATACTATCATGATATGCATGTTTTTTTATTACGTTGTGGTTTAGATGAATGCGAAGAAGCTATAGATTGAGGTTTTTACGTGGGCTTAACAAAGAAATTCAGGATATGCTTGCTTGTCAAAGATATCTCTTTCTCATTTGTTACAACTTGCTTGCAATGCTGAAAGTCAAACAGAGGAGGACATAAAAAAACAATACACTATGTTTTTGCCTCCTATTACTAACCATTTGCAGGAAGGGCGTAACCACGAAAAGGAGAGAGACATGAATGAGCTGCCATTCCCATTGTTCACACTCAAATTCGATGCACCTCCATCATCTGAAAAGCATCAAAAGTAAAATAAATGGTGCTGAAATTAATCAAGGTGAGTTTGCTGTTAATGAATTAAATTTGTCCACTTTTCGTGCTAATGTAGAGCAACCATTAGTGGAACCAATTGCTGAGATGTCTTTGTCACAAGTCGATTTACTTTCTGTTCCTTGTGATAAAGAAGAGTTGTGTGATAATGCTTCACTTATATCCATGCCACAACTAGTGAATGAACATGCTATTTCTAACGTGAGTTCTTTATGTGTTGATTTTAAGCATGTTGTTCACATTGCTAATCAAGTTGAAGAACGTGAATTGCTATCTTCTTTAACTACATTGGGCTATATTCTGTTTGATGATTCTTGTGAGCTAATTATTTGCTATTGATTAGTCATGTCCAACCAATACTATATTTCATATCTTTGGCAAATATAATGATAGAGGAGTATTTTTGGTGCATAGTGTTTACATATGTTCAGTTTCCAAACCTCCTATAGCCATAGATCAACATTGCAAACTAGAGAGACAAGTTATTGCTAATCATGTTATCTCGAGTTTGTTTTGTTTTGTTTTGAACAAACAGGTTATTTTAAATGGGCTACGCGAAGAACACCATATGAAAAAACCGAGGACGGTTTTTCGTGAAGAATGGGAGGATGATGTGACCATGACTACCATTGATACAACCATTGCTCACATCATAGGACAATTGCAAGACATCGAGATTGAGTCGCAGAAGTTATGGAATCCACTTCGGCCACCTGCTACACTGCTGAATTTAAATGGTGGTATCAAATCTGCAATGTTAAATGTGGGGCTGACCCCAAAATCTGCAGGCAACTCAAGTTTGTATGCATTATCATTGATCTTAGCTACAACTTTAAAAGGACCATCAGCTCTCGGAAGCAACTTTGACTTTCTCAAATCAGGAAACCNAAATAGTTCAAAAAGTACCAAAACATAAGTCTTGGACATATTGGAGTGGATTGGGTGCGTTGGTTTCCAAAAATCTCATCATGACTCACTCGACGAAGTATTGAGCAGTTAGTGACGATATCGGCTCACGTGGATGCGATGTATTTTCACTGGAATTAAATACTTCAAAAACCAACAAAACAAGAGTTTTAGACATATTGGATGGGATTGGATGCGTTACTTTTGAAAAGTCTCTCCGTCACTCGCCCGGCAAACTTTTCCGCACTTGTTGCCGATATAGGATTACGTATGTGTGATGTTTCTTCACCGGAACGAATTAGTTCAAAATGAACCAAAACATGAGTTTTGGACATATTGGAGTGGATTGGGTGCGTTCGTTTCCAAAAATCTCATCATGACTCACGCGGCGAAGTTTTGAGCACTTAATGCTGATATTGGCTCACGTGGATGCGATGTATTTTCACCGGAACTAAATACTTGAAACACAAACAAAACAAGAGTTTTTGACATATTGGAGTGGATTGGATGTGATCGTTTCGAAAAATCTCTCCATTACTCACGCGGCAAAATTTTTTGCAGTTTGTGCCGATATTGGTCATGAGAGTGTGATGTTTTTTCACCGTAACAAAATAGTTCAAAAAGCACCAAAATGTGAGTTTTGGACAAATTGGAGTGGATGGGTGCGTTGGATATATGACCATGACTACCATTGATACAACCATTGCTCACATCAGAGGACAATTGGAAGACATCGAGATTGAGCCACAGAAGTTATGGAATCCAATTCGGGTACCTGCTATACTGCTGAATTCAAAAGGCCGCCAAATATGCATACGAGCTCCGTTTTGTGCCCAAGAGTAGTTGATGGAAAGCTCTCGGAGTCCTATTTCCAATGGATCTAGCCTCATCTCAAAATTTGATTTTGCTCGCCGCAATCACAAAAGCAAGGTGTTGTGTCACCTGTAATGGGCCTATGGGCTTGTAACTTCATCTGGGATCCTGGCCCAAGTGGGGCCCATGTGGGATGCGCCCCAATCTGGTGGAGCACGACCCTAGGGACTCCTTGGACGTCCTCCCACCTCTTTAGATAGCTAGGTACCCCTTTAGGGTTTCTGTGGTTTTTGTTAGATTAAAGTTTTAGCCATTGCTACTTTATTTTGTAGTTACGTGTGTCGGCTAGACCACCTAATTACTTGTCTTCAGAACCCCAACCTTATCGTGAGCTTTAATTCCTATTTACAATTCAGATTGCTTTTATCTTGTTCTTGCTTGTTTCTTCGATTGTTTGCAGGAATAAGGTTGATTTGCATCGGCAAGATCAACAACCCACGGAGAGGTGTATCGATCGCTAAGGCGCAACACAACAACGTCTTGTACGGCTGTAGTCGGGTTGTCAATGTTTCTCCCAAATCATAGTTATCTTCAACTTACCGAAAGATTAGGACAACCAGATCCCTGAGCGTATCGAGCGGAGTTCAGGGATTATCAAGTGGTATCAAAGCTTTCGTTGCTCGGTGAGTTTTTATCTACCTATAACCAGAAAATAGCCATCTTTGTGCCACTGTATTGTTCTTTTCAGTTTTTGCATTGTTAAGTTTTGCGTTGCATCGTCTTGTCGTGTTGCTGGTCTTAGCATCTAGTCCGTTTAGAGTTTCGAGTTCTGGTCACGTTTAGTACCACTATCGTCACCGCCGCCGTGTCTTTGTTGTTATTGGGACCTACGTAAACAAAATCGTGTCACCGCTAGGGTTCTATTTTTTTATTTCGGGCATTTTCTATCGGTTGGTTTTGGAGTTGCGTCTAGGGTGTCTGTTGTTTGGTTGTGCCCTATCCCGTGTCCAGGCTGTTGTTTTGAGAAAGATGGAAGGAGGAGATTAGATTAGATTAGATTGGTTTCTATTTGGTTCGGGAAAGAAATAGTATATTGGATCAGTTTTCTTTTTTTTATCTGCACCAAATCCAAACCTGCCGGTTTCCACTCCACCACCCCACCGCACGCCTCCCACTCCACCTTTCCACTGTACGATTGTTTCCTCTCCCATATCGTGAGTTACACATTGGTAAAAAAGAATTTCATGTCGGATTCGAGTTTCGTTTGCAAAAACGGAATCCATACGAGGAAAGCAATTCATTTTTGTATAGATCAAAGTTTAGGGTTTGGACTTTTACATTTGAGTTCTTGTAATTTTTATATTTATATTTGAGTCCTTGTAATCTTGCATTTAGGACTTTGAGTCATTTTTGCTAAAAAATAAAAAAAGAAAAAAGGCAAAAAGGTGCTAAAAAAGAAAACAAAAGCCACACCAAGAAAAAGGAAAAAAAGAAAGAAAGAAAGAAAGAAAAGAGAAAATCAACTATTATCTTTGAGTTTGCTTTTGTATATCAGAGTTGTGCTTGAGTTATTCCTAGTGCTATCTTGTGGTATCGTTTGTGTCTAGGCTCATGTCTCTAGTACGTTCGAGCCTAGGACCAGCACGATACTGACTTTGAACAATTATTCAACTTTGCATTCTTTGATTTGAGCATTTGCTACTCCTTTGCTACATATTTAAGCCTATCCAATGCCCCACAAATTTGATTGCAGTCGTACAGCAAGTGCTTGCCAAGGCATCGATACATCCAACCTCCATTGGGGTGCTTGATTGAGTCGGTATATGTCACCATTCCGCTTGCATTGGTAAAAACTTGTAAGAGCTAAAAGCTTGAGTGTGTGTTTTTTTAGTCTCCACTACCAAGTAGTTAATAGGAACGTGCATATTTTTGTGTATGTTTCTTGTATTCTACTAACAATGACAGGGATACGTAAGACAATTAGGGATACTATGCTCAACGTCGACATCTTCATCGAGACATGAGGGGTGATCAACATGACACATATGAGGTAAGTGACGTTGTTGTAGCTAAGATCAAATCTGCACTACCTTATTTCGAAGGAAATTATGATCCTCATGCTTACATTAAATGAGAGCTAACGGTTGATAGAGAATTTAAAAAGCATGATTTGGCGGAGAAACAAATGGTTATGTGCCTCTAGTGTTTTAGTGAAAAATGCTTCTTATGATTGGAAACATCTTTGTTGGCATAACAAAATACCACAATCTTTGAAAGAGCTGAAACGATATTTGAGAGATGTTTATGTTCCCATGTATTATGCTGATATTCTGCTTAACGAATTGCAATGTTTAAAACAAGATACCAGAATTGTTATTTCATACTATCATGATATGCATGTTTTTTTATTACGTTGTGGTTTAGATGAATGCGAAGAAGCTACAGATTGAGGTTTTTACGTGGGCTTAACAAAGAAATTCAGGATATGCTTGCTTGTCAAAGATATCTCTTTCTCATTTGTTACAACTTGCTTGCAATGCTGAAAGTCAAACAGAGGAGGACATAAAAAAACAATACACTATGTTTTTGCCTCCTATTACTAACCATTTGCAGGAAGGGAGTAACCACGAAAAGGAGAGAGACATGAATGAGCTGCCATTCCCATTGTTCACACTCAAATTCGATGCACCTCCATCATCTGAAAAGCATCAAAAGTAAAATAAATGGTGCTGAAATTAATCAAGGTGAGTTTGCTGTTAATGAATTAAATTTGTCCACTTTTCGTGCTAATGTAGAGCAACCATTAGTGGAACCAATTGCTGAGATGTCTTTGTCACAAGTCGATTTACTTTCTGTTCCTTGTGATAAAGAAGAGTTGTGTGATAATGCTTCACTTATATCCATGCCACAACTAGTGAATGAACATGCTATTTCTAGCGTGAGTTCTTTATGTGTTGATTTTAAGCATGTTGTTCACATTGCTAATCAAGTTGAAGAACGTGAATTGCTATCTTCTTTAACTACATTGGGCTATATTCTGTTTGATGATTCTTGTGAGCTAATTATTTGCTATTGATTAGTCATGTCCAACCAATACTATATTTCATATCTTTGGCAAATATAATGATAGAGGAGTATTTTTGGTGCACAGTGTTTACATATGTTCAGTTTCCAAACCTCCTATAGCCATAGATCAACATTGCAAACTAGAGAGACAAGTTATTGCTAATCATGTTATCTCGAGTTTGTTTTGTTTTGATTTGAACAAACAGGTTATTTTAAATGGGCTACGCGAAGAACACCATATGAAAAAACCGAGGACGGTTTTTCGTGAAGAATGGGAGGATGATGTGACCATGACTACCATTGATACAACCATTGCTCACATCATAGGACAATTGCAAGACATCGAGATTGAGTCGCAGAAGTTATGGAATCCACTTCGGCCACCTGCTACACTGCTGAATTTAAATGGCCGCTAAATATGCATACGAGCTTTGTTTTGTGCCCATGAGTACTTGATGGAAAGTTCTCGGAGTCCTCTTTCCAATAGATCCAGCCTCATCTCCAAATTCCATTTTAGTTGGCCGCAATCAGAGAAGCAAGGTGTTGCGTCACCTGTAATTGGGGATGAAAACAGATCGAAAACGGACGGAAACTAGCACTATCGTATTCGTTTTCATATTTTTTTTCGGAATCGGAATCGAAATCAGAAACCCAGATACGGAAATGGAATCGAATATTATCGAATATAGATACAGAGCGAATAAGAAATGGAACAAATACGGTAACGAATGTTTGTCGGGATATATAAACCGCTCAAATTGAGCCTCCTTAATCAAGGAAGAGATATCGCTTGTTATTTTAGGTCAACATCTCCAAAATTTATATCGTTAGTTTTATAGGTGATCCTATGACCGTATGTGAAAATCGATTTTCATGACAGTTTTTCTAATTAAGAGGCCCGCATGTAAATATGATTATTCACTTACTAGTCCAAGGTCTCTTATTTTATATATACCTTACTTACCATATCACTTAAGAAGTTCTTCTGTGCAGATTGAAGATGCTATTTATTTTATTTCACATCTTCAAACTTGTAATGTTTGTTTTACATTTTAAATGTTTTCAAATACAAATATCACAAACTAGAAAGTGGTAGATCTCATTGAGCTCTATAACTTCGATATGGAGCACGTCTCCATCCAATGTCGTTTGAATCGAAGATATGAGATTTTGTGAAAACAAATATGATATTTTATAATGAATATTTAGACCCTTAAATGATCTCAGATAATAAAATTATCAGCAACAAAGTTGTAGACCTTGTCGAGCTTTACAATTTTGATATAAAGTTTGTCTTCATCTGACTTCGTATGAAAAAGTTATGTATATATACGTGTTTTTTCCAAAAATTAATCCATGTCTGCGGATATCCGAAAAAATTTCCAGATAGTTTCCGACCGACTTGTTTTTTGATTCTGGCGGATAGTGCCCATACTGTATTCGTTTTCGTTTCCGAGAAAAAAATCCGAATTCGTTTCCGAATCCAAAAATATCTGAAACTATCCGACCGAATCTATCCGATTCCATAAAAACGTCAGGAGGAACGGAAATTATCCGTACTAGTTTGATCCCTACTTGTAATTGGCCTATGGGCTTGTAACTTCATCTGGGACCCTAGTCCAAGTGGGGCCCATGTGGGGTGCGCCCAATCTGGTGGAGCACGGCCCTATGGACTCCTTGGACGTCCTCCCACTTCTTTAAATAGCTAGGTACCCCTTTAAGGTTTTGGGGGTTTTTGTTCGATTAAAGTTTTAGCCATTGCTACTTTATCTTGTAGTTACGTGTGTCAGCTAGACCACCTAATTACTTGTCTTCGGAACCCCAACCTTATCGTCAGCTTTAATTCCTATTTGCAATTCAGATTGCTTTTATCTTATTCTTGCTTGTTTCTTCGATTTGCTTGTAGGAATAAGGTGGATTTGCACCGGCAAGATCAACAACCCATGGAGAGGTGTAACAATCGCTAAGGCGCAACAAAACAACGTGTTATATAGTTGTAGTCGGGTCGTCAACGTTTCTCCCAAATCGTAGTTATTTTTAACTCACCGAAAGATCGGGAGAACCAGATCCCTGAGCGTATCAAATGGAGTTCAGGGTTTATCAGTTGGTTTCCAAAAAGCTTATCATGACTCACGCGACCATGTTTTGAGCAGTTAGTGCTGATATTGGCTCACGTGGATGCGATGTATTGTCACTCGAACTAAATACTTCAAAAACCAACAAAACAATAGTTTTGGACGTATTGGAGTGGATTAGGTGCGTTCGTTTCAAAAAATCTCATCATGACTCACGCCGCGAAGTTTTGTCCACTTGTTGCTGATATAAGCTGATGAGGACATCGCTAGTAATGTCAAAGCTAGTAATGAGACTATATATTGAGGGGTAGAACCCCATTGTAAAGGAACCACTTTTGATATTAAAAATACTCTTGTTCTTTCTGTTGTCCAAACAACATTGAAGGAATTGAGAGTTAGTCAAAAATCAAGATCGTTCAACCTTTCCGCTGGGAATTGGGAGCGCGATAGAACTTCATCTGGTGGTCGTGAAGTTCAACACGTGTGATTGGGCGAATTATAGAGTGCTAACTCTTGCATTGGCAACGGGGGATCACTACGATTCATCAGTTCCACGTGAGTATCTTGATCCTACGTCGAGAAGATCGGGCGACCCCGTATCATAAGCTTAAGTATGTGCGAAGTTTTTTCACCGGAATGAAGTAGTTGGAAATGAACAAAAACATGAGTTTTGGACATATTGCAGTGGATTGGGTGCGTTCGTTTCGAAAAATCTCATCATGACTCACGCAGCGAAGTTTTGTGCACTTAGTGCCGATATTGGCTCACGTGGATGCGATGTATTTTCACCGGAACTAAATAGTTTAAAAGCCTACAAATCAAGTGTTTTGGACATATTGGAGTGGATTGGATGCGTTCGTTTCGAAAAATCTCTCCGTGCCTCGCACAGAAAACTTTTGTGCACTTGGTGCATATATTGGCTCACGTATGTGCGTTGTTTTCCCACCGGAATAAATAGTTCAAAAAGCATAGAAACATGAGTTTTGGATATATTGCAGTGGATTGGGTGTGTTCGTTTCGAAAAATTTCATCATGACTCACACGGCGAAGTTTTGTACAGTTAGTGCTAATATTGGCTCACGTGGATGCGATGCATTTTCAATGGAACTAAATAGTTTAAAAACTAATAAATCAAGAGTTTTTGACATATTGGAGTGGATTTGATGTGTTCGTTTCGAAAAATCTATCCATGACTCACGCTGCAAAGTTTTGTGCAGTTAGTGCCAATATTGGCTCACGTGGGTGCAATGTTTTTTCACCGTAACAAAATAGTTCAAATAGCACCAGAACATGAGTTTTGGACTTATTGGAGTGGATTGGGTGTGTTTGTTATGAAAAATCTCCTCATGACTCACGCGGTGAAGTTTTGCACACTTAGTGCCGATATTGCGTCATGTGGATGGGATGTATTTTCACCAGAACTAAATACATCAAAAACAAACCAAAGAAGAGTTTTTGACATATTGGAGTGGACTGGCTGCGTTCATTTCAAAAAGTCTCTCCGTGCCTCGCTTAGCAAACTTTTCTGCACTCATTGCCGATTTTGGCTTACATATGTGCGATGTTTTTTCACTAGAACGATGTAGTTCAAAATGAACCAAACATGAGTTTTGGACGTATTGGAGTGTATTGGGTGCATTCGTTTTGAAAAATCTCATCATGACTCACGCGGCGAAGTTTTGTGCACTTAGTGCCGATACTCGCTCACGTGGATGCGATGTATTTTCAACGGAACTAGATAGTTCAAAAAGCACCAAAACATGAGTTTTGGACATATTGGAGTGGATTGGGTGCGTTCGTTTTGAAATATCTCATAATGACTCATGCAGCATCTTTTGCTCACTTACTGCCGATATTGGCTCACGTGGACGCGATTTATTTTCACCAGAACTAAATTGTTCAAAAACAAACATAACATGAGTTTTGGACATACCGGAGTGGATTGGATATGTTCGTTTTGTGCACTCGGTGCATATATTGGCTCATGTATGTGCGATGTTTTTTCACCAGAACGAAATAGTTCAAAATGAACTAAAACATGAGTTTTGGACATATTGGAGTGGATTGGGTGCGTTCGTTTCGAGAAATCTCATCATGATTCATGCAGCGAAGTTTTGTGCAATGCCGATATTGGCTCACATAGATGCGATGTATTTTCACCAGAACTAAATACTTCAAAAACCAACAAAACAAGAGTTTTGGACATACTAGAGTGGATTGAATGCGTTCGTTTCAAAAAGTCTCTCCGTGACTCGTGAAGCAAACTTTTCTACACTTGTTGTCGATGTTGGCTTACGTATGTGCGATGATTTTTCACCGGAACTAAGTAGTTCAAAATGAACCAAAACATGAATTTTTTACATATTGGAGTGGATTGGGTGTGTTCGTTTCGAAAAATCTCAACATGACTCACGTGGCAATGTTTTGCGCACTTAGTGTAGATATTGGCTCATGTGGATGCGATGTATTTTCGCCAGAACTAAGTAGTTTAAAAACCTACAAATCAAGAGTTTTGGACATATTGGAGTGGATTGGATGCGTTCGTTTCGAAAAATCTCTCCGTGACTTGCACAGCAAACTTTTCTGCACTTGGTGCATATATATTGGCTCACATATGTGCGTTGTTTTTCCACCGGAACGAAATAGTTCAAAAAACACAAAAACATGAGTTTTGGACATATTACAGTGGATTGGGTGCGTTCCTTTCAAAAAATCTCATCATGACTCACGCGGTGAACATGAGTTTTGGACATATTACACAAAATCTCGTCATGTACACATAGTGCTGTTATTGGCTCACGTGGATGCGATGTATTTTCACTGAACTAGATTGTTCAAAAACCAACAAAACAAAAGTTTTGGACATATGGATTGGATGCGTTCGTGAAAATCCCTGAACTCCATTCGATACGCTCAGGGATCTGGTTGTCCAGATCTTTTGATGAGTTTAAGATAACTACGATATGGGGAGAAACGTTGACGACCCGACTACAACCGTACGAGACGTTGTTGTGTTGCGCCTTAGCAATCCATACACCTCTGAGTGGGTTGTCGATCTTGCCAGTGCAGATCAACCTTATTCCTGTAAGCAAATCGAAGAAACAAGGAAGAACAAGACAAAAGTAATCCAAATTGCAAATAGGAATTGAATACAAACCATAAGTTGGGATTCCGTAACGAGCAAACCGGCGATCTAAGTGACCATGAGATTACACGGCAAAGTAGCGAAGCTAAACTTTAATCTAAACAAAACCCGAGAAATCATGAAGGGGTACCTAGCTATTTAATGGTGTGGGAGGACGACCAATGGGGTTCCTACGTTGTGCTCCACCAGGTTGGGGCACACCCCACATGGCCCCCCACCTAGGACGGGGTTCGAGTTGAAGTTACAAGCCCATAGGCCCGTCATAGGTGATGTAGCACCTTGTTTCTTCAATTGCGGCTGACTGAGTTGGAATTTTATGATGAGGCTGGATCCGTTGGAAATAGGACTCCAAGAGCTTTCCATCAAGTACTCATGGGCCCAAAACGGAGCTCGTATACATATTTGGCGGCCATTTGAATTCAACAGTGTAGCAAGTGGCCGAATTGGATTCCAGAACTTGGGCTGTTTAATCAGGATGTCTTTCGGATAAACTCTGATGTGAGCAATGGTTGTATCAATAGTAGCTGTGGTCACATCAGTTTGTTTCGAAAAGTTACTTCGTGACTCGCACGACAAACTTTTCTGCACTTGGTGCATATATTGGCTCACATACGTGAGAGGTTTTTTCACCGGAACGAAATAGTTAAAAACGAACCAAAACAAGAGTTTTGGACATATGGAAGTGGATTGGGTGTGTTCCTTTCGAAAAATCCCATCATCACTGACGCGACGAAGTTTTGGGCAATGCCGATATTGGCTCACATGGATGCGATATCTTTTCAACGGAACTAAATACTTCAAAAACCAACAAAACTAGAGTTTCGGACATATTGGAGTGGATTGGATGCGTTTGTTTCGAAAAATCTTTCCATGACTCACGTGGCAAAGTTTTGTGTAGTTTGTGCTGATATTGGCTCACATGTCTGTGATGTTTTTTCACCGTAACAAAACAAAAAGCACGAAACATGACTTTTGGACATATTGGAGTGGATTGGGTGCATTCGTTTCGAAAAATCTCATCATGACTCACGCCGTGAAGTTTTGCGCACTTAGTGCCAACATTGGCTCACGTGGATACGATTTATTTTCACAAGAACTAAGTAGTTAAAAAACCAAAAAAACAAAAGTTTTGGACATATTGGAGTGGATTGGATGCGTTTGGTTCGAACAATCTCTCTGTGACTCGCCAGGCAAAGTTTTATGCACTTGGTGCATATGTTGGCTCACGTATGTGCGATCTTTTTTTAGCAGAACAAAATAGTTCAAAATGAACCAAAACATGAGTTTTAGACATAATGGAGTGGATTGGGTGCATTCATTTCGAAAAATCTCATCACGACTCATGCGACAGAATTTTGTGCAGTTAGTGCCAATATTGGCTCACGTGAGTCCGATGTTTTTTCACCGAAACAAAATACTTCAAAAAGCACCAAAACATGAGTTTTGGACATATTGGAGTGAATTGGGTTCGTTCGTTTCGAAAAATCTTATCATGACTTACACGGCGAAGTTTTGCGCACTTAGTGTCGATATTGGTTCACGTGGAGGCGATGTATTTTCATCAGAACTTAATAGTTCAAAAACCAACAAAACGATTTGGACAAATTGGAGTGGTTTGGATGCGTTCGTTTCGTAAAATCTCTCCGTGACTCGCCTGGCAAACTTTTATGCACTTGGTGCATATATTGGCACACGAATGTACGATATTTTTTTCACCGGAATGAAATAGTTTAAAATGAACCAAAACATGAGGTTTGGACATATTGGAGTGGATTGGGTGCGTTCCTTTCAGAAAATCTCATCATGACTCACGCGGCGAAGTTTTGTGCACTTAGTGCAGATGCTCACGTGGATGCGATGTTTTTTTGCTAGAAAAAATGCTTCGAAAACCAACAAAGCAAGAGTTTTGGACATATTGGTGTTGATTTGATGCGTTCGTTTTGAAAAGTCTTTCCGTGACTCGCCAGACAAACTTTTCTGCACTTGTTGCCAATATTGGCTCACGTATGTGCGTTGTTTTCTCACCGGAATGAAATAGTTCAAAATGGACCAAAACATGAGTTTTGGACATATTGGAGTGGATTGGATACGTTCGTTTCGAAAAATCTCATCATGACTCAGGCAGCAAAGTTTTGTGCAGTCAATACCGATATTGGCTCACGTGGGTGCAATGTCACCGTAATAAAATTGTTCAAAAAGTACTAGAACATGAGTTTTGGACATATTGGAGTGCATTGGGGGAGTTCGTTTCGAAAAATCTCATGATGACTCACACGGCGAAGTTTTGCGCACTTAGTGCCGATATTGGCTCACGTGGATGCATTGTATTTTCACGGTAACTAAATAGTTAAAAACCAACAAAACAAAAGTTTTGGATTTATTGGAGTGGACTGGATGCGTTTGTTTTGAATTATCTCTCCGTGACTCACCCGGCAAACTTTTGTGCACTTGGTGCATACATTCGCTCACGTATGTGCGATGTTTTTTCACCGGAACGAAATAGTTCAAAATGAACCAAAACATGAGTTTTTGACATATTGGAGTGGATTAGGTGTGTTCATTTCGAAAATCTCATTATGACTCACGCGGCGAAGTTTTGCGCACTTACTACCGATATTGGCTCACGTGGATGCATTGTATTTTCAACGGAACTAAATAATTCAAAAACCTACATAAGTGTTGGACATATTGGAGTGGATTGGATGCGTTCGTTTCGAAAAATCTCTCCGTGACTCGCCCGGCAAACTTTTGTGCACTTGGTGCATATGTTGGCTCACGTCTGTGCGATCTTTCTTCATCAGAACGAAATAGTTCAAAATGAACCATACACATGAGTTTTAGACATAATGGAGTGGATTGGGTGCGTTCGTTTCGAAAAATCTTGTCATGACTCACGCGGCGATGTTTTGTGCACTTAGTGGCGATATCATGTGGATGCATATTTTCACCGTAACAAAATAGTTGAAAAGCAACAAAACTTGTGTTTTGGACATATTGAAGTGGATTGGATGCGTTCGTTTCGAAAAACCTCATCATGACTCATGCAGCGAAGTTTTACGCACTTAGTTGATGAGGACATCGCTAGTAATGTCAAAGCTAGTAATGAGACTTCAATAACAGGACCAATAACAAGAGCACGAGCCAAGAAACTACAATCTCAGGTGAACCTGCTCCTTAATGAATATGTCATTAATTTTAATGAGAATTTTATACTACCTAAAAACAATGTTTTACTTGTGCTCAGGTTTGAAGAGTCAGCGATGGATGGAGATCAAGGATATGTGGCCGTCATCCAAGGAAGCATAAGTCCACATCATGAACAATGATCAGCCCATAAATAGTGCTTGCGGCCCGTGAACAGTACCGTACGGCCCATGAACAGTACCCGTGCTACAGTGCGCGTGAATAGTACCACATGGGGAGTTTAGTGTTGAATAGCCTTGGGCTGAGACTATATATTGAGGGGTAGACTCCCATTGTAAAAGGGAACCACTTTTGATATTAAAAATACTCTTGTTCTTTCTGTTGTCCAAACAACATTGAAGGAATTGAGAGTTAGTCAAAAATCAAGATCGTTCAACCTTTCCGCTGGGAATTGGGAGCGCGATAGAACTTCATCTGGTGGTCGTGAAGTTCAACACGTGTGATTGGGCGAATTATAGAGTGCTAACTCTTGCATTGGCAACGGGGGATCACTACGATTCATCAGTTCCACGTGAGTATCTTGATCCTACGTCGAGAAGATCGGGCGACCCCGTATCATTAGTGCTCATGATGTGACCATGGCTACTATGGATACAACCGTTGCTCATATTATAAGTCAACAGGAAGATGTCAAGATCAAGTTGTTCAAGTTCTGGAATCCAATTCGGCCACCTTCTAGAGCACTAATTTCAAATGGCCACCAAATATACATACGAGCTCCGTTTTGGGCCCATGAGTACTTGATAGAAATCTCTTGGAGTCCTCTTTCCATTGGATCCAGCCTCATCCCCAAATTCCATCCCAGTCGGCCGCAATCACGAAAACAAGGTGTTGTGTCACCTATATTGGGACTGTGGGCTTGTAACTTCATCTGGGACCCCGGCCCAAGTGGGGCCCATGTGGGGTGCGCCCCAACCTGGTGGAGCACGACCTAGGAACCCCCTTGGTCGTCCTCCCACCCCTTTAAATAGCTAGGTACCCCTTCAGGGGTTTCTCGGGTTTTGTTTAGAGTAAAGTTTAGCTTCGCTACTTTGGCATGTAATCCCGTGATCAGTTAGATCGCCGGTTTGCTCGTTACGGAATCCCAACTTATCATTTGTTTTCAATTCCTATTTGCAATTCAGATTGTTTTTATCTTGTTCTTGCTTGTTTCTTCGATTTGCTTGCAGGAATAAGGTTGATCTACATCGGCAAGATCAACAATCCACGGAGAGGTGTACGGTTGTAGTCGGGTCTTCAACGTTTCTCCCAAATCGTAGTTATCATCAACTCACCGAAAGATCGGGACAACCAGATCCCTGAGCATATCGAGTGGATTTTAGGGTTTATCAAGTGGTATCAGAGCTGCTCAGGGTTTATCAAGTGGTATCAGAGCTTTCGTTGCTCGATAAGTTTTTATCTACCTATAACCAGAAAATAGCCATAAAAAAATTACATCCTTTACCTAGCCATATTTGTACAATTGCATTGTTCTTTTCAGTATTTACATTGTTGAGTTTTGTGTTGCATTGTCGTGTCGTGTTGCTGGTCTTAGCGTCTAGTACATTTAGAGTTTTGAGTTCTGGTCACGTCTAGTACCACTGTCGCCGCGACCGCCGTGTCTTCGTTGTCATCGGGATCTTCGAAAACGGAATCGTGTCGCCGCTAGGGTTCTCTTTTCCTCGTTTCGGGCATTTTCTGTCGATTGGTTTTGGAGTTGCGTCTAGGGTTTGCCGTCCTACCCATGCTTGTGTTTGCCGTGCATGTGTGTGCGAGGAAGAAGGCTGGGTATAGTAGATTGGATCTATGGAGGTCGGTCGGTTTGTTGTTTTTAGTGCCCAAATTCCAAACCATGTGGTTTCCATTTGAGTCCAAGTACCACACGTGGCAGTCTCACCTCTTGGGGCCGACACCTACGAGTCTGATTCCCTCTCCTCACCTTTTGATTCCAATCTATTCCGTAACTTGCTAGACACCTCGGTGAAAAATTTTTGAGTGTCGGATTGGAGATCTGTTTGCAAAAAGGAACCTATGGCACGAGGGCATTCCATTTTTGTATAATTTAAATTTTAGGGTTTGCACTTTTACATTTGAGTCCCTGTAATTTTTATATTTATATTTGAGTCCCTGTAATCTTGCATTCAGGTTCTTGAGTCGTTTTTGCTAAAAAAAATCAAAAAAGAATAAAAGGCTGAAAGGTGCTAAAAAAGAAAACAAAAGCCGCACCAAAAAAAGAAAGAAAGAAAAAACAGAAAGAAAAAAGAAAGAAAAGACAAAATCAGCTGTTATCTTTGAGTTTGCTTTTGTATATCAAAGTTGTGCTTGAGTTGTTCCTGTGCTATCTTGTGGTTTCGTTTGTGTCTAGGCTCGCGTTTTTAGTACATTCTAGCCTAGGACCAGTATGGTACTTGACTTTGAACAATTATTCAACTTTGCATTCTCTGATTTGAGCATTTGCTAGTTCTTTGCTACATATTTAGGGCTTTGTTCGTTACTCTGAACTCCCAACACCAACAGTACGCACGGAAAACGGAACGGTCCATTAGCGCGTGATTAATTAAGTATTAGCTAATTTTTTTTCGAAAATGGATTAATGTGAGTTTTTTAAGCAACTTTTGTATAGAAACTTTTTGCAAAAAAATCCAGCGTGTAGTAGTTTGAAAAGCGTGCGCTAGTAGTAAGTACTGTAGCACGCTGGGAGAACACACTGCCGAACTTAGCCTTAAGCCCACCCAGAGCTCCACAGATTTGATTGCAACCGTACCGCAAGTGTTTGCCAAGGCATCGATACATCCAACCTCCATTGGGTTTAGGTTGAGTCGGTGTGGTCACCATTCCGCTTGCTTTGGTAAGATCTTGTAAGAGCTTGGTTAAAAGCTTGAGTGTGTGTGATATTTGAGCCTCCACTACCTAGTAGTTGATAGGAGCGTGCATATTCTTGTGTGTGTTTCTTGTTTGGTACTAACCATGGCAGAATTACGCAAGGGGATATGAGATGTTAATGCTCAACATCGACTTCTTCACCTTCGACGAGATATGAAGACTTCTCCACGTGATTCATATGAGGTACCTGACTATAATTTTGAACGAGTTGAATCTAAGTTACCATTCTACGATGGTAAGTACGATTTTATTGCTTATGTTGATTGGGAGCTAGCAGTAGACAACGAATTTGATAAATATGATTTTTCTGATGCTCAAATGATTAAGACTGCTAGTAATAAGTTTATCTCTTTTGCATTCTTTTGGTGGAGTCATGTTAGTAATAAACCTGAACTTGGGATGAGTGCAAAACCATGATGAGAAAGTGTTTTGTGAGATCTTATTACAAATGTATTCTTCTTGAGAAATTAGAACATCTGAAACAAGGTGATAGAACAATTAGAGAGTACACCTATGAATTTAAATTTTGTATCATCTACAGTGATCTAAAAGAATGCAATGAGAACAAAATGTGTAGATTTTTCAAGGGTCTTAAGTCTGAAATTCAGGTTATGCTTACTAATCGTAGCATTGAGAGTCAAATAATATCAAATGCGAGAAAGCATGAACAATGTGATTTATCTCCTGTTTCTAAATATCATATATCCTTGTGCAATGATGATGTGCAAATATTGGAGGAGCAATTTTTTGTGTCTCCTGTTACTAACGTTTTACAAAAAGTGAAGAATGATGTTCTTGAGAAGAAAAAGGAGAAACTTGAAGCACCTGCGATGTCTGAAAAAAGTTTGCAAGGTAAATCACATGGTGCTGAGATAAAATGAAGGTGAGTACTCTCAAGCTGCATTACACATGTCCACTTTTCATGCTATAGTGGAGCAAACAATAGTGAAACCAATTGCTGATATTCCTTTGTCACAAGTTGATTTGTTTGCTGTTCCTTGTGATAAAAAAGAGTTGTGTGATAATGCTTCACTTATATATCCATGGCACAACTAGTGAATGAACATTCTATTTCCAGTGTTAGTTCTTTTTGTGTTGATTTTGAGCATGTTGTTCACATTGCTAATGGAATAGAGGACGTGAATTGATATCTTCTTTAAATACTTTGGGCTATGTTCGGTTAGATGAATTTTGTGAGCTCGATAATTTGAAGGAGAAATTATTTGGTAAGTGTGATCTGCCATGTCCAACTAATGCTATTTTTCATATCTTTGGTGAATATAATGATAGAGGAATATATTTGGTGCATAGAGTTTACATCTGTTCGGATTTAGATCCTCCTGTAGATGTGAATAAAACATGCAAGCTAGAGAGACATGATATTGCTAATTATATTATGTCGAGTTTTTCTTATTTTGATTTAAAGAACCAGGTTGTTTTCAATGGACTACGCGAAGAGTACCATATGAAAAAACCGAGGACAGTTTTCCGTGAAGAAGGGGAGGATGATGTGATGATTGCTACTATTGATACAACCATTGCTCATATGATAGTTCAATCGAAAGACATCCAGATCCAGCAGTCCAAGTTCTGGAATCCAATTCGGCCACCTGCTATAGTGCTGACTTCAAATGGCCGCCAAATATGCATACGAGCTCCGTTTTGGGCCCATGAGTACTTGATGGAAATCTCTTGGAGTCCTCTTTCCATTGGATCCAGCCTCATCCCCAAATTCCATCCCAGTCGGCCGCAATCATGAAAACAAGGTGCTGTGTCACCTATATTGGGACTGTGGGCTTGTAACTTTATCTGGGACCCCGGCCCAAGTGGGGCCCATGTGGGGTGCGCCCCAACCTGGTGGAGCACGACCTAGGAACCCCCTTGGTCGTCCTCCCACCCCTTTAAATAGCTAGGTACCCCTTCAGGGGTTTCTTGGGTTTTGTTTAGAGTAAAGTTTAGCTTCGCTACTTTGGCATGTAATCCCGTGATCAGTTAGATCGTTGGTTTGCTCGTTACGGAATCCCAACTTATCATTTGTTTTCAATTCCTATTTGCAATTCAGATTGCTTTTATCTTGTTCTTGCTTGTTTCTTCGATTTGCTTGCAGGAATAAGGTTGATCTACATCGGCAAGATCAACAATCCACGGAGAGGTGTATCGATCGCTAAGGCGCAACACAACAACGTCTCGTACGGTTGTAGTCGGGTCGTCAACGTTTCTCCCAAATCGTAGTTATCGTCAATTCACCGAAAGATCGGGCCAATCAGATCCCTAAGCATATCGAGTGGATTTCAGGGTTTATCAAGTGGTATTAGAGCAACTCAGGGTTTATCGCAAGAAAGAACAAGATAAAAGCAATCTGAATTGCAAATAGAAATTGAAAACAAATGATAAGTTGGGATTCCGTAACGAGCAAACCGGCGATCTAACCGATGACGAGATTACACAGCAAAGTAGCGAAGCTAAACTTTACTCTAACCAAAATCCGAGAAACCCTGAAGGGGTACCTAGCTATTTAAAGGGGTAGGAGGACGACCAAGGGGGTTCCTAGGTCGTGCTCCACCAGGTTGGGGCGCACCCCACATGGACCCCACCTGGGCCGGGGTCACAGATAAAGTTAAAAGCTTGTAGGCCCATTATAGTTAACATAGTACCTTGTTTCTATGATTGCGGCCGACTGGGATTGAATTTGGAGATGAGGTTGGATCCATTGGAAAGAGGACACCAAGAGCTTTCCATGAAGTACTCATAGGCCCAAAACGGAACTCGTATGCATATTTGGCGGCCATTTGAAATCAGCACAGCAGCAGGTGGCCGAATTGGATTCCAAAACTTGGACAACTTGATATTGACATCTTCCTGTTGACTTATGATGTGAGCAACGGTTGTATCCGTAGTAGCCAAGATCACATCATCCTTCCTTTCTTTATGGAAAACCGTCCTCGGTTTTACCATAAGATGCTCTTCAAGAGTAGTTCATTTAAAACAACTTGTTTCTTCCAATCAAAATTAGGAAAACTCGAAGTTGCATAATTAGCAATAATATAACTCTCTAACTTGCTAACTGAACATATGTAAACTTTGTGCACCAAATATACATCTCTATCATTATATTTTCCACAGATATGAAATAGTTGGAGATGGCAAATCAATAGCAAATAATTTCTCATTCAAATTATCGAGCTCACAGAAGTCATCAAATAGAACATAGCTCAAAGTACTTAAGGAAGATAGCAATTCACGTTCCTGAACTTCAGTAGCAATCTGAACAACATGTTTAAAATCAGCGCAGAAAGAATTAACAACAGGAATAACATCTTCATTCATTAGTTGCGGCATGGATATAAGTGAAGCATTATCACACAACTCTTCTTTATCACAAGGAACAGCAAACAAATCAACTTGTGACAAAAGAATATCAGCAATTGGTTCCACTAATGGTTGCTCTACTATAGCATGAAAAGTGGACATATGGAGCTCAGCTTGAGAATACTCACCTTCATTTATCTCAGCACCATTTAATTTACCTTGTAAACTTTCTTCAGACATCGTAGGTGCTTCATGCTTCTCCTCTTTCTTCTCAGCAACATCATTTTCCTTCTTTTGGTTAATGTTCTGAACTTCCTTCAAAACGTTAGCAACAGGAGACACAAAAGATACTCCTCCCATGTTTGCAAATCATCATTGCACAACAATATAGGAGATTTGGAAACAAAAGATAAATCACATTGTAAAATTTGACTCTCAATGCTACGAGTAAGGATGAATAGGTGTCCAATATGATTATATGTCACATTAGCAAGCATAACCTGAATTTCAAACTTAAGCCCCTTGAAAAATCTACGCATTGTGTTCTCATTGCATTCTTTTAGACCACTGTAGATGATACAAACTTTAAATTCATAGATATACTCTCTAACAGTTCTATCACCTTGTTTCAGATGTTCTAATTTCTCAAGAATAATACATTTGTAATAAGAACTCACAAAACGCTTTCTCATCATGGTTTTGCACCTATCCTAAGTTTCAGGTTTATTACTAACATAATTCCACCAAAGAATGCAGAAGAGGTAAACTTATTACTAGCAGCCTTAATCATTTGAGCATCAGAAAAATCATATTTATTAAATTCGTTGTCTACTGCTAACTCCCAATCAACATAAGCAATAGAATTGTACTTACCATCATAGAATGGTAACTTAGATTCAACTCGTGCAAAATTATAGTCAGGTACCTCATATGAATTATGTGGAGAAGTCGTCATATCTCGTCGAAGGTGAAGAAGTCGATGTTGAGCACGAACATCTCGTATCCCCTTGCGTAATCCTGCCATGGTTAGTACCAAACAAGAAACACACACAAGAATATGCACACTCCTATCAACTACTAGGTAGTGGAGGCTCAAATATCACACACACTCAAGCTTTTAACCAAGCTCTTACAAGATCTTACCAAAGCAAGCGGAATGGTAACCACACCGACTCAACCTAGTCCCAATGGAGGTTGAATGTATCGATGCGTTGGCACACACTTGCGGTATGGCTGCAATCAAATCTGTGAAGCTCTGGGTAGGCTTAAATATGTAGCAAACGACTAGCAAATACTCAAATCAGAGAATGCAAAGTTGAATAATTGTTCAACATCAAGTAGCGTGCTGGTCCTAGGCTAGAACGTACTAGAGATGCGAGCCTAGACACAAACGATACCACAAGATAGAACAACTCAAACACAACTTTGATATACAAAAGCAAAAATAACAGCTGATTTTCTCTTTTCTTTCTTTCTTTCTTTCTTTTTTTCCCTTTATTTCTTTTTTTTTGTGTAGCTTTTGTTTTCATTTTTTAGCACCTTTCTGCCTTTTTTTATTTTTTTAATTTTTTTAGCAAAAACAACTCAAGGACCTGAATGCATACAAGGACTAAAATGTAAATATGAAAATTATAGGGACTCAAATGTAAAAGTCCAAACCCTAAAATTCAATCTATACAAAAATGAAATGCTCTCCTTATATGGATTTAGGTTTTGCAAACGGAACTCGAATCCGACACCAATTTTTTTTTACAAACAAAAACCAATCTAATCTAATCTAATCTAATCTCCTCCTTCCATCTCTCTCACGGCTACAGCACGGACGGGGGACAAGGCACAACCACACGATAGAAACCCTAGCGAATTGATAACTTCAAAACAAACCGACAGAAACTGCCGAAACTGAACAAACGGAACCCTAGCAGCGACACGATTTTGTTTTCGAAGATCCCGATGACAACAAAGACACGGCGGCGGCGGTGACAGTGGTACAAGACGTGACCAAAACTCGAAACTCTACACGGATTAGATGCTAAGGCCAGCAACACAACACGACGATGCAACACAAAACTCAACAAAGCAAAAACTAAAAAGAACGATGCAGCGGCACAATGATGTTTGGTAATGGATGCAAATTTTTTTGTGTGGCTATTTTCTAGTTAAAGGTAGATAAAAACTCACCGATGAACGAAAAATCTAATACCACTTCATAAACACTGAGCTACTCTGATACCACTTGATAAACCCAGAAATCCACTCGATACGCTCAGGGATCTGATTGGCCCGATATTTCGGTGAATTAACGATAACTACAATTTGGGAGATACGTTGACGACCCGACTACAATCGTACGAGACGTTGTTGTGTTGTGCCTTAGCAATCGATACACCTCGCCGTGGTTGTTGATCTTGGCGGTGCAGATCAACCTTATTCCTGCAAGCAAATCGAAAAAACAAGCAAGAATAAAATAAAAGCAATCTGAATTGCAAATACGAATTGAAAACAAATGATAAGTTGGGATTCCGTAACGAGCAAACCGGTGATCTAACCGATCACGGGATTACACGGCAAAGTAGCGAAGCTAAACTTTAATCTAAACAAAACCCGAGAAACCCTAAAGGAGTACCTAGCTATTTAAAGGGGTGGGAGGACGACCAAGGGGGTCCCTAGGTCGTGCTCCACCAGGTTGGGGCGCACCCCACATGGGCCCCACTTGGGCCGGGGTCCCAAATGAAGTTACAAGCCCATAGCCCAATATAGGTGACACAACACCTTGTTTTCGTGATTGCGGCCGACTGAGATCGAGTTTGGGGATGAGGCTGGATCCAGTGGAAAGAGGACTCCAAAAGATTTTCATCAAGAACTTATGGGCTCTAAACGGATCTCGTATGCATATTTGGCGGCCATTTGAAGTCAGCACTATAGCAGGTGGCCGAATTGGATTTCAAAACTTGGACTGCTTGATCTGGATGTCTTCCGGTTGAACTATGATGTGAGCAATGGTTGTATCAATAGTAGCCATGGTCACATCAGCTTGTTTCTTCGATTTGCTTGCAGGAATAAGGTTGATCCGCACCGGCAAGATCAACAACCCACGGAGAGGTGTATCGATCGTTAAGGCGCAACACAACAACGTCTTGTAGGTTGTAGTCGGGTCGTCAACGTTTCTCCCAAATCGTAGTTATCATCAACTTATTGAAAGATCGAGACAACCAGATCCCTGAGCGTATCGAGTGGATTTCATGGTTTTTTAGCCCATATTGGCTGACATGGATGCGATGTATTTTCACGGGAACTAAATTGTTCGAAAACCAACAAAACAAAATTTTTGGACAAATTGGAGTGGATTGGATGCATTCATTTCGAAAAATCTCTCGATGACTCGCACGGCAAACTTTTCTGCACTTGGTGCATATATTGGCTCACGTATGTGCAAGGTTTTTTCACCAGAACGAAATAGTTAAAAATGAACCAATACATGTGATAAACCCTGAGCTCCACTTGATACACTCAGAAATATGGTTGTCCCGATCTTTCGGTAATAAAAACCCGCGAGGGTTTGATGCCCGATCTTTCGGTGAGTTGAAGATAACTACGATATGAGAGAAACGTTGACGACCCGACTACAACCGTACAAGACGTTGTTGTGTTGCGCCTTAGCAATCGATACACCTCTCCGTGAGTTGTTGATCTTTCCGGTGTAGGTCAACCTTATTCCTGCAAGCAAATCGAAGAAACAAGCAAGAACAAGATAAAAGCAATCTGAATTGCAAATAGGAATTAAAGCTCACGATAAGGTGGGGTTTCGAGGACAAGTAATTAGGTGGTCTAGCCAACACACGTAATTATAAGAAAAAGTAGAAATGGCTAAAACTTTAATCTAACAAAACCTGAGAAACCCTGAAGGGGTACCTAGCTATTTAACGGGGTGGGAGGACGACCAAGGGGGTTCCTAGGTCGTGCTCCACCAGGTTGGGGCGCACCTCACATGGGCCCCACCTGGACCGGGGTCCCAGATGAAGTTACCAACCCATAGGCCCATTATAGGTAAAGTAGCACCTTGTTTTTTCAACTGCAGCTGACTGAGATGGACTTTCATGATGAGGCCAAATCCTTTGGAAAGAGCACTCCAGGAGTTTTCCATCAAATACTGTTGGGCCCAAAATGAAGCTCGTATACATATTTGGTAGCCATTTGAATTCAGCAGTGTAGCAGGTGGCCGAATTGAATTCCAGAACTTGGACTGTTTAATCCGGATGTCTTCTGGTTGAACTATGATGTGAGCAACGGTTGTATCAATAGTAGCCATCACATCATCCTCCCTTTCTTCACGGAAAACCGTCCTCGGTTTTTCCATATGGTGCTCTTCGCGTAGTCCATTTAAAACAACCTGTTTCTTCTAATCAAAACTAGAAAAATTCGAAGTAGCATGATTAGCAATAACATATCCCTTTAGCTTGAAATTTTTATCCACCAATACAGAAGGTTCTAAATCTGAGCATATGTAAACTTTATTCACCAAATATATTTTTCTATCATTATATTTGCCAAAGATATGAAATATAGTATTAGATGGACATGGCAATTTAATAGCAAATAATTTCTCCTTCAAATTATCGAGCTCACAAAAATTATCAAACAGAACATAGCCCAATGTATTTAAAGAAGATAGCAATTCACGTTCCTCAACTACGTTAGCATTGTGAACAACATGCTTAAAATTAGCACATAAAGAACTAACACTAGAAATAACATGTTTATTCACTAGTTGTGGCATTGATATAAGTGAAGCATTATGACACAACTCTTCTTTATCACACGGAACAACAAACAAATCAACTTATGACAAAGGAATCTCAGCAATTGGTTCCACTAATGGTTGCTCTACATTAGAACGAAAAGTGGACAAATTTAATTCATTAACAGCACACTCACCTTGATTAATTTCAGCACCATTTACCTTTGAAGCTCTCTTCAGATGATGGAGGTGCATCGAATTTGAGTGTAAACAATGGAAATGACGGCTCATTCATGTATCTCTCCTTCTTTTCGTAATTATGCACTTCCTGCAAATGGTTAGTAATAGGAGGCAAAAACATAGCGTGTTGCTTTTTCATGTCCTACTCTATTTGATTTTCAGCATTGCAAGCAAGTTGTAACAAATGAGAAATAGATCTATAACTTTGATAAGCAAGCATGTCCTGAATTTCTTTGTTAAGCCCACGTAAAAACCTCAATTCTGTAGCTTCTTCGCACTCATCTAAACCACAACGTAATAAACAAGCATGCATATCATGATAATACAATGTAATAGTTCTGGTATCTTGTTTTAAACATTGAGTTTGTTGAGCAGAATAACAGCATAATACATGGGAACAAAAACATCTCTCAAATATCGTTTCAGGTCATTTCATGATTGTGGTATTTTGTTATGCCTACAAAGATGTTTCCATTCATACAAAGCATTTTTCACTAAAACACTACAGGCACACATAACCATTTGTTTCTCAAACAAATCATGCTTTTTAAATTCTCTATCAATTGCTAGCTCCCATTTAATGTAAGCATGAGGATCATAATTTCCTTCGAAATAAGGTAGTGCAGATTTGATCTTAGCTACAACAACGTCACTTACCTCGTATGTGTCATGTTTGATCACTCCTCATATCTCGATGAAGATGTTGATGTTGAGCACAGCTATCCCCAATTATCTTGCGTATCCCTGCCATCGTTAGTAGAAAATAAAAAACATACACAAAAAGATGCATGTTCCTATTAACTATTGGGTAGTGAAGGCTCAAAATACACACACTCAAGCTAACAAGTTCTTACCAATGCAAGCGGAATGGTGACATACATCGACTTAACCAACCATCCCAATGGAGGTTGTGATAAGAACATCAACGCGATCGATACATCCACGCCTACACAACGACAACAGATTTCCGGTCCAATTACTCACGCTCGTGCATGCCAAATAAACTACCAAGTGAGTTCGTTCTTATCTTCTTGTCCATCTTATTTAGACCATGGAAACGTTTGCACTCATGTTTTGGTTAGGAATGATGGACAGGACCCAAAAGGAAACATATTCGCACGGGCTGGATTCGGACTGCAGAACAACACGGATTTGTGACGACTGCCATGACTTCATACGGACTCTGTTTTGGGCGTGCAAGCACTTCATGGAAAGCTTATCAAGTCTACTTTCAAATGGATCCAGCCTCATGTCTATATCTGTTCTGGAGCGGCCGCAATCATCGTTTTACTACCGAGTCCTTTTCCGTCAAAGGTGCTGCGTCACCTTATTTGGGCCCAATGGGCTGTGTATCAAGTGAGGTCCACTAGGGACACGTCCTAGGGTAAGGGGACGACCCCAACATCGCTGCCATCCACCAAATCGCTTTCCGTTTGTGTTAGATCTGTTCCTTTCCTTGAATCCGATTGCCTTTGAGTCTGCCGCCACCAGAAAAGAAATAGAACCTTGTTTCAAGTGACCTTACATAAAACAGTCAAATCTTTTACATACAGAGTCGGAATCAGGCTTATAATATATCCACGGACAACGTCAGTTTCGCCAAATTTGGAATCGCCAAATTCCGCTTGCAAAATTCTGTTTTCGAGGCGACAAGTTTTGGGACTCATATTTTTTGTCCGTTCGAGCTAAAAATTTTTGTGGTTGGTTTCTGTGTGCTCCTTGGCGTGAAAAAAAAAGAAGAAAGCGCAAAAAAAAGAAAAGAAAAAAAGGCCGATTTGTGAGTTTTTGATATATCCAGTCTTCTTTGTTTGTCAACTCCTGTCATCGTTCCTGGTTTGCGTCTTGTGGTGTCCTTTATGGTTAGGCTCGCGTCTCTACTACGTCTAGCCTAGGACCAGTACGGTACCAACCTTGAACGATTATTCAGCTTGCTTTTGACTAACGTGGTTTCTAGTTTTTCTTTGTCTCATTACCAGCCCACCCATAGCTCCACCGGTTCGACTAATACTTGACAGGGATTAAGTGACCAAGGCATCGATACACCTTTCTCCAGAGGTTTGTTCAGACCGACGGTTGCCGTCACCTCCTGTTTAGAGTGGTGAGAATTGGTAAGAGCTTGTTGAACAAGTTGAGAGTGAGTGACTTGATAGGACCACATCCAAGTAGTTTTGTATATATTTTTTCCTTCTTTCCTGTCATATAGTATTTGTTTTTGTCTGTTTCTTTTCTTTCTAACCATGTCAGGTGAAGACCATTCCAATCACGATGTTCCCCACTCACCGCGAACAACAGGAATCATTCAACATTTTGATAGATTAGTGAGGAACCACACCCAAGGGCTCGAGGAGGACGTTCGTGTCACCAACGAACAGCTTGGTCATGTGGAGCGCACGCAAATTGATACCAACACCAAGCTTCTGTGGAAGCTTCTGTGGCCACCGTGAACACCACTCTTGATGATATTGTGAGGCGTCTTGATGAGATCACCCGAGCATCCCACCATGGCAGTGAGATGGATGACCATGACTACATTGGTGATTCTGAGGATGATCCGGGCCAGCGACGGCTTCGCTTCAACCGCGGTGGTATGGCTCATCGTCAGCCACGCCGTGAGAGACGTGCTAATGACAATTCATTTGGTAAGATTAAATTTACTATGCCTGCTTTTGATGGTAAGTATGACCTTGATGCTTACCTTTCATGGGAGTTAGCAGTAGATCAAAAGTTTGCTTGCCATGGTGTTCCTGAGGATAAAAGGGTTAGGGCTGCTACTAGTGAGTTTACTGATTTTGCTTCTGTTTGGTGGAGTGAATATCGTCGTACTCATATTAATGCTTTGCCACCTAATTGGGATGATTTGAAAGGAATTATGCGTGCTAGATTTGTACTCATATTATGCACGTGACATGTTAAGTAAGAGTGTGGAAGAATATTATCAAGAGATGCAAATGGGTATGTTGCGTTGTGGTTTAGTAGAGGACGAGGAGGCTGCCATGGCTAGATTTTTGGGGGGTTTAAACTGAGAAATTTATGATATTCTTAGTTACAAAGAGTATAATAATATGACTCGGTTATTTCATTATGCTTGCAAAGCTGAAAGAGAAGTGCAGGGACGACGTGCGCGTACAAGGGCTAACTTTTCTGCAGGTAGAACTTCCTGGACGGCTCGGAATGGCGCCGCTGCCCCACCAAGTAGATCATCGGTCTCAACGCCGACACCGACACCAACACCGACACCTTCCAATAGCAACAAACAGTAGCCGGCACCTTCTTCAGCTCCCTCTCGTGCTAAAGAGGTTGCAGACAAGCCTGCCAAGAGTGCTTCCTCTGTTGCTTCCACAGGACGAACACGGGATGTTCAATGCCATCAATGCGGCTTTGGGCATTTTCGAAAGGACTGCCCTAGCAAACGTGTTCTGATCATCAAGGACAATGGTGAGTATTCTTCTGCTAGTGAATTGGATGAGGATACACTCGCTTTGCTTGCAGCTAACAACATAGGTAGCGAAGGTGAGTATCACATTGGGCCTGATGTTGCGAACCAATATGAGAGCCTTATTGTGCAGCGTGTTCTGAGTGCACAAATGGGCAAGGCGGAGCAAAATCAGCGGCATACTCTTTTTCAGATGAAGTGTGTCGTCAACAATCCTTCCTGCTGCACCATCATCGATGGGGGAAGTTGTAGAAATTTGGTGAGTACTAAGATGATCACCAAGTGATGAGGACATCGCTAGTAATGTCAAAGCTAGTAATGAGACTTCAATAACAGGACCAATAACAAGAGCACGAGCCAAGAAACTACAATCTCAGGTGAACCTGCTCCTTAATGAATATGTCATTAATTTTAATGAGAATTTTATACTACCTAAAAACAATGTTTTACTTGTGCTCAGGTTTGAAGAGTCAGCGATGGATGGAGATCAAGGATATGTGGCCGTCATCCAAGGAAGCATAAGTCCACATCATGAACAATGATCAGCCCATAAATAGTGCTTGTGGCCCGTGAACAGTACCGTACGGCCCATGAACAGTACCCGTGCTACAGTGCGCGTGAATAGTACCACATGGGGAGTTTAGTGTTGAATAGCCTTGGGCTGAGACTATATATTGAGGGGTAGACTCCCATTGTAAAGGGAACCACTTTTGATATTAAAAATACTCTTGTTCTTTCTGTTGTCCAAACAACATTGAAGGAATTGAGAGTTAGTCAAAAATCAAGATCGTTCAACCTTTCCGCTGGGAATTGGGAGCGCGATAGAACTTCATCTGGTGGTCGTGAAGTTCAACACGTGTGATTGGGCGAATTATAGAGTGCTAACTCTTGCATTGGCAACGGGGGATCACTACGATTCATCAGTTCCACGTGAGTATCTTGATCCTACGTCGAGAAGATCGGGCGACCCCGTATCACCAAGCTAGCTTTACGCACGAAGCCACATCCTCATCCATATTACATTCAGTGGTTCAACAACAGTGGCCGAATTAAGATAACACAATTGGTGAGATTAAATTTTGCAATTGGTTCTTACTGTGATTGCTCTTTGCTTTTGGGTCGACCTTGGTAATATGATAAAGACACGTTGCATCATGGTAGAACAAATCAATACTCTTTTATGCATAATGGGAAGACAATTGTGTTGCATCCTATGACTGTTGAAGTTGTTTTTGAGGGTGATGTTGCTAGAGCTAAGAAAGAAAAATCAGGAGCATGCTAAAAGTGAAAATAAGATTGTCGCCAATGAACTTGTGCACCATAACAAGATAGAATCTAAATCTGACCATGGCAAGAAAAATGTGATTCAATTGAAAGGTTCTTGTTTACTTGCTGTTAAATCTGATATTGTCGGTTTGGATACAAGTGACGTTGTTTGTTATGCTTTTATCTGCAAGGAGGCTTTGTTTTCTTTTGAGAATATACCTGTCTCTTTTCCTCCTGCCGTCACTAACCTTTTGCAGGAGTATGCGGATGTTTTTCCCAATGAAGTGCCACCGGGGCTGCCACTGGTGCGTGGAATTGAGCATCAAATCGATTTGATTCCGGGAGCTTCACTACCCAACCGTGCGCCATATAGAACCAACCCAGAGGAAACTAAGGAGATTTAGCGTTAAGTTCAGGACTTGCTTGACAAAGAGAGTCTCTTAGTCCATGTGCTGTTCCAGTGATTTTGGTACCTAAGAAAGATGGATCGTGGCATATGTGTGTTGATTGTAGAGCTATTAATAACATTACCATTAGATATCGTCTTCCTATTCCTAGGTTAGATGATATGCTTGATGAATTGAGTGGCTCTACTGTTTTCTCTAAAGTTGATTTGCGTAGTGGTTACCATCAGATTCGTATGAAGTTCGGCGATGAATAGAAAATAGCTTTCTAAACTAAGTTCGGGTTATATGAGTGGTTAGTGATGCCTTTTTTTTAACTAATGCACCTAGCACTTTCATGAGGTTGATGAATGAGGTTTTGCGTGCTTTCATTGGAAAATTTGTGGTGGTATACTTTGATGGTATTCTGATTTATAGTAAATCTTTAGAGGAACATCTTGACCATTTACGTGTTGTTTTGAATGCTTTGCGTGATGCACATTTGTTTGGTAACCTTGAGAAGTGCAGTTTTTGCACCGATCAAGTTTCATTTCTTGGCTATGTTGTGACTCCGCAGGGAATTGAGGTTGATCAAGCCCAGATTGAGGCAATTCAGAGTTGGCCGACTCCTAAAACGGTCACACAGGTGCGGAGCTTTCTCGGACTCGCGGGATTTTATCGTCGCTTTGTGCGAGATTTCTGCACTATTGCAGCACCATTGAATAAGCTTACAAAGAAGGGAGTGCCTTTTTCTTGGGGCACAACACAAGAGAACGCGTTCAACATGTTGAATGATAAGTTGACACATTCACCTCTCCTCCAACTTCCAGATTTTAATAAGACTTTTGAACTTGAATGTGATGCTAGTGGGATTGGATTGGGTGGTGTTTTGCTACAAGAAGGAAAACGTGCTATTTCAGTGAAAAATTGAGTGGGCCTGTTCTGAACTATTATACTTATGATAAAGAATTATATGCTCTTGTGAGAACTTTAGAAACATGGCAGCATTATTTGTGGTCTAAGGAATTTGTCATACATTCTGATCATGAATCTTTGAAGCATATTCGTAGTCAAGGAAAATTGAACCGTAGACATGCTAAATGGGTCGAATTTATTGAATCTTTTCCTTATGTTATCAAACACAAGAAAGGGAAGGAGAATATCACTGCTGACGCTTTGTCTTGGAGATATACTTTGTTGACACAACTTGACCACAAAATCTTTGGCTTAGAAACAATTAAAAACCCATATGTGTATGATGATGATTTCAAAGATGTGTTGTTGCATTGTAAGGATGGAAAGACATGGAACAAATTCGTCTTCAATGATGGGTTTATTTTTAGAGCTAACAAGCTATGCATTCCAGCTAGCTCCGTTTGCTTATCGTTGTTGCAGGAAGCGCATGGAGGTTGTTTGATGGGGCATTTTGGAGCCAAGAAGACGGAGGACATACTTGCTGGTCATTTCTTTTGGCCAAAGATGAGAAGAGACGTGGAGAAATTTGTTGCTCGCTGCACTACATGTCAAAAGGCTAAGTCACGCTTAAATCCACATGGTTTGTATATCATGCATGAATGCTAAGTATAAGCTTGCAGGTGACAAAGGTCGAAGGAAATTGAATTTTGAACCAGGTGATTTGGTTTGGTTGCATTTGCAAAAAGAAAGGTTCCCTGATTTGAGAAAGCCTAGAGCTGATGGACCTTTCAAAGCGTTGGAGAAAATAAATGAGAATGCATATAAGCTTGATCTTCCTGCAGATTTTGGAGTTAGTCCCACAAACATTGCAGATTTAAAGCCATACTTGGAAGAGGAAGATGAGATTGAGTCGAGGACGACTCAAATGCAAGAAGGGGAGGATGATGAGGACATCAACGCGATCGATACGTCCACGCCTATACAACGACAACAGATTTCCGACGACAACAGATTTCCGGTCCAATTTACTCGCGCTCATGCACACCAAATAAACTACCAGGTGAGTTCATTCTTATCTTTTCCATATTATTTAGACCATAGAAACGTTTGCACTCTTGTTTTGGTTAGGAATGATGGACAGGACGCGAAAGGAAACATATTGGCGCGGGCTGGATTCGGACTGCAGAACAGCATGGATTTGTGACGACCGCAACAACTTCATATGGACTCCGTTTTGGGCGTGCAAGTACTTCATGGAAAACTTATCAAGTCTACATTCAAATGAATCCGGCCTCATGTTCATATTTATTTTGAAATGGCCGCAATATTCGTTTTACTACCGAGTCCTTTTCTGTCAAAGGTGTTGCGTCATCTTATTTTGGCCCAATGGGCTGTGTATCAAGTTGGGTCCACTAGGAACGCGTCCTAGGGTAAGGGGACGACCCCAACACCCCTTTAAATAGCTAGGTACCCCTTTAGGGTTTCTCGGGTTTTGTTTAGATTAATGTTTAGCTTCGTTACTTTGCCGTGTAATCCTGTGATCGGTTAGATCGCCGGTTTGCTCGTTACGGGACCCCACCTTTGATACTTTTGTTGATTCAATCCTACATCTTTAATCCACAAATTAAGGTGCTTGTTCATCTTGTTCTTGCTAGTTCTCGATTGTTTGCAGTAACAAATACCCTCATTGTGGGGTTGACCGTGCATCCGTCGAGATTCACGACTACCTCTGAGTTGGTGTAACGATTGCTAAGGCGCAACGTCCTTGGACAATTGTAGTCGGATCACCAACGTCGCTCCATCCAATCGACTTATCCTCTCATCGAAAGATCGGGACACCGTTGCGCACATCAGGTTGGATGTATCGATGTCCTGGCAAACACTTGCTGTACGGCTGCAATCAAATCTATGGAGCTCTGGGTAGGCTTAAATTTGTAGCAAAGGAATAGCAAATGCTCAAATCAGAGAATGTAAAGTTGAATACCTATTCAAAGTCAGTACCGTGCTGGTCCTAGGCTAGAATGTACTAGAGACGCGAGCCTAGACACAAACGATACCACAAGATAGCACTATGAACAACTCAAGCACAACTCTGATATACAAAAGCAAACTAAAAGATAACAACTGATTTTCTCTTTTCTTTCTTTTTTTGGCGTGGTTTTTGTTTTTTTAAGCACCTTTCTGCCCTTTTTTTTTTCTTTTTTTCTATTTTTTCAGCAAAAATGACTCAAGGACATAAATGCAAGATGACAGGGACTCAGATGTAAAAGTCCAAACCCTAAAATTTGATCTATACAAAAATGGAATGCTCTCCTCGTATGGATTCCGTTTTTGCAAACAGAACTCGAATCCGATACCAAATTTTTTTTAAAAAAACAAAAACCAATCTAATCTAATCTAATCTCCTCTTTCCATCTTTGTCATGGCAACAGCACGGGCACGGAATAGGGCACATCCATACGACAGAAACCTTAGTCGCAACTCCAAAACCAACTGACAGAAAATGCTCGAAATGAGAAAAACGGAATCCTAGCGGCGACATGATTCCGTTTTCGAAGATCCCGATAGCAACGAAGACACGACGACGACAGTGGTACTAAACGTGACCAGAACTCGAAACTCTAAACGGACTATACGCTAAGACCAGCAACCCGAAACGACAAAAATGGAACCCTAGCGGCGACACGTTTCCGTTTTCGAAGATCCCGACGGCAACGAAGACACGGCGGTGATAGTGGTACTAAATGTGACCAGAACTCGAAACTCTAAACGGACTATACGCTAAAACCAGCAACACGACACGACGATGCAACGCAAAACTCAATAATGCAAAAACTAAAAAGAACAATGCAATGGCACAAAGATGGCTAGGTAATAGATGCAATTATTTTTGTATGGCTATTTTCTGGTTATAGGTAGGTAAACAACTCACCAAGCAACGAAAACGCTGATACCACTTGATAAATCCTGAGCTGCTCTGATACCACTTGATAAACCCTGAGCTCTACTCGATACGCTCAGAGATATGGTTGTTCTGATCTTTTGGTGAGTTGATGATAACTACGATTTGAGAGAAATGTTGATGATCCGATTACAACCGTACAAGATGTTGTTGTGTTGCGTCTTAGCGATCGGTACACCTCTCCGTGGGTTGTTGATCTTGCCGGTATAAATCAACCTTATTCCTGCAAGCAAATCGAAGAAACAAACAAGAACAAGATAAAAGCAATCTGAATTGCAAATAGGAATTAAAGCTCACGATAAGGTGAGATTCTGAAGACAAGTAATTAGGTGGTCTAGCTGACACACGTAACTACAAGATAAAGTAGCAATGGCTAAAACTTTAATTCAACAAAACCCGAGAAAAGCTGAAGGGGTACCGAGCTATTTAAAGGGGTGGGAGGACGACCAATGAGGTTCCTAGGTCATGCTCCACCAGGTTGGGTACACCCCACATAGGCTCCACCTGGGCCGGGGTCCCAAATGAAGTTATAAGCCCATAGGCCCCTTATAGGTAACGTAGCACCTTGTTTCTTTAACTGCGGCTGACTGAGATGGAATTTGATGATAAGGCTAGATCCTTTGCAAAGAGGACTCTAAGAGCTTTCCATCAACTCATGGACCCAAAATGTAGCTCGTATACATATTTTGCGAGCATTTGAATTCAGCAGTATAGCAGGTGGCCGAATTGGATTCCAGAACTTGGATGTCTTCCAGTTGAACTATGATGTGAGCAACGGTTCTATCAATAGTAGCCATGGTCACATCAACATGAGTTTTGGACATATTGGAGTGGATTGGGTGCGGTCGTTTTGAAAAATCTTGTCGTGACTCACATGGCAAAGTTTTGCGCACTTAGTGTCGATATTGGCTCACGTGGATGCATTGTATTTTCACGGGAACTAAATGGTTCAAAAACAAACAAAACAAAAGTTTTGCACATATTGGAGTGGATTGGATGTGTTTGTTTCGAAAAATCTTTCCATGACTCACACGGCAAAGTTTTGTGCAGTTAGTGCCGATATTGGCTCACATATGTGCGTTGTTTTTTCACCATAAAAAAATAGTTCAAAAACTATCAAAACATGAGTTTTGGACATATTGGAGTTGATGGGTGCATTCGTTACAAAAAATCTCATCATGACTCACACCGCGAAGTTTTGCTCACTTAGTGCTGACATTGACTCACGTAGATGCGATTTTTTTTCACCAGAACTAAGTAGTTCAAAAACCAACAAAACAAAAGTTTTGTACATATTGGAGTGGATTGGATGCGTTCGATTCGAAAAATCTTTCCGTGAGTTGCTCGGCAAAGTTTTATGCACTTGGTGCATATGTTGTCTCACGTGTGTGCGATCTTTTTTCACCAGAACGAAATAGTTCAAAATGAACCAAAACATGAGTTTTAGACATAATGGAGTGGATTGGGAGCATTCGTTTCAAAAAATCTCATCATGACTCACGCGGCGAAGTTTTGTGCAGTTAGTGCCGATATTGGCTGACGTGGGTGTCGAACACGTCGAATTTATACCTTCCAGTGTTATTTGTGAGCACCACATGATTTTGGATGAGTGAGATCCATACACGCATAAATAGCCACTCAAACCTTAATTTGTCCATGATCACAACATAACACCATTTGATATAAACTCTGCGATACCGAATAATGAGCAAAGGATATATTGCTGGGAGTCAGCGTGCCAGTCAACTTCAGCCTGAGACATGGCCGTCAAACCACACGAAGGCGGCGACCAAATGTGTTACACATCTCAGGAGACTTGACTCAAATCGCTAGAGTTCTACAACATCTCAATTGCTCAATATTCATACTCATGCTCAGCTAGCCCCAGGAATTTGCTAGCCTTGCATTTTCATCTAAGCCAATATATATCAGAACAATGTACAGAATGGATGACTTAGATATAAATAGAGACATTTAACTAGAATATATACATAGGGACAATCGGCCTAATAATTAATGTCCATCGGAAGCGTGCCTACCCTTTCCCACAGGCAACCGACTAGGGGTAGGCCCCTAGGTAGGACCGTCCTGAACCATCAAATGATTCCCGAGCACTCAACTACCTGCATCCGAATCTAAACAACGATATATTTACAGGGCAAGAGCCAGTACATTAATCAAATTAATGTACTGGCAAGCACACAATCAAACCTATATACATAAAGGCTCTACTTCAAAGAGAGGCTATATGAGGACTTAATTTTCAGCACAAAGCAAATTTTAGTTCACAAAAATTTGCAACATATTTAGGTAAACCTTTGTAAATGTATAGAATAAATAGCATGGCATAATATCATAATGGTAACATAATAGCGTCATAACCATCATCATAATATCATTCTTGTGCCATCCATGGCAATATCAGCCCACACCGGGCAAACTCATCATCATAATCATAAAAAACTCAACACATTTCACCATTCCCATAGCCCATTTTCATAAACACATTTATAAATCACAAGTCTATACCCATGACAATTCACTATGTCGCTCATGACCGTGAGCACGGCTAATCGATTAGTTTTAGACTCTGCAGAGTTTGTACAACTTTACCCACATTATGTGAATCTCTCTAGTTTGTCCGGTACCCATCGGTACCACCACACTCTACACATTGAATGCGGTCTAGAGGTCACAACGTAGCCTTTACCTTACTTAACGCCTAGCCTTGCAACAGCGATGGCAAGTGTGAATCCATCCTGGGAATGACCGAGAATCGTTAGGTGGCAGGCCCACGCCTTAAACCTAACGCCGTGGCAGCGAACACATCCGTTCCCCATGAGGCACTATACCGTTGAATTGGACAGACTTAGACACCTAAACTACCCCCATTAATCAGCGGGGTAAATAGGTAGTTCCTATGAATCATCGCTCAGACTAATTCATTCTACTCCGGCCTACCAATATATAAGGCTAGACTTTAAGTAACTTAATTAGCTAAGGCCACCCCATAAATAGCACATGTGGATGTACGGTAAACAATATTGGACAACACAAAGTTCGGTTCTTAATCAACCCGGGCGAACACTTGTAACATACCCAAAATCTTAAATTTCAAATTTTGCATCTAAAATGTTGGGAATGATTTTTGTGAATTAGAAATCTCAAAATTTTCAAATCAAAGACCTAGGTGAGTCTAATATGACTAGTTTTAATATATAAATTTGTGAGTAATTTAAAACCTTTTACTTGATAGCTCAAAGGAAGAAAATAAAACATAGAGGGTGCATGTATTTGCATAATGTATTGTTGTGACTTGAATCCTTTTGCTTGTTTTTGGATTTTATTAGCATTTCATAATAGGATGAGCATAAATTAAAATTTTGAGGCAAATACTAAATATATATTTACAAGAATGTATATACATGTAAAATATGAAGTTGAGTAACTAAAAGTATAAATCATGCTCAACAACATCATGTCAGGTCAAGAATCATCTAAATATAATTTTATAAACAAATAAATGCATTTTCAAAGTAGCAACCTATATATATTTGTAAGCTTAGTGAATTTTTAAAAATAATTGGTGTAAGATAAAATCATGGGGAAATTCATGTAGATACTATTCAATATATACATCTCATTGGAATTTTGGTGTAATTTAATATTTACATTTGGTACCTCAAATAATTAGGACAAAACAGTCAAATTATAAACCCTAATCAGCAAAATCGATACACATCTCATATGTGTATTTTATCACATGAAAATGAATTGATATAATTTTTCCAGAATTTATTTTATAGGTTTTGACTTTCTAAAAATTCAAATCTATTTCGGCTGGACTGAATTTGTTTATTTTTCTGAGATTAAAGTATAGAGTATTTTTGTGTGAAACCAAAGAAAATGGAATCTAGGTATTTTTATCTACCTTCAGAAAAATCCACATTAATTTATCATGCACACAAATTAAATTGTGGAATTGTAAAGATGGGAGAAAGAAAAATTAATAGGGAAAAACCATGTTTATCTACCTAATCTCTTACCCATCTCTCTCCTTCTACCTCAGGTTATACCGCCTGGACCCACTTGACAGTCACATGAGCTAGCTTCACTTCTGTGCACCAACACTCCACCGCTCAAGCCAGCAGAGAGATACAGAGAGCGAGGGAGAAAGCGGCGCCGGCGTGTTCGACGCGTGGCCGGGACGTGTCCGCCGCCGAGCTCACCCATATCTTCTCCTGGACGTGTCGCCCTTCCATCTACTTCCTTCCTGAGCCGAGCAAATCGAGAGGGAGTGCTTCGGTGCCCCTACTTCCCCTCCATTCCCATCGCTGGCCGTGGAGATGACGACCGTCGCCGCCGCCATTGAGCCGCGGTCATACCTCCTCTTCTTGTGTTCGGTCACCTTCATAAGATGCCGATCCCATCCCCTCTAACCTCATCTTATGACTTGCAGCCATCTCGCCGGAACACCGTCTTGCCCACAGAAGCTCCAGAGCGCCGCCGCTACGGCTTTATCGTCGTCCGGCCATCCTCAACCAAGCCAAGCCAAACTGCCGCGCCATCGTCTTCACCTCAACCCTAGGAGCCAGCTGACCGAAAGAATCGAGCTAGGACGCTGTGAACTCGGAGATCGGTCTCTTCTTCCCCAAATCCGGCCGCCGGACTCCATACTCGAATTCGTCTTCTACGGTGAGCTCCGAAGCAATTCCTCAGTCATGGAGCATCCTTGTGTGATCCTCGAGCTGTCCCCCTCCTCTTCTTAGCTGGTCAAAGGCCGAAGATCGCTGCCGCCATTGCCCTGCTAATTCCTGCCACCACCGGAGCTCCTTTCAAGTCGCCGTCGTCGTCCAAGCTTCGCCAACTCCTTCCAATGCTTTGGTGAGTCTCCAGGAGCCCCTTAGATGCGCATGCATGCATCCATTCGCGTGGATTCGAGTCGGAACTCGACATGCACTTACATGCCGAGAGCTATCGATTCCGGTCACCACAGCTTGCGAGAAGACCACCAGTGGCTTCGCCGTGAACCCCTCTCCATTTTCTCTGTTAGCCGCCCACGAAGATCTGCCGCCATTCAACCTTGCCGCCAGCGAGAAGCTCGGCGATGTGCTGCTGCCTCTGCTCCCCAGCCGCCGAGCCACTAATGAGCGGACCCCACTTGATTAGCGCCTAAGAATTCGGCTTAGCAAAGATTTAAAACTTGCAAGGTTTAATCTGTAAAATTCTTTAGTATGACATGTGGACCCAGGACCTAATTATAAATAGAGAAAACCTCGGGGACTCTTAATGGACTTTGTATTAGCACATGTTTTGGAGCTCGGGTTAATTCCTGAGAACCCTATGGACCTTTCTGCATATTGGCGAGAGACTGACATGTGGACCCCAAGGATTTATATTTTGGAAAAATAAAAGGAAATGGATAAATCTTTATCTTTTCAACTAAAAATCATCTCAAACTTGTAAAATCCATATAAAATCAAATATAGCTCATTTTGAGGTGAAACCAACTTCAGTAGGTTCATAAAATTGTGAACTTTAATGTTATAGAATAAAATCCTCTGCTTACAGTATGATATTTATTTCTAAAATTGCATATAAGAAATAGTTAACATGAAACTTGTAAAATTCGTAGAAAATTCATTTATACTCCAAATAGAGTGAACTAAATTTCTGTAGAATCAACAAAGTGTGAACTTTAATTTATTAAGGTACTAATAATATATATATTATAGTAAAATGACCACCACATGTACAAATTAATTTCTAAAATTTATAAGGAATTCATAGTAGCTCTAAAAATTATGAAACCAATTGTATTAATATTAGAAAACCATGCCCTCTACTGCTGTAACCAGAAACTTAACACCACTAAAATAAAAGTGTGATCTAAGTCTAGCTAAGGCTTAAATAACCTACTACTAGTATAGACCTTACAAAATTCATATACCCTAAAATACGAGTGATAAAATAGAAATTCCTTCACCATAAATCATGTTTAGTCATAACCTATCTACTAGAATAAATTCATGCATATTAGAAGCATTTTGGATTTTTGTATGATTTGGTGTTTATACGCTACCATTATTTCGTATAGTGTACAAATCCGATATCGATAAGGAGTTTGGATTTTATTGCTGACTATGATGGAAATTCTAATTAAGGCAAGTGCCCTTTTTCCTTTGAACACATTGAATCCTACGTTTTATAGGCAAATGTTTGGTTTATAACATTGCATGCGCTATTTGGTAGAAAATTGTATTTTGTTGAGAAGATGGTAGTTATAACCCACTTGTTGCATGAACCTCCTTGATAAATTTCACTCATGGCTGATTGTAACCATAGGAATAATTGGAGTACATTGGTTGTACTCTAATGGGTCTAATTATGATTTTTAGGTGCCATATGCTTAGCAATTCGCTAAATAATATTGTAATCACTTTATAAATGAGATTTGGGTATTATTTTACTTCTGGACAGATATGAAAACTATGATTATTTGAGAACTGAAATAGAGTTAAACATGCTTTTAGACTTGGGCGGCAAGTGGTGCACATATTGTGTTAGTTGTGCACCGATAGGGGGAGTGTTCGCTCGGGTTGATTAAGGACCGAACTTTGTGTCGTTCACTATTGTTTACCGTACATCCACATGTGCTATTTATGGGGTGGCCTTAGCTAATTAAGTTACTTAAAGTCTAGCCTTGCATATTGGTAGGCCGGAGTAGAATGAATTAGTCTGAGCGATGAATCATAGGAACTACCTATTTACCCTGCTGATTAATGGGGGTAGTTTAGGCGTCTAAGTCTGTCCAATTCAACGGTATAGTGCCTCGTGGGGGAACGGATGTGTTCGCTGCCACGACGTTAGGTTTAAGGCGTGGGCCCGCCACCTAACCATTCTGGGTCATTCCCAGGATGGATTCACACCTGCCGTCGCTGATGCAAGGCTAGGCGTTAAGTAAGGTAAAGGCTACGTTGTGACCTCTAGACCGCATTCAATATGTAGAGTGTGGTGGTACCGACGGGTACCGGACAAACTAGAGAGATTCACATAATGTGGGTAAAGTTGTACAAACTCTGCAGAGTCTAAAACTAATCGATTTGCCGTGCTCACGGTCATGAGCGACATAGTGAATTGTTATGGGTATAGACTTGTGATTTATAAATGGTGAAATGTGTTGAGTTTTGATGATTATGATGATGAGTTTGCCCGGTGTGGGCTGATATTGTGATGTATTGCTTGCTGCCACGGATGGCACAAGAATGATATTAGGATGATGGTTATGATGCTATTAAGTTACTATTATGATATTATGCCATGCTATTTATTTTATACATTCACAAAGGTTTATCTAACTACGTTGCAAATGTTTGTGAACTAAAATTAGATTTATGCTGAAAACCTCGACTATATATATATAAGCTTTTCTTTGAATATAGCCTTCATGTATGTAGGGTTGATGATGAGGACATCGCTAGTAATGTCAAAGCTAGTAATGAGACTTCAATAACAGGACCAATAACAAGAGCACGAGCCAAGAAACTACAATCTCAGGTGAACCTGCTCCTTAATGAATATGTCATTAATTTTAATGAGAATTTTATACTACCTAAAAACAATGTTTTACTTGTGCTCAGGTTTGAAGAGTCAGCGATGGATGGAGATCAAGGATATGTGGCCGTCATCCAAGGAAGCATAAGTCCACATCATGAACAATGATCAGCCCATAAATAGTGCTTGCGGCCCGTGAACAGTACCGTACGGCCCATGAACAGTACCCGTGCTACAGTGCGCGTGAATAGTACCACATGGGGAGTTTAGTGTTGAATAGCCTTGGGCTGAGACTATATATTGAGGGGTAGACCCCCATTGTAAAGGCAACCACTTTTGATATTAAAAATACTCTTGTTCTTTCTGTTGTCCAAACAACATTGAAGGAATTGAGAGTTAGTCAAAAATCAAGATCGTTCAACCTTTCCGCTGGGAATTGGGAGCGCGATAGAACTTCATCTAGTGGTCGTGAAGTTCAACACGTGTGATTGGGCGAATTATAGAGTGCTAACTCTTGCATTGGCAACGGGGGATCACTACGATTCATCAGTTCCACGTGAGTATCTTGATCCTACGTCGAGAAGATCGGGCGACCCCGTATCAGTTGATTGTGCACTTGCTAGTACATTAACTTGATTAATGTACTGACTCTTGCCTTGTGTATATGTTGTTTGTGTAGAATTTGTTGCAGGTAGTTGAGTGTTACGGGAATCGTTGTTTCCTCAGGACTGGTCCTATCTAGGGGTTTACCTCAAGTCAGTTGCTTGTGGGAATTTTGGGTAGACATGCTTCCGAAGGACATTAACTATTTAGCTGGATGGCTATAAGTAAGTAACTTTGTTATTTGTATCTAGTTATATCTAAGTCACCCTTCATGTATTTAAGTTAATATCATGGCTTAGATGAAAGTGCTAAGCTATCATCTTCCTGGGGCTAGCTGAGCATGAGTATGAATATTGAGCAATTGAGATGTTGTAGAACTCTAGTGATTTGAGTCAAGTCTCCTGAGATGTGTAACACATTTGGTCGCCGCCTTCGAGTGGTTTGACGGGCATGTCTCAGGCTGAAGTTGACTGGCACGCTGAGTACCAGCAATATCTCCTTTGCTCATTATTCGGCATCGCAGAGTTCATATCAAATAGTGTTAAGTTGTGGTCATGGACACATTGAGGTTTGAGTGGCTATTTATGCGTGTATGGATTCCACTCAACCGAAATCATGTGGTGATCACAAATGACACTGGACGGTATAAATTCGGCGTGCTCGACAACACTCCCGCTATCGGTGCACAACTAACACCATATGTGCACCACTTGTCGCCCAAGTCTAAAAACATGTTTAACTCAATTTTAGTTCTCAAATAATTATAGTTTTCATATCTGTCCAGAAGTAAGATAATACCCAAACTCTCATTTATAAAGTGATGACAGTATTATTTAGCGAATTGCTAAGCATGGTTAAGCATATGGCACTTATAAAGCTTAATTAGACCCATTGGAGTACAACCAATGTATTCCAATTATTCCTATGGTTACAATCAGCCATGAGTGAAATTTATCAAGGAGGTTCATGCAACAAGTGGGTTATAACTATCATCTTCTCAACAAAATACAATTTTCTACCAAATAGCGCATGCAATGTTATAAACCAAACATTTGCCCATAAAACGAAGGATTCAATGTGTTCAAAGGAAAAGGGGCACTTGCCTCACTTGTAGAGATCCTTAATATGAATGTGACAACCAATTCCACTCCTTCATTGTCAACGAATTCGCAATCTATATAATCATAACGTACAAATCGAATAAACATCCAAATAATGTGAAAAATCCAAAATGCTCTAAAATGTATGAATTCTTCACAGTGGGTTTGTACGGTCTTAAAATGAATTTATGTGAAGAAATTTATATTTTATCACTTTTATTTTGAGAGTAATGAATTTTGTAAGTTCTATTCTAGACATAGGCTAGTCAAGCTTCATCAGTACTCAGGTGCATTTTGGGTCCAAGATTTGTGAAATGTTGGGCTGCTGTAGTGAGGGCTTGGTCAACAGGAGTTTAACCAAATTGGTTTCACAATTTTTAGAGTTAGCACGATTTTATTATGAAGTTTACAAGATAGGTGATATACTATAGTCTTGAATAGCTATACCGAATTTTAGAGATGATTCTAGTACTGCATGTGCTACATTTTAATTCACAAAAACTAAGTCCATGAGACTACCAATCCAACCCATCTGAAATTACATCATTTGGAGTTAGAATGAATTTTGTATGGATTTTATAGTTTGTAGTTTGCATTATAGTAATTATTTTACTACACAATTATTTAGTGATGATTTGTTACTTAAAGTGTCAAGTTTTAGTTCATGACATTTGAGAACATGATTCTATGAGTACTCTGGAACTTAGTTCACCTCTAAATGAGTATTCTGGAATTTTATATGGATTTTTTAAATTGGTGTATACTATATGTCAATTATTCCATATACTAATTTTTAGAGACATTTCTTGTACTGTAAGCGGCATGTTTTATCTTACCATTTTTCTATTGTACAATTATTGATTTGAGTATTTTCTTTAATATTTTCCAGATTTTAAAAGGATGGGGTCCACTGGCACTGACCGGCTGTTTTGCAAGAAGGTCCTTGGAGTTTCTGAAACCAACCCGCACTACCCCGCGTGAGAGAAACAAACTTCCCAAAGAGTGTTTTAAGTTTATAGTTTTTACGATTGAGTCCTAGTTTTATTGTCAGTCTTAGGTGAATTTTACAAACTAGTACCCAAGGTTTCAATTCTTCTCGGGAGAGGTCCCTGCGATCTGTACAGAACAGGCAGCCATGGACGACGGTGCTATTTGCTGGCACCGGCGGCGAATGGTGGATCGGAAGTGGATGCGGCCAAAATGAAAAATGTAGAGGGGTCCTCTGCGAACCCGATGGTGGTCGAATCACGGCCTATGGTGACCATATTTGATAGCAGCAGCGGTGCGAGCGGCAACAGCTCTTGCGATGACGGTGCATGTGGAGCTAGAGGTTAAGTGGGACAAGATGGATGCATGCAAAAGGGTTTCATGGTCCTCCTAGATGCTCACCGAAAGTCCGGCTAGGGCTGGTGAGGCTTGAATGGCAACGGTCGCAGCGAGGACAGCCCGGTGACGGCGGCGGCTTCACTTCAACGGCGATGGTGAGCAACAGCCAACGGGCTTGCAAGAAAAGATGCGAACGAGGTTAGGGAGTCCACCAAGAAGCTACATGCGCGAGGAATTGGTCTGTGACTCACCAGAGTGGGTAAAATTGGCGTGGAGCTCGACGGCCGGAGTTGGGGATGACGACGGTGATCTCCATTCTCACTGTGACTTTGGTTGGGATTGTTGGGGGCTTTTGCAAAGGACCATGAGAGGAAGTTGGTGGCGTGACGACTCGGCTCGAGGTGGTCCATGGCAGCCGAAACAGCGACGACATCATGGCGGCGGCACTCGGTGCACGCTCCGGGACCCCTGTGGGCACGATGGCGTTCCCGACGATTGGCTGCACGGTAGAAGGAGAGATTAGCTGGGATGGAAACGGCGTCTCGAGGAGACAAAGGAACGCAAGAAGAGAGGAGACGACCACGGCTCCATAGCGATGGCGACCTTCGTCTTCCCCACGGTCGGCGACGAGTTTGAGGGTGACGGAGAGGCTAGGGTTCCTCCTCCTCTGTCTAATCGGTACTGGGGAGGAGAGGAGAGATGTGCGACATTATCGCACATGATCGCAGACACGCATCGGCTTCAATCCACCGCTCTTGATCTCTCTGTCTCGTGCTCTGGATGGCTGAGGGAGATGGAAATAGAGGAGGAGGAAAAGGAACAGACGTGGAGCTAGCCAAGGTGACTGCCATGTGGGTCCACCTCGTGGTGCACTAGATTAGATTGAGAGGGATGGGTAGAAAGTTCAGTACATATAGAATTTTGAAATTTTCAGAATTAATTCTATCCCTCTCTAATTGTAATTCAATAGTTTATTTGGTGGAGCAGATAAATTTGGGTGGATTTTTGTGGAGATAGATAAAATGATATATATTCCATTTTCCTTGGTTGCCCTCAAAAATTCCTTTCATTTTATTCTCAGAGAAATAAAGAAAATAGGCCTAGCTGAAATTGAATTGAATTTTTAGGGGGTCAAAACTAATAAAATAAATTCTAAAAAAATATATTAATTCATGATAAATAAGATGGTATTTGAATAAATTATGTTGCATATACACTTTCATATAATTTACTGCATGTTTAGATGAGGCATGAGTTTTGCCGATTAGGGTTTAGGATTAAACCAAATTTTTACTTCTTTGACCAATTTAATTGAGGGTCTAGATTTAAAGATAAAATCATGCCAAAATTTTAGTGAGTCTAACATATTGAGAAGCATCCACATGAATTTTCCATGATTTAATCTTACACCAATTGTTTTTAAAAATTCACTAAGCTTAAAAATATACATAGGTTGCTACTATGAAAATGCATTTAATTGTTTATAAAATTATATTTAGATGATTCTAGACCTGACATGATGTTGTTGAGCATGATTTATACTTTTAGTTACTCAACTTCATATATTACATCTATATACATTCTTGTAAATATATATTAAGTATTTGCTTCAAATTTTTAATTAATGCTCATAAGTCCTATTATGAAATGCTAGTAAAATCCAAAAACAAGCAAAAGGACTCAAGTCACAACAATACATTATGCAAATACATGCACATATTATGTTTTATTTTCTTCCTTTGATCTATCAACGAAAAGGTTCAAAATTATTCACAAATTTGCATATTTAAACTAGTCATATTAGACTCACCTAGGTCTTTAGTTGAAAAATATTAGTATTCCTATTTAGGAAAAATATTTTTCGACATTTTTAGATACAAAATTTGAAATCCAAATTTTCGGTATGTTACAGTGGGTGCGATGTTTTTTCACCATAACAAAATAGTTCAAAAAGCACCAGAACATGAGTTTTGGACATATTGAAGTGGATTGGATGTGTTTGATTCGAAAAATCTCTCCGTGAGTTGCCCGGCAAAGTTTTATGCACTTAGTGCATATGTTGCCTCACGTGTGTGCGATCTTTTTTAACCAGAACGAAATAGTTCAAAATGAACCAAAACATGAGTTTTAGATATAATGGAGTGGATTGGGTGCGTTCATTTTGAAAAATCTCATGATGATTCACGCGGCGAAGTTTTGTGCACTTAGTGCCGATAGTGGCTCACGTGTATGCGATGTATTTTCACTGGAACAAAATAGTTCCAAAACCAACAAAACAAAAGTTTTGGACATATTGGAGTGGATTGGATGCGTTTGTTTCGAAAAAACTCTCCGTGACTCGCCCAGCATACTTTTGTGCACTTGGTGCATATGTTGGCTCACGTATGTGCGATGTTTTTTCACCGGAACGAAATAGTTCAAAATGAACCAAAACATGAGTTTTTGACATATTGGAGTGGATTAGGTGTGTTCATTTCGAAAAATCTCTTCATGACTCACGCGGCGAAGTTTTGCGCACTTAGTGCCGATATTGGCTCACGTGGATGCGTTGTATTTTCACGGGAATTAAATTGTTTAAAAACAAACAAAACAAAAGTTTTGGACATATTGGAGTGGATTGGATGCGTTCGTTTCGAAAAATATCTCCGTGACTCGCCGGGCAAACTTTTGTGCACTTGGTGCATATATGTGCTCACGTATGTGCAATATTTCTTCACCGAAACGAAATACTTCAGAATGAACCAAAACATGAGTTTTGGACATATTGGAGCAGATTGGGTGCGTTCGTTTCCAAAAATCTCATCATGACTCACGCGACGAAGTTTTGGGCACTTAGTGCTGATATTGGCTCACGTAGATGTGATGTATTTTCACCGGGACTAAATTGTTCAAAAACCAACAAAACAAAAGTTTCGGACATATTAGAATTGATTGGATGCATTCGTTTCGAAAAATCTTTCCATGACTCGCACGACACACTTTTCTGCACTTGGTGCATGTATTGGCTCACGTACGTTCGATGTTTTTTCACCGAAACGAAATATTTCAAAAAGTTCCAAAATATGAGTTTTGGACATATTGGAGTGGATTCGGTGCGTTCGTTTCGAAAAATCTCATCATGAATCACGCGGCGAAGTTTTGCGCACTTAGTGCCGATATCGGCTCACGTGGGATGCGATGTATTTTCACCGAAACTAAATTCTTTAAAAACCAAAAAACAAAAGTTTCGGACATATTGGAATTGATTGGATGCGTTTGTTTCGAAAAATCTCTCCATGACTCACGTGACAAAGTTTTGTGCAGTTAGTACCGATATTGGCTCACGTGGGTGCGATGTTTTTTCATCATAACAAAATAGTTCAAAAAGTACCAAAACATGAGTTTTGGACATATTGGAGTGGATTGGGTGCGTTCGTTTTGAAAAATCTCATCATGACTCAAGCTGTGAAGTTTTGCGCGCTTAGTGCCGATATTGGCTTACGTGGATGCAAAGTATTTTAACTGGATCTAAATACTTCAAAAACCAACAAAACAAGAGTTTTGGACATATTGGAGTGGATTGGTTGCGTTCGTTTCGAAAAGTCTCTCCGTGACTCGCCTGGCAAACTTTTCTGCAGTTGTTGCCGATATTGGCTTAGGAATGTGCGATGTTTTTTCACCGGAATGAAATAGTTCATAATGAACCAAAACATGAGTTTTGGACATATTGGACTAGGTGTGGTTGTTTTCAAAAATCTCATCATGACTGACGCGACGAAGTTTTGTGCACTTAGTGTCGATATTGGCTCACGTGGATGCGATGTATTTTCACCAGTACAAAATAGTTCCAAAACGAACAAAACATGAGTGTTGGACATTTGGAGTGGATTGGATGCGTTCGGTTCAAAAAAAATCTCTCTGTGACTCGCCTGACAAACTTTTGTGCACTTGGTTCGATATATCTCACATATGTGCGATGTTTTTTAACCGGAACGAAATAGTTCAAATCGAACCAAAACATGAGTTTTGGATATATTGGAGTTGATTGGGTGCGTTCGTTTCGAAAAATCTCATCGTGACTCTCATGGCGAAGTTTTGAGCACTTAGTGCCGATATTGGCTCACATGGATGCGATGTATTTTCACCGGAACTAAATTGTTCAAAAACCAACAAAACAAAAGTTTCAGACATATTGGAATTGATTGGATGCGTTCGTTTCGAAAAATCTCTCGATGACTCACGCGGCAAAGTTTTGTGCAGTTAGTGCCGATATTGGCTCATGTGGGTGCCATGTTTTTTCACCATAACAAAATAGTTCAGAAAGCACCAAAACATAAGTTTTGGACATATTAGCCCGGCAAACTTTTCTGCACTTGTTGCCGATATTGGCTCAGGTATGTGCGATGTTTTTTCACCGGAATGAAATTGTTCAAAATGAACCAAAATATGAGTTTTGACATATTGGAGTGGACTGGGTGTGTTTGTTTCGAAAAATCTCATCATGACTGACGCGACGAAGTTTTGTGCACTTAGTGCCGATATTGGCTTACGTGGATGCAATGTATTTTCACCGGTACTAAATAGTTCCAAAACCAACAAAACATGAGTGTTGGACATATTGGAGTGGATTGGATGCGTTCGTTTCAAAAAATATCTCCGTGACTCGCCTGGCAAACATTTGTGCACTTGGTGCATATATCGGCTCACGTATGTGCAATGACCGGAATGAAATGGTTCAAAATGAACCAAAACATGAGTTTTGGACATATTAGAGTTGATTGGATGCGTTCGTTTCGAAAAATCTCATCATGACTCTCATGGCGATGTTTTGTGCATTTAATGCGTATTGGCTCACGTGGATGCGATGTATTTTCAATGGAACTAAATAGCTTAAAAACCAACAAATCAAGAGTTTTGGACATATTGGAGTGGATTGGATGCGTTCGTTTTGAAAAATCTCTCCATGACTCATGCGGTAATGTTTTGTGCAGTTATTACCGATATTTGCTTAAGTGGGTGCGATGTTTTTTCACCGTAGCAAAATATTGGAGTAGATTAGGTGCGTTCGTTTCGAAAAATCTCATCATGAATGAGCTGCCATTCCCATTGTTCACATTCAAATTCGATGCACCTCCATCATCTGAAAAGAACATCAAAGATAAAGTAAATAGTGCTGAAATTAATCAAGGTGAGTGTTAGTTCTTTATGTGCTGATTTCAAGCATGTTGTTCACATTGCTAATGAAGTTGAGGAAAGTGAATTGCTATCTTTAAGTACTTTGGGCTATGTTCTGTTTGATGACTTTTGTGAGCTTAGAAATATGAAGGACAAATTATTTGCTAAATCTGGTTTGCCATGTCCAACTAATGCTAATTTTCATATCTTTGGGGAATACAATGACAGCGGAATATATTTGGTGCACAAAGTTTACATATATTTAGTTTTCAAACCTCCTATAGCCATACAACCATATTGGAAGCTAGAGATATTGTTAATCATGCTACTTCGAGGTTCTCTACTTTCGATTAGAAGAAACAAGTTGTTTTAAATAGACTATGCGAAGAGCACCATATGGAAAAACCGAGAACGATTTTCCGTGAAGAAGGGGAGGATGATGCATGGATACTTTGGATACAACTGTTGATCACATCATAGGTCAACCGGAAGATGTCAAGATCAAGCTGTTCATGTTCTGGAATCCAATTCGGCCACCTGCTATAGAGTTGACTTCAAACGGCCGCCAAATATGCATACGAGCTCTGTTTTGGGCCCATGAGTACTTGATGGAAAACACTTGGAGTCCTCTTTCAAATGGATCTAGTCTCATCTCCAAATTCTATTTTAGTCGGCCACAATCATAGAAACAAGGTGTTACATCAACTATAATGGGCCTATAGGCTTGTAACTTCATCTGGGAGCCAAAGTGGTGCCCATGTTGGGTGCGCCCCAATCTAGTGGAGCACGACACTAGGAACCCCTTGTTTGTCCTTCCACCTCCTTAAATAGCTAGGTACCCCATTAGAGTTTCTCAGGTTTTGTTAGATTAAAGTTTTAGCCATCGCTACTTTATCTTGTCGTTACGTGTGTCGGCTATACCACCTAATTACTTGTCTTCGGAACCCCACCTTAATGTGAGCTTTAATTTCTATTTTCATTTCAGATTGCTTTTATCTTGTTCTTACTTGTTTCTTCGATTTGCTTGCAGGAATAAGGTTGATTTGCACCGGCAAGATCAACAACCCATAGAGAGGTGTATCGATCGCTAAGGCGCAACACAACAACGCCTTGTACAGTTGTAGTCGGGTCGTCAATGTTTCTCTCAAATCGTAGTATCATCAACTCACCAAAAGATCAGGACAACTAGATCCCTGAGCGTATCGAGTGGAGCTCAGGGTTTATCAGTGACTCACGCAACAAAGTTTTGTCTCTTTGTCAATTCTGTTAGCTCCGGTGGAATTTCGTAATGAGGTTGGACCCATCTGAAAGTAGACTTCAAGATCTTTCCAATCAGTACTCCTGTGCCTCAAACAACATCCGGAGTTGAGAAATATTGCCACGTCAATTTGATGTTGCCTGGCTGTACGAACTTGAAGTTTGAACTTGATGTCCTATCTTGTGCTTCCTTCTTATGTGATCTTGATGCCCAAACTGATTGGTTGACCCATTAGCTTCCTTTGCATCATTCCTAATGACAATAAAATTACCACAATGATTTAGTAGCATCCAATTCTGAGATGAGGATTTCTGGATAGCGAGGAATGAGTTTACCTGATAATTTAGCTTTCGTGCACGGCCTCTTGTCATTGGTCCTTGCTGCGTAGTAGGCGTGGTTGTATCGTTGGAAGAGATGTCCTCATCATCCTCCCCTTCTTGCATTTGAGTCGTCCTCGACTCAAGTTCATCTTCCTTGCCCAAATATGGTATCAAATCTGCAATGTTAAATGTGGGGCTGACCCCAAAATCTGCAGGCAACTCAAGTTTGTATGCATTATCATTGATCTTAGCTACAACTTTAAAAGGACCATCAGCTCTCGGAAGCAACTTTGACTTTCTCAAATCAGGAAACCGATCCTTTCTCAAGTGCAGCCAAACCAAATCACCTGGTTCAAAAGTGACATGCTTCTTTCCTATGCTACCAGCAAGTTTATATTAGCATTCATGTTCTCTATGTTCTCTTTTGTGGTCTCATGCCATCAACTCAGCACGTTGTTTGGCATCAAAATTCAATCTCTCAGAAGTTGGTAGAGGTAGCAAATCAATAGGGGCACGAGGCACAAAACCATAAACAATCTCAAAAGGGCTCTTTTTAGTAATAGAGTGTTGTGAACGATTGTAAGCAAACTCAACATGAGGCAATCATTCTTCCCACATTTTTATGTTCTTTTTCAAAACAGCCCTAAGCATGGTAGATAAAGTTCTATTCACAACCTTAGTTTGTCCATCAGTTTGGAGATGACAAGTAGTGGAAAACAGCAACTTAGTACCCAATTTAGCCCACAAAGTTCTCCAAAAATGACTAAGAAATTTTGCATCACAATCTGAAACAATTGTGTTTGGCACACCATGCAAACGAACAATCTCATGAAAGAACAAATCAGCAACATGAGTAGCGTCATCAGTCTTATGACATGGTATGAAATGTGACATCTTAGAAAATCTATCCACGACCACAAAGACACTATCCCTCCCCTTCTTTGTTCTAGGCAGTCCTAAAACAAAGTCCATAGAAATATCCTCGCATGGTGCATTAGGAACAGGTAAAGGCATGTACAAACCGTGAGGATTAAGGCGTGACTTAGATTTTTGGCATGTTGTGCAGCGAGCAACAAATCTCTCCATGTCCCTCCGCATGTTGGGCCAAAAGAAATGATCAGCAAGGATGTCTTCCGTCTTCTTCACACCAAAGTGTCCCATCAGCCCTCCTCCATGCACTTCCTACAACAATAACATACACATAGAGCTAGCTGGAATGCATAGCTTGTTAGCTCAAAATACAAACCCGTCATTGAGGACAAATTTGTTCCATGTTTTTCCCTCCTTGCAATTCAGCAACACATCTTTAAAATCACCCTCATGGGCATATTGCTCTTTTATTGTTTCCAAGCCAAAAATTTTGAAATCAAATTGTGAAAGCATGGTATAACGTCTAGACAAGGCATCAGCAATTACATTTTCCTTCCCTTTCTTATGTTTGATGACATAAGGGAAAGACTCAATGAATTCAACCCAGCGAGCATGCCTATGGTTCAGTTTTGCTTGACTTCGAATCTGTTTCAATGATTCATGATCAGAATATATAACAAACTCTTTGGGCCATAAATAATGCTGTCATGTTTCCAAAGTCCGAACTAGAGCAAGCAATTCTTTATCATAAGTGGAATAGTTCAAACTAGGCCCACTCAACTTCTCGTTGAAGTATGCTACAGGGTTTCCCTCTTGTAACAAAACTCCTCCCAAACCAATTCCACTAGCATCACATTCAAGTTCAAAAGTTTTAGTGAAATCAGGAAGTTGAAGCAAAGAGGCATGGGTTAACTTATCTTTCAATGTGTCGAAAGCACTCTTGTGTGCTGCAGCCCAAGTGAATGTGACGCCCTTCTTGGTGAGTTCATGCAATGGGGCTGCAACGGTGCTGAAATCCTTCACAAAACGGTGATAGAATCCAGCAAGCCCGAGAAAGCTTCTCAGTTGTGTGACCGTCGTGGGAACCGGCCAGCTATGTGCTTCAACCTTGGCTTGATCCACTTCAATTCCCTGCAGGGTCATAACAGAGCCAAGAAAAGAGAATCAATCCGTGCAAAAGGTGCACTTCCCAAGGTTACCAAACAAACGTGCTTCACGTAGAGCATTAAAAATAGCACGCAAATGATCAAGATATTCCTCAAGTGATTTGCTGTATATCAAGATGTCATCAAAATATACCACAACAAATCTGCCAATGAAAGCGCGTAAAACTTCATTCATTAATCTCATGAAAGTGCTGGGTGCATTAGTGAGACCAAAAGGCATGAGTTTTAAACGCTGTTTTCCATTCATCTCCTAGCTTCATGCGAATCTGGTGGTAACCACTACGCAAATCAATTTTTGAGAACACAATTGAGCCACTTAATTCATCAAGCATATCATCTAGCCTAGGAATAGGATGACGATATCTGATTGTAATGTTATTAATCGCTCGGCAATCTACACAGATGCGCCAGATATCTTTCTTAGGAACCAAAAGAGCAGGAACAGCGTAGGGGCTAAGAGACTCACACACATAACCTGTATCGAGCAATTCTTGCACTTGGCGCTGGGCCTCTTTAGTTTCTTCGGGGTTGGTCCTGTATGGCGCACGGTTGGGCAAGGAGGCTCGGAGAATAAGGTCAATCTGGTGCTCAATCCCACGGATTGGTGGCAGCCCTGGTGACACCTCCTTTGGAAAAATGTCCACATACTCCTGCAAAAGGTTAGTGACTGCAAGAGGCAAAGAAGAAGGTATCTCTTCAAGTGAAAACAAAGTTTGTTTGCAAATCAAAGCATAGCAAACAGCAGTACTAGCATCAATCTCATCCAAATCAGATTTGGTTGCAATGAAACATGACCCTTTCAGCTTGATCTCATTTTTATTATTGTGGCCAGATTTAGTGTTCTTCTTTTTGTGCTTTTCAAGTTCATTTGCCACAATCTGATTTTCACTTTTAGCATGCTCCTGATTCTTTACTTTACTAGCTCTAGCAAGTTCATCTTTCAAAATAGCTTCAGGAGACATTGGATGCAAAACAAGTTTCTTGTCATTGTGCATAAAAGAGTATTGATTAGTTTTACCATGATGCAAAGAATCAATGTCAAACTGCCATGGTCTACCTAGCATAGAGCACGCTTGCATAGGGACAACATCGCAGTCAATAGAATCATGATAAGAACCAATAGCAAAATTAACTCTCACCAACTGTGTTACCTTCACACTTCCGCTACTGTTCAGCCATTGAATGTAGTAAGGTTGCGGATGTGACTGGGTGCATAATGCAAGCTTCTCCACCATTTCAGAACTTGCCAAGTTGTTGCAGCTCCCTCCATCAATAATGACCCGGCAAGAACGCTCCTTGATCACACACTTGGTTTGAAACAAAGTGTGGCACTGATTTTGTTCCGCCTTTTCCATTTGTGCACTCAACAGTCGCTGCACCATGAGGCTCTCATAGTGTTCAGCATGTTCTGTTCCATGATGTGATCAACGGTTGTATCCATAGTAGCCATGGTCACATCATCCTCTCCTTCTTCATGGAAAACCGTCCTCAGTTTTACCATATGGTGCTCTTCGCGTAGCCCATTTAAAACAACCTGTTTCTTCAAATCAAAACAAAACAAACTCGAGATAACTCGAGATGCCATGGTCACATCACTTGGACAGCTCGATCTTGACATGACGTGCACACGTCTATGGATCACATGTGATGAGTAGTTGTGGCCCGATCTTCTCGTAGGATCCACGAACTTGATAACTATCGCTACGTGACCTGGTGAAGAGGCAGTGCACCGCAAGTCTGTACACGCGACGAACTACCGAGACAATCACCCTTCCATGTACCGACGAAGCCAGCCCATGCAATCACACCATAAAGATGTGAAGGCACAAACTGAGTGAACCGCAGTTCGGCGTTCTACAACTCCCTCAGGAATCGAAAGAACAAGGTTGCAAGCCTCTCAAGACTCACATGGAAAGAAGAACTCAAATAGTTTGTATTTCTGAATTGGCAGCCAAAAAGTCCCACCTGTCATCTAGTACTTGGATATATATATGTAGCACTAGTGGAGTTTTTGGTTGGGATAAAATAAATGAGAACATGCAGTAGAAATCATAGCACTCCTATTAATAGCCTGGCCTAATGGAGCTCTCTGGATGGTTGGTATTCTTTTGTTTGCTTGTACGTGTGTGAAGAGCAACTTGGTTGCTGAATGGTCTGCATGGTAGCTCATGAATTTATTTGCTTTGCACATCCACAACTAGTCTGCATGGTAGCTGAATGGTCCATCCTCTCTACGCACGTCTAGGCTCGTTAGTCCATATATTTGGAGGGCAGAAACCATCATCATCCCATGTCCGTTCGTGCACTCCATCATTCCTAAGAACATTAAAACAAATACTCAAAAGTATAGGCTCATCCAAAGTAATTTGATTATCTAACACAAGGTTAGCGTTCACCTGAGAATGCATTTCCTTCTCGAATTGTTTGGCTCTGCTCCTTGTAATTGGACCCACTATATCAGATGCAGTTTCATTAGGAAGTAAAGAGGAGTAGATGCTAGGGATTTCCTCATTAAATAACATGTCTCTCTAGTTTGTAATTTTTATCCACATCTACAGGAGGTTCTAAATCAAAATATATGTAAACTCTCTGCACCAAATATATTTCTCTATCATTATATTTGCCAAAGATATGAAATATAGTATAAGATGAACATGGCAAATTAGTAGCAAATAATTTCTCCTTCAAATTATCGAGCTCACAAAAATCATCAAACAGAACATAGCCCAATGTATTTAAAGAAGATAGCAACTCACGTTCCTCAACTTCGTTAGCATTATGAACTACATGCTTATGCACATAAAGAACTAACAGTAGAAATAGCAGGTTTATTCACTAGTTGTGGCATTAATATAAGTAAAGCATTATCACACAACTCTTCTTTATCACAAGAAATAGCAAGTAAATCAAATTGTGACAAAGGCATCTCGGCAATTGGTTCCACTAATGTTTGCTCTACTATAGCATGAAAAGTGGACATATTCAATTCATTAGCTGCACACTCACCTTGATTAATGTCAGCACCATTTAATTTACCTTTGATGCTCTCTTCAGATGATGGAGGTGCATCGAATTTGAGTGTGAACAATGGGAATGGCGGCTCATTCAGGTCTCTCTCCTTCTTTTCGTGATTATGCACTTCCTGCAAATGGTTAGTAATAGGAGGCAAGAACATAGAGTGTTGTTTTTCCGTATTCTCCTCTATTTGACTTTCAACATTGCAAGCAAGTTGTAACAAATGAGAAAGAGATTTATAACTTTGACAAGCAAGCATGTCCTGAGTTTCTTTGTTAAGCCTACGTAAAAACCTCAATTATGTAGTTTCTTTGCATTCATCTAAACCACAACGTAATAAACAAGTATGCATATCATGATAATATGAAATAACAGTTCTGGTATCTTATTTTAAACATTGCAGTTTATTGAGCAGAATATCAGCATAATACTCGAGAACATAACAGTGTCTCAAATATCGTTTCAATTCCTTCCAAGATTGAGGTATTTTGTTAAGTCTACAAAGATGTTTCCATTCATAAGAAGCATTTTTAATTAAAACACAAGAGGCACACATAACCATGTGTTTCTCAGACAAATCATGCTTTTAAATTCACTATCAACCACTAGCTTCCATTTAATGTAAGCATCAGGATTATAATTTCCTTCAAAATAAGATAGTGCAGAATTAATCTTGGTTAGAACAATGTCACTTACCTCATATGTATCATGTTGATCACTCCCCATGTCTCGACGAAGATGTCGATGTTGAGCAGAGTTATCCCTGGTTGTCTTGTGTATCCCTGTCATTGTTAGGAGAAAACAAGAAACATAGACAAAAATATGCATGCTCCTATCAACTACTAGGTAGTTTAGGCTCAAATATCACACACACTCAAGTTTTTAACCAAGCTCTTACAAGTTCTTACCAATGCAAGCGGAATGGTGACATACACCGACTCAACCAAGCACCCCAATGGAGGTTGGATGTATCGATGCCTTGGCAAACACTTGCTGTACAGCTGCAATCAAATCTGTGGAGCTCTGGGCAGACATAGATATGTAGCAAAGGAATAGCAAATGATCAAATTAGAGAATGCCAAGTTCAATAATTGTTCAAAGTCAGTACCGTGCTGGTCCTAGGCTACATACTAGAGACACGAGCCTAGACACAAACGATACCACAAGATAGCACTATGAACTACTGAAGCACAACTCTGATATACAAAAGCAAACTCAAAGGTCACAGCTGATTTTCTTTTTTCTTTCTCTTTTCTTTCTTCTTTTCCTTTTGTTTCTTCCTTGTTTTGGTGCGGCTTTTGTTTTTTAGCACCTTTCTAACAAAACTTTAATCTAACAAAACCCAAGAAAACATAAAGGGGTACCTAACTATTTAAAGGAGTAGGAGGACGACCAAGGGGGTTCCTAAGTCATGCTCCACTAGGTTGGGGCGCACCCCACATAGGCCCCGCCTGGGCCGGGGTCCCAGATGAAGTTACAAGCCCATAGGCACATTATAGGTGATGTAGCACCTTATTTCTGTGATTGCGGCTGACTGGAATGGAATTTTGAGATGAAATTGGATCCAATGGAAAGAGGACTCCAAGAGCTTTCCATCAAGTACTCACGGGCCAAAAACGGAGCTCGTATGCACATTTGGCGGCTGTTTGATGTCAACGCTGCTGCTGGTGGCCGAATTAGATTCCAGAACTTCTGTGGCTTGATCTTGACATGTTCCGGTTGACCTATGATGCGATCAGCGGTTATATCCATAGTAGCCACGGTCACATCAATTGTTCTTTTCAATTTTTGCTTTGTTGAGTTTTGTGTGGCATCGTCGAGTCATGTTGCTGGTCTTAGCGTGTATTTCGTTTAGAGTTTTGAGTTCTGATCATGTTTAGCATCATTGTCGTTGCCGCCGCCCTATCTTTGTTGTTATCGGGACCTACGAAAACAGAATCGTGTCGCCGCTAGGGTTTGGTTTTTCTCGTTTCGGGAATGTTCTATCGGTTGGTTTTGGAGTTGCATCTAGGGTTTCTACCATGCGGTTGTGCCCTGTCCCATATCCATGCCGTTGTTGTGAGAAAGATGGAAGGAGGAGACTAGATTAGATTAGATTGGTTTCTGTTTTGTTCCGGAAAGATTGGATCAAATTTTAGTGTTTGAACTTTTACATTTGAGTCCCTGCAACTTTTATATTTACAATTGAGTCTATTTACAATATTGCATTCAGGTACTTGAGTTGTTTTTTCTAAAAAATCAAAAAAGATAAAAAATGCAGAAAGGTGCTAAAAAAAGCCGCACCATAAAAAGAAAAAAAGAAAACGAAAAGAAAAAAGAAAAAGAGAAAGAAAATACAAAATCAGCTGTTATCTTTGAGTTTGCTTTTGTATATCAGAGTTGTGCTTGAGTTGTTCATGTGCTATCTTTTGGTATTGTTTGTGTCTAGGCTCGCGTCTCTAGTACGTTTTAGCGCAGGACCAGCAAGGTATTGACTTTGAACAGTTATTCAACTTTGCATTCTCTGATTTGAACATTTGCTATTCCTTTGCTACATATTTAAGCCATACAGATTTGATTGCAGCCATACAGCAAGTGTTTGCCAAGGTATTGATACATCTAATCTCCATTGGGGTGCTTGGTTGAGTCGGTGTATGTCACCATTCCGCTTTCATTGGTAAGAACTTGTAAGAGCTTGGTTAAAAGCTTAAGTGTTAATAGGAACATGCATATTTTTGTGTATATTTCTTGTTTTCTACTAACAATAGCAGGGATACGCATGATAATTGGAGATAACTATTGTCGTCATCGACATCTCCGTCGAGACATGAGGTGTGACCAACATGATACATATGAGGTAAGTGATATTGTTTTAACCAAGATCAAATCTGTACTACCTTATTTTGAAGGAAATTATGATCCTCATGCTTACATTAAATGCGAGCTAGCGGTTGATAGAGAATTTAAAAGGCATGATTTGTCTGAGAAACAAATGGTTATGTGCGCCTCTAGTGTTTTAGTGAAAAATGCTTCTTATGAATGGAAACATCTTTGTAGGTATAACAAAATACCACAATCATGGAATGACCTGGAACGATATTTGAGAGATGTTTATGTTCCCATGTATTATGCTGACATTCTGCTCAACAATTCCTTCCAAGATTGAGGTATTTTGTTAAGTCTACAAAGATGTTTCCATTCATAAGAAGCATTTTTAATTAAAACACAAGAGGCACACATAACCATGTGTTTCTCAGACAAATCATGCTTTTTAAATTCACTATCAACCACTAGCTTCCATTTAATGTAAGCATGAAATGATATTTGAGAGATGTTTATGTTCCTATGTATTATGCTGACATTCTGCTCAACAAACTGCAAAGTTTAAAACAAGATACCAGAACTGTTATTCCATACTATCATGATATGCATGCTTGTTTAGATGAATGCGAAGAAGCTACAGAATTAAGGATTTTACGTGGGCTTAACAAATAAATTCAGGACATGCTTGCTTGTCAAAGTTATAGATCTCTTTCTCATTTGTTACAACATGCTTACAATGCTGAAAGTCAAATAGAGGAGGACATGAAAAAACATCAAGTTGTACACGTGCCTCCTATTACTAATAATTTGCAGAAAGTAAACAAATTCCACAAGGAGGAGAATGATGTACTTGAGAAGAAAGAGAGGAAGCTTGAAGCACCTACGATTTCTGAAGAAAGTTTGCAAGGTAATTTGATTGGTGCTGAGATAAATGAAGGTAAGTATTCTCATGCTGAGCTACGAATTGTCCACATTTCATGCTATAGTACAGCAACCATTAGTGGAACTCATTGCTAAAATTTCTTTGTCACAAATTGATTTATTTGTTGTTCCTTGTGATAAAGAAGAGTTGTGTGATGATGCTTCACTTATACCCATACCACAACTAGTGAATGAACATTCTATTACTATTGTTAATTCTTTATGTGTTGATTTTAAGCATGTTGTTCACAATGCTAATGAAATTGACGAACGTGAATTGCTATCCTCTTTAAGTACTTTGGGCTATGTTTTGTTAGATGACTTTTGTGAGCTCGATAGTTTGAAGGAGAAATTATTTGCTAAGTTTGATTTGCCATGTCCAATTAATGCTATTTTTCATATCTTTGGTGAATATAATGATAGAGGAGTATATTCGGTGCACATTGTTTATATTTGTTCAGTTTTCGAACCACCCGTATCCATCGATCAATATTGCAAGCCAGATGTCGAAACTTGGTTTCGGCAATAACAATCTGGGGGTAGCAGTCAAGTGCCAAACACAATGGGTTAGTATGTAAAGAGGTTTAGACAGGTTCAGGCCCTCTCTAACGAGAGGTAATACCCTACTCCTGTTTCGGGGATTTGATCCGCCGAGTGATTTATTAATCTCGCGATCTCTTGATCTCGGTTGTCTCGTATGCTCTTGCTATGTTTTTCTCTGTAGTCGTCTCTCCCTCAAGGGACGCCCTACCCTCCTATAGTCCTGGAGGGTAGGCTTACAAGTCGGAGACCCTATCATATTCTATGTCGGACTCCTCAATCTTACCAACTTTGGACTATAGGCCGTTACCTTATTACAATGGTAACGTAATACCCAAGTCACAAGCCGGTTTACATAATCATGAATTACATCCTATCCCCTATGGTAAGTCGGATAAGCTAACCGTGAGGGTATCCGGTACCCATAATCTCCACAGTAGCCCTCGAGTCCTTCACAGTCGACGAGATAATCTTGCCTCGTACCAGAATAACACACAGTCGAGTGACTCCTTAGCCGAGTGCTTCTATCGCCGAGTGCTTCCATCATCTCTGCCTGAATCTCCCAAGTGCTTTATCATCCAATAAAAAGGCTGTGAAGGGCTGAAAACATCTTAAAAACATCTTAAGAATAGATATTTAGGTGCATCGACTGATGCACCTAATTAGGTGTAGCCCCCGACTATGTGTTTAGTTAAACAAACTAAGCATATAGTCAAGAACTATAATAATCATATTGTCCTGAGTTAAATAAATGCCTAGCCTAAGCCAAAAGCAATCATAAAAAATCATATAGCACATAACCTCACAATCAAGGCATAGTGTATAATGAATTCCAAGTACTCGGCAAGCTCATGCTTATCCGAGTCGTTTTGCCCGAGTCATCTTAGAACAAACAACTCAGCCAACCCTCATGGGTAGAAAATCTGAGTTAACAATTCATCAGTCATTTGAAAAATATGACCAAAATATTAAATAGCTCTAGCCATAATATCGGTCTTAATCAAAAGAGTACACCAAGGTGGCAAAGAAAGTATTGACATAATCATAAAATCAAATGCTTTGCAAAAAGCAAACAGCTCCTGCAACCTATAAAAAAGTTACCAAGACAGTTATAAAAAACTTTACTGTTTATTACCTTTCAAGTTGCCTCGTACCAACCTTCGACAAGTTGTGTAACCGCTGTATGAAAAGATTTTAAAGGTATTGGGCAATAAGACACGCGCATATTGTCATGGCAAATCTGCTTAAGTCCTCAAGGACATATGTCAAGCCTCACCTGTGATATGGGCCGTAAGTATCTCATGGGCTCGGCCCAAACATGAGAAAACTCATCAAAACCCTAAAAATCTTTCTTAAAGCGCCGGCGTCTTCCCCGCCGCTTCATCTTCCCGAATTTTTCCCCTTTTCGCACTCCTGTTCACCAACCACTCCGAGAAATCTGAGAACTTGCGCACGCTCAAAATCATCCATCAAAGAACCCAAGTTCCATCGCAATCCATCATCCGCATCCAGCCTCCAGCATCTCCTTAAAAAATCCCTATCCCCTATGCTAGATCCACCTCCTCTCAACTTGCATCCATGGCGGAAGAGAGAGAAATCCCTTTCGACCAATGGGCGACCTCAGACGTGAAGGAGTCGACCCTGCGGGAAATGGTAAAGAACGGAGTTCTTCCACCCAAAGAAATCATCGGCTGGCGCTCGACGTTCGGCGAGGAGTTCCCCACCCCGAACACCTGTGAGATTGTTGTCTTCACCTCTTTCTTCTACTGCGGATTTGGTCTTCCCACTTCCGATTTCTTCCGTGGTATTCTTGAATATGACGGTCTCCCAATTCCATCCTCCACATTGCTATCTTCATTCATGTATGCGAAGCTTTCTTAGGCATCCTTCCCCATTTCAATCTATTTCGCCGCATGTTCTATGTCAAGCCACACCCAACCAAGGACGACCCCTGCGTCGTCGGTGGGGCTGGTTTTCAACTTCGCGGGACTCTCCGCAGAGACTACTTCTCCCTTCCCTTGAAATCCTCCAATAAGGGCTGGCACGCAAACTGGTTCTACATCTCAAACCCTCATCCCAGTTTGCCCGACTTCGTCGGCCTTCCACCGATCCAAAGAGCCAATTGGAGCACAATGCCGGAGAACCAAGATTGGGTAGAAGCGAATACCCTCCTGGTTAACATTGTTGAAATGAAGAAGAAAGGCCTCCAAGGAGAACAAATTACCCGGCACTTTATCAAGAACCGGCTGGCTCCCATCAAGGAGAGATCCAAGCCAGCGTTCGAGTATGAGGGCGAAAGCGACCCCAATCGGGAAGACCGTGATGCTCTGAGTTACCAGGCCTTGTGCACTCGTATGTACAAGATTTTTTCCTCTGGGATCACAGTAGATCGCAGCCACAAGATGCCGGTTCCTCCCTTCAACCTGTTCCGACCTCCTCCTCCAGTAAGCAGACTCGGCCTCTTCAATTTCTTATTATGTCACTCATGTTCTTCAATATATATCAGATATTCCGTTGGCAGGCTAATGCCCTCATAATATCTCGGCCGTACAAGGTATATCATGACGATCAGCCGACTCGGCCTACTGCCAAAAAACCAACCGGCGGCCCCAAAATCAAAATTGAACCTCAAGAAAAGAGGACTGCCGATGACGAAGATGTCAGCAAGCGGGCGAGCAAAAGGAGACTAGTTGTCGATGACTCGGACAACGAAGAAATCCAAATCCCACGAGCTAACATAAGTCCTCCAAAGCCGTCCGCCAGATCTGCCCCTAAGATCAGGAGGTCTAATAGGTATCTTGCATAACCAAAATCATCTTCTTGTTGAAAATCTTTTCCTTTCCATCTCAACTATCTTCATCTTCTTTCTTGCAGAAAACCCCAGGATATAGATCCCACCGGGAGGACCGAAACCACCAATCTGCCGACAGCGTCAGAAAAACCAAGACCTGCAGAACAAGTGCCTCAAAACCCTCCACCGAGTGAGGATGCTCCTGAAGTGAAGCCCCCGAGTATAGATGCTCCTGAAGTTGAGCCCCTGATTGCCAGCCAAAGTATCCCAGCTAAAACCCAGTCGGCTGAAGATCCACAGGGCTCGCTCAATCAGGAAGCACCATCCAGGGACCCGGCTCCGCAAACAAGTATGCTTCAATATAATCTCCAGACTCTTGTCTTCAATATGCTCCTTACTTCTATTCTCTATTTATCCTCTTTAGATCAATCAGCCGAAGAGGAGGAGATCTCCCGACTGAAGTCTTCAGCTGACTCGGTCCCTCCTATCAAGATCGAGTGGTGCGATGCCGAAGGCGTGAAGCAAGGCATCGTTTTAAATAAGCAAAAGGAGAATGAGGAACGCGACATGCTCGTGGCTAGCCTCAACGAAGCGACCCAGCTGATAAATGTAAGCATAACTCCTCCTTGTCTTATCCTCACGGTCTGATGTAATTGACTATCTTCATACCCGTGTGCAGAGAATATATTGTCGCTCAATGGCCAAGTCAGACACCCTCGAAAAGCTGGTTTCCCACGTAAATTCTCTGGAAAACGTCCACCAAGACCTCAAAGTTGCCAGAGAAGAAGCTGCAGCTCGAGAAGTCGTCTTGCGAGTAGAAATTGCAAAGCTCCGAGATGCGCACTTGGAACTCCGTAGCTCAATCGGAGGTGAGTCGAACCATCCTATTTTCATCTTCATGTGTGTGTCTGATCCTGACATTATGCAATCCTTGTAGCCAATTTATCTGAGGTCAACTCTCTCAAGGCCCAGCTGGAGAAAGCAAAAACTGACAAAGCAAAGTTGGAATCCGAGAAGGAAAAAGCCTTGGAAGAGATTGAAGGTAACTCGCGAAATTCGCGTTCCTGAGTTTTCTTGGTCTTGACCGTCGACTGTCGATGTAACCCGCGCCGCTTTAATCCTGTAGCCAACAAGGTGAAGTCCCAAGCACAATTTAATGTCTTTGCCGAAAGGGTCCGAAGGGCTGAAAGTGTGCGGGACGACATCGCCAATGCTGCAGCATATCTTGTCAGCAATATACCGCCAAGGACTCGGGACAAGCTCATTGGATGCTGTTGAAGTCTTCGACAAGCTCAGGACGGCGCCGGCAAAATACATGAAGAACATCACAGACGCGGCCGTCATGGGTGCAAGCTTTGCTCTTGCGCAGACGAAATCACTCTATCCTAGGATAGACATGGACTCTGTAGGAGATGGCTTCGCAGCTGGCACCACGGATGAGCGAGCCCTAGAGCTTATAAATGAAGCGCAGGAGTCGGCGAAAAAGGTAGCTGGTGATGTAGCCGCGAACTTCCAGGAGTAGCTGACTTGCCTCGATGTACATGACGTGCTGTATTTTTGACTTGTAAATATTTAGCTCATTTATGTTAATGCCTTGATCTGAGTCTTCATATATAATTTCTTAAGAATTTTCGTCCGACTATTACCAAACCTAGGCTTGATTAGTCATCAAAAAATCTCAGTTCTTATCTATTGAACTCGAACCAAAATACTAGGCAATGACAAGCTAAATAAGAACAATTTGTCGATGATGAGAAGAAAAATCATGCTTTACTGATATATATATAGCCCCCGACTGACAACTCCAGAAGTCATCTTGCTTGAAATTGGCAGTCGAGAAGAACTTAAAATCGGAAAGGCTTAAGCATAATATCGACGAAGATGTTCAATATTCCAGGAGTTCTCCACCATGGTCTCGTCTTCGCACTTCAAGCGATATGCTCCTGGTCGAGTCACCTCAGCAATTATGTAGGGCCCTTCCCATAGTGGAGATAACTTGTGATGATCTTTTGTAGTTTGAATCTAGTGTAGAACCATGTCTCCGACGATGAAAGCTCATGATCGAACGTTGCGATTGTGGTAACGGCGAAGTCCTTGAAGATATCTTGCCGACTGAACCAACGCGGCTTCGCGGGCTTCCTCCAGTCGGGTCAAGTCATCAACTCTGTCTTGGTCGTAAGGCTCGTCGTCGAAGCTGCGAACTCGAAGAGACTCCTACTCCATCTCACTCGGCAGCATTGCTTCTGCTCCATAAACCAAGAAGAAAGGAGATTGGCCGGTAGCCCGACTAGGTGTAGTCCGCAGTGACCATAACACCGAAGGCAGCTCTTGAACCCATCTTCCAGCATACGGTCGTAGTCTATCAAACACTCGGGCCTTGATACCTTGGAGAACCATACCATTGGCACGTTCGACTTGTCCGTTGCTCTTGGGGTGCACCACTGATGCATAACAAATCTTTATACCGAAGTCCTCACAGAACTCCTTAAAAACGCCTCCAGTGAATTGAGTCCCATTGTCAGTTATAATTCTGTTCGGGACGCCAAACCGATGCACGATGTTTAGAATAAAATCTCGCGCCTTGTCCGCAGTTATCGTTGCAACTGGCTTAGCCTCGATCCACTTGGAAAACTTGTCAATCGCAACGAACAGATGCGTGAATCCTCCTGGCGCCTTCTTGAAAGGACCGACCATGTCCAAGCCCCATATGGCGAAAGGCCATGATAAGGGAATTATTTGAAGGTCTTGGGCTGGAACATGGCTTTGCCGAGCAAAGAACTGGCAACCTTCGCAAGTGCGAACCACCTTGTCTGCATCGGAGACCGCCGTGAGCCAGAAGAATCCCTGTCTGTAAGCTTTGCCCACCAGAGTACGTGCCGCAGCGTGGCTGCCGCAAATGCCCGAGTGTATATCTTGCAATAACTGTCGTCCTTCCTCTGGCGTGACGCATCTCATCAAAACTCCAGAGGGGCTTCTCTTGTATAGTTTTGAATCGACCATGTCATAGCCTTGACTGCGACGTCGGACTCGTTCCGCATCATTCCGGTCATCCGGCAGCTCCTGCTGAGTCAAAAACTTGATGAATGGTGTCCTCCAGTCGGCGTCGAGCATGGCGACCTGGTTTGTTACTTCTTCGTCGGGGGTTAATTTCTTGGCTACAGTCGGCTCGTAGAGGTGCTCCACGAAAACGTCAGTCGGGGCAGCTTCGCGCTTGGACCCAAACTGTGCCAACTGATCTGCCGCTTCATTATTGTGTCTCAAGACGTGGGATAACTCCAGTCCGTCAAACTTGTCTTCAAGCTTGCGAACTTCCTGTCGATAGGCCTCCATGGTCTCATTTAAACAGGACCAGTCCTTCATTACCTGGTTAACCACCAACTGGGAATCTCCTCGCACAATCATCCATCGTATCCCGAGTGAAACGGCAAGTCGCAGGCCATGAAGCAAGGCTTCGTACTCGGCGACATTGTGTGAGGCAGGGAAGTGAATGTGAAGGACATACCGTAGCCTCTCCCCAGTCGGGGAAATCAGCATGACTCCCGCTCCCAAGCCGGTGACTCTTTTGGATCCATCAAAGTGCATGGTCCAGTACTGCAAATCCTCTCTAGGTACATCTTCTTGTTGTTCGGTCCACTCGGCTACGAAATCCGCCAGGACTTGAGACTTTATAGACGTCCTTGCCTTGAAAGCTATATCCAGCGGCATCAACTCCAGAGCCCACTTCGCACTGCGCCCAGTGACCTCCCGGTTATGGATGACATCGCCGAGTGGAAAGGACGTGACGACGGTGACCGAGTGACCTTGAAAATAATGGGCTAGTTTCCTAGCAGTGATTAGAACTCCCATATAATAGTTTTTGTACCTGAGGGTAGCGGGTTTTGGCTCCTGCTAGCACCTCGCTGACAAAATAGATCGGCCGTTGAACCTTTTGAGTTCGGCCTTCTTCCTCGCGCTCGACGACCAAGACCGTGCTGACCACCTAGTGAGTTGCGGAGACGTAGAGCAACAGGGGTTCTTGAGGGTGCGGTGACGCCAACACGGGTGGTGTCGTGAGGAACTCCTTGAAGTCTTCGAAAGCTTTCTGGGCCTCAGGGGTCCATTGGAAGTCGTCGGTCTTCTTCAGTAACCTGAAAAAAGGCATACCTCGTTCGCCAAGTCTTGAAACGAATCGGCTTAATGCCGCCATGCACCAATGAGCTTCTGGATGTCCTTCTGGGTACTCGGGGGCTTCATGCTTCGGATAGCGTTACTTTTTTTTGGATTTGCCTCAATGCCGTGATGCGACACCATAAAACCGAGCAGCTTACCTGACAGCACACCGAAGGTGCACTTCTCCGGGTTTAGCTTCATTCTGAAGGCCCGAATGTTCGCGAAGGTTTCTTCTAAGTCGGCGATCAGGTCTTCCTTTTGCTTGGTCTTGATGACAACATCATCGACGTAGGCTTCCACGTTTCTTCTGATCTGAGTTTGAAGGCATCTCTGGATCATGCGCTGATAAGTGGCTTCGGCGTTCTTCAGGCCGAAGGGCATCGTGACGTAGCAATAGGCTCCAAACGGGGTGATGAATGATGTCTTCAGGCAGTCGGACTCCTTTAAACTTATCTGATGGTAACCCGGGTAACAATCCAAAAAGCTTAGAAGCTCGCCGCCGGCTGTTGAATCGACGACTTGGTCGATACGAGGTAGTCCAAAAGGATCCTTAGGGCAAGACTTGTTAAGATCGGTGAAATCCACGCACATGCGCCATTGTCCTGTCTTCTTCCGAACTAGGACCGGGTTGGCTAGCCAGTCGGGATGGTAAACCTCTTTGATAAACCTGGCAGCTAAGAGCTTAGCGAGTTCCTCCTTCATGGCATCTTTTCGATCTTGAGCGAAGCGGCGTAGTCGTTGTTTAATAGGTTTAGCGTCATCTTTGACGTTTAAAGAGTGCTCGATCACCTCCCTAGGAATACCCGGCATGTTAGACAGTTTCCAAGCAAAAATATTTTTATTATTCTGGAGGAAGGTGACGAGCGCGCTTTTCTATTTGGGATCTAGCTCCGCGCCTATTACAGCAGTTTTAGAAGGATCAGATGGGTCAAGGGGGATTTTCTTTGTCTTGGTGTCGCCTTCTCCCGACTTGGCTATCTTCTTCGCAGGGACTTCTCCTTCTCCAGACGTCGAAACGGCCAGTCGGACTTCTTGTTGGCCGCGTAATCTCTCACGAGTTTGGGCCATATTGCAACTTTCTCTGTCGCAGGTGAAAGCTTGCTTGAAATCGCTACGCAGGGTGATAACTCCGTGGGGCCCGGGCATCTTCATGATGAGGCAGGTATAGTGTGGTACCGCCATGAACTTAGCGAGCGCAGGTCTTACAAATATTGCGTGGTAGGCCGCTTCGAAGTCGGCAACCTCAAAAGTAATGTTTTCCGTCCGGAAGTTCTCCCGAACTCCGAAGGTGACTGGGAGGTTGATGTGCCCGAGTGGCGTAGATGACAGCCCCGAGATGACTCCATGAAAGGGGGCTGAACTCAGCTTCAATTCTGATCTTGGAATCTGCATCTCGTCCAGCGTCTTGGCGAATAGGATGTTGAGGGCGCTGCCGCCATCGATGAGGACGCGCTTGAGCTTGATATTACGAACCACCGGGTCTAGTACCAGGGGATACCGCCCCGGGTGAACCACTCGGTCAGGGTGATCCGAGCGGTTAAACGTGATAGCCACCTCCGACCATCGTAGATAATGCGGGACTTCGGGTTGTGCAGCGTTGACTTCCCTATCTGTCAGCTTTTGCTTCTTCTTAGACTCGTACGCCTGCGGTCCCCCGAAGATGTGGTTTAGCTCGCCCACGGGGACTTGGAAGGGCTCTGAGCCGCTCGCCGGGTCAATCCTTTTGGTTCCCGATGGACCGACTTCATCAGCCGGCTTTTGTCGTAGTTGCGCTGCGTACTGCTCAGCGAACTGTTTGTAGATGAAGCAATCCTTGGCCGCGTGCTTGATGAAGACATCACTAACACACCGACACCAACAGGACCAATCACACGTGCAAGAGCAAGAGAATTAAAACACCAGGTGAATCTTCTCCTAAAAGATACTAATTTTAGTGAGAGTGGATTACTACCTAATGCACCAATTTTACTTGTTATCAGATTCAAAGAATAAGAGAAGGGAATAAAGAGCAAGATGGATTGATATTTGGAACGGGGCAACCGAGTTTGGCCCGATCTTCACGACGTAGGATTGAAGGGTAACTGGACCCGTGCAACCTGATGCATGACACCGCCAACCACCGTCTTGGTCACGGCAACCTGCGGCACTTGATTCACCCAACCACATGCTTCGATCCTTTTTGTTTACTCTCTCACGTGGAGTAAACGTGTTCTTGCAATTAGCAAAGCAAACCACAAGAACAACGGAGCAAGACACTCAAATCAATTCCTGTTTCTATGGGGGGTGGAGTAGTATCACACACAAACTCTAGAACAAGAATTCTATATTTCAAAGTGTCAAAATCTGATTTACATTGGGGGTGGGCTGCCCTTTATATAGGCTTATAAGGGCGGTTGCTACAGTACGACGATGGAGCTACAGTGTCATGTCGGCGCCACAGTACGTCGGCTGCTAGAGTACCATGTCGCCGCTACAGTACATGCCCAGGTACATTGCATGCTTGAACTTGAAGCTAGCTAGCTTTTACATGTAGCAAAATTTTAGTGCAATTTTACCTCTAAAATATCTAGCCTAATATATATTGTATACTAATGTTGCAAGCGAGCAAAACTCAAGTTGATCTCTTTTCCAAATATCAATCCATCTTGCTCTTTATTCCCTTCTCTTATTCTTTGAATCTGATAACAAGTAAAATTGGTGCATTAGGTAGTAATCCACTCTCACTAAAATTAGTATCTTTTAGGAGAAGATTCACCTGGTGTTTTAATTCTCTTGCTCTTGCACGTGTGATTGGTCCTGTTGGTGTCGGTGTGTTAGTGATGTCTTCATCAGTTGATGATAACTACGATTTGAAAGAAACGTTGATGACCCGACTACAACCGTACAAGACATTGTTGTGTTGCGCCTTAGCGATCGATACACCTCTCCGTGGGTTGTCGATCTTGCCGATGCAAATCAACCTTATTCCTGCAAGCAAATTGAAAAAACAAGCAAGAACAAAATAAAAGCAATCTGAAGAATTGCAAATAGGAATTGAATACAAATGATAAGTTGGGATTCTGTAACGAGCAAACCGGCGACGCTTCATTCACTGGACCAAAGAAAGGAGATAAGTCTGAAATATTGAAAGTTCTACTTACCCCATAATCATCGCCTGGAAGTTAAATGGACCATCAGCTCTAGGCAAGAGCTTGGATTTGCGCTTCTTGGGAAAACGTTTTTTACGAAGATGCACCCATACTAAATCTTCTGGCTCAAATAACATCTTCTTCTTATGCTTATTGCCTTCTTTGCATAGTATTGTACCTTCTTCTCAATCTCTTCCTTAGTCTTGACATCAATTTTCTTCACATACTCAGCCCGTTTTGCTGCATCCATATTTATTCTTTCTTGTGTAGGTAGTGGAAGTAGATCAAGTGGTGTGATTGGTTTGAAACCGTACACCACCTCGAACGGACATAGTTGAGTAGTAGAATGCACCGCTCTGTTGTATGCAAACTCCACATGTGGTAAGCAGTCTTCCCACTCCTTTATATTCTTCTTGATCATCGTTCTTAGAAGTGTTGAGACAGTTCGATTCACCACCTCTGTTTGGCCATCGGTTTGTGGGTGACAAGTTGTTGAGAATAGTAATTAAGTTCCAAGCTTCGCCCATAAAGTCTTCCAAAAATAACTCATGAACTTCACATCTCGATCAGAAACAATAGTCCTTGGCACTCCATGTAATCTGATTATTTCCCTGAAAAATAAATCAGCCACGTGAGAAGCATCATCGCTCTTATGGCAAGGGATAAAATGTGCCATTTTAGAGAACCTATCAACTACCACAAAAATAGAATCCCTCCCCCTCTTAGTTCTTGGTAATCCTAAAACAAAATTCATACTAATATCTTCCCAAGGAGCATTTGGAATTGAAAGAGGAGTATATAAGCCATGAGGATTTAATTTGGACTTAGCTTTGTGGCAGGTTTCACATCTTTGCATGAATCGTTCAACATCTCTTCTCATTTTTGGCCAATAGAAGTGATCTGCAAGCATCATATAAGTTTTCTCATGAGCAAAGTGTCCCATCAATCCTCCCGCATGTGACTCCTGCAACAACAATAAGTGAACGGACGACTCGGGAACACATAGTTTGTTAGCATGAAATAAAAATCCATCATGTATAATTCCTTTGCTATATGGTTCAGAAAAACCGTGATCTGAAGGGTATAATTCCTTTATGCTTTCAATACCTGGAACTTTTACTTCCATTTGATTTAGCAAAGTACTCCTTCGAGATAAAGCATCAGCAACTATATTTTCCTTTCCTGTCTTATATTTAACAACATATGGAAAAGTTTCAATGAATTCTATCCATTTAGCATGTCGTCGATTAAGTGTAGTCTGACCCTTCAAATACTTTAATGCTTCATGATCAGAATGAATAACAAATTCTTTAGGCCAAAGGTAATGTTGCCAGGTTTCTAGCACACGTACTAATGCAAACAACTCTTTATCATAAACAGAGTAATTCAATTGGGCTCCTCCTAATTTCTCACTGAAATACGCTATGGGTTTTCCTTCTTGTATAAGGACACCACCAATACCTACTCCGCTAGTATCACATTCTATTTCAAAGGTTTTAGTGAAATCCGGTAAAACAAGCAATGGTGCTCCTGTTAATCGTTTCTTTAATTCTTGAAAAGCTCTCTCTTGTGATTTACCCCATCGAAATATAATTCCCTTTTTTGTTAATTCATTGAGTGGGGCCGCAATTGAACTAAAATCTTTAACAAATCGACGATAAAAACTTGCTAATCCATGAAAACTTCTAACTTGACTAACATTCATAGGGGTAGGCCAATTTTTAATTGCCTCTACTTTAGATTCATCAACCTCAACACCCTGACTTGATAGTACAAAGCCCAAGTTATTGTCAGTACAAAAGGTGCATTTCTCAAAATTAGCATATAGTCTTTCCTTTCTAAGGACATCTAGGACTTGTTTGACATGCTTAACATGTTCTTCCATGGACTTACTATATATCAAAATGTCATCAAAGTATACGACAACAAACTTTCCAATGAATGCCCTTAAAACTTGATTCATTAATCGCATGAATGTACTAGGAGCATTAGTTAACCCAAATGGCATAACTAACCATTCATACAATCCAAATTTTGTTTTAAAAGCAGTTTTCCATTCATCTCCTAGTTTCATTCTTATTTGATGGTAACCACTTCTTAAATCTATTTTGGAGAAAACAGTTGAGCCACTTAGTTCATCTAACATATCATCAAGCCTAGGAATAGGATGACGATACCTAATAGTTATATTATTTATGGCACGACAATCTACACACATTCTCCATGAACCATCTTTCTTGGGAACCAAAATTATAGGTACTGAACAAGGGCTAAGACTTTCACGTACGTACCCTTTATCAAGAAGTTCTTGCACTTGTCGTTGTATTTCTCTTGCTTCCTCGGGATTAGTGCGGTAAGGTGGACGGTTAGGAAGATACGCTCCTGGAATAAGATCAATTTGATGCTCTATGCCTCTTAAAGGAGGTAAACCAGCAGGTATTTCTTCTGGAAAGACATCTTTGAATACCTGCAATAGTTCTAACATAGCGCTAGGAAGGCTAGTGATATCATTAGTAACAGTCAAGTTGTCTTTGTACATAAGTAGCACATGTATCAAATTTGGATTGTTTTGCACTTCTTTTATATCAGATTTTGTAGCAATCATTACCAACTTTTTTTCCTGATTAGACTTGTTGGCTCCTATGTTGCACCTAGGTTTCTCAGTTATATTCTTCTTTTCATTTCCAACAGTGACTTCTACTTTCCTTTGCATGTTTTGAGCTAATATCTGATTAGGTGTCATTGGTGTCAGTTTCTTATTTCGACCACCAATCTTAAAGGTGTAGGTATTATTGTGTCCATCATGTATCACACTACGATCATATTGCCATGGTCGTCCTAATAATAAATGGCATACAGTCATAGGCACCACATCACAAGTGACAGTGTCAACATAATCACCAATTTTAAATGTGACTTGTACCATGTATTGTATTTTAACACTACCACAATCACTAAACCATTGCACATGATAAGGGTGAGGATGTCTCAACAATTCCAAATTAAGTTTATCACACATTTGTTGGCTATCTAGGTTATGACAACTACCTCCATCGATAATAAGTTTGATTACCTTGTCATTTACCTTGGCTTGTGTTTGGAAGAGGTTGGATCTTTGTGGATGCTCATCATCTTTGATTTGTACACTAAGAGTTTTGGTGACAACAAGGGCAGCTCCAGTTTCAAATGTGCAATCATCATATTCTTCCTTCTCTTCATGAACGTCTCCAAATACTTCAGGATCTGTATTAACATCCTTCTCTTCATCTTCACTAGCTGACTCGTATTGTCCATCTTCAGCCACTATCATTGATCGATTGTTTGGACATTCCTTGGACACGTGCCCACGTCCCAAACATTTGAAACATTGAATTGGACTACTTCTAGCAGTTGATCCCAATGATGGTGATGCAGTAGGCTTGTTCTCACTAGGTGTAGATGCTGGTTTTGACATAGATGCGGAACTAGCATTAGTTTTAAATGAAGTACTAGTAGAAGTTGTACCTTGTCCCAAGCTAAAGCGAGCTCTTGGTGTGCTGGCTTGTGCTTTTAAGCTAAAAGAAGGTGTTCTTGTTGTCTTGTTGTCTTTCTACCTTTTCAGCTTGGTGAACCAATTCCACCATGCTGTTATATGATTGGTAAACCACGATGCGTTTAATATCTCTATTTAACCCAAATAGAAAACGTGACATGGTTTGTTCTTCATCTTCATGTATTCTTGCTCGAATCATGGCTTTTTCCATATCCTTGTAGTATTCTTCCACAGGTCGATTTCCCTATCTCATGTTTTGCAATTTATCAAAGAGATCACGTTTATAATGGTTAGGCACAAACCTTGCTCTCATTTCACGCTTCATTTCAGCCCAAGAGGCAACAGGTGGTTCATTATGTTCCTCTCGCTGATTTTGGACTTGCTCCCACCAAATGAGTGCATAGTCATCAAACTCTAATGCAGCCATGGCAAGCTTCTTTTCCTCCGAATAGTTGTGTATTTGGAAGATTTTATCAACCTTCAATTCCCATGTTAGATAAGTATCGGGTTCAGAATTACCTTCAAATTTTGGAATGGTAAATTTGAGTTTGCCAAATTTCTCTTCCTGAGGTTGATCAACTTCATGACGTATTTGACCTCTCCTTATGTTGTTTCCCCTACGACCAGGTGGAGGTGGTCGTATGGCAGCACCAACATGGTTTCGCCATGGTTGTGCACCATGTGCAGCAATCTCCTCATCAGCTTCCTCATCTGCGTGCAGGGTAGGTTGTTGGATACTTGCCTCGTCACCTTGATTCCTCAGAAGATGTGCCATATCATTGAGCAATTCTTGCCTGAGTTGATCCAGCTATGGTTCACTGCATTGTCAAAATTATCCATAACCTGTTTCACCTCAGCAGCAATCTCCTCTGTCCTTTCTTCTAACTGACTCAATCCATTGTTCATTTCCCTTCTTAGAACATCCCTTAAGGCGTTATACTGCATTTGAGTAACAGGTTCATCTTCATGGACAGCCTCATCAACGTTGAAATTTTCAGCTCCCTCTGACATGGTTAGTACAAGAAGAAATATATATAGAACAATAGGCTTTATTTAAGTGGAATAACTTAACCTCTATTCTTGCTTACCGAAGTTCTTATGATTGCTTCACAAATTGAAGAACCACAAATTATTCCAGTGGAGGTAAACAAACACTCGAAGGAGATAGATTAAGTGAATCGAGACCCAAGTGCTATAACAAACGGTGGCTATTTTATGGAGCTTGGAGGGTTAGTCTTATGCAACCGAAAATTTTCAGGATTTTGTAATGATAAGTAGTGATCCTAGGTAGAAATCCGATACCCAGTTGCTGATCTTTGATGCAAGGGACGTTTATTGTGACTCAACGCACAAGGATAATGGAACTTGAGGCAACCAAAGGAATAAGCTATTTCAGTATGTATTGAAATGTAAATAGCTCGTGCTGCACAAGTTATAGAAAGACAATAGCCTGATTGCAATTGTTGGAAACGAGCTACTGATTTGCACTTTAGATTATGACATCATGGATTGGTCCTATGTAAGAAACTTGAATTTGTAATCTGATGGAAGTCACTTTTTTTTTTCAATTCTTTCCTTGCTTTTTTTTTTCTATTCTTTTAAACTTTTTTTTTCCAGATTTTTTTTTAGATCAAGTCTCCCCTAGGTATCAAACTTTGAATGATATGAAAGTGCAAAGCTCAAGCAATATTCCTAAGGCTACTCTTTGTTAGGATCAAAGATTCGCGAAAGATAGAGATGGTTCACTAAAAATATCGTTTTGTTATGTTGAACAAGCTTTGGAATAGAAAACCAAGATAGACAATAGATCAAATATGGTCTGAAACGAAATTGGTTCCATGCAAAAGCAACGCAAAAGAACTTTAGATCACGAAAGCAAGCAAAGATTCTAAAGGATCAAAACTTAGCAAAACTCACTGAAATTTTCAATTGAATCTAGGGTAATGAAAACTTTTTTTAAGGCTTTTTCTTGGATAGGAATTAAAATAGAAATATAAAGTAGCTAGGGTAAAATCCTACCGTGTAAACATGAGCTCTGATACCAAATGATACGGGGCAACGGAGTTTGGCCCGATCTTCACGACGTAGGATTGAAGGGTAACTGGACCCGTGCAACCTGATGAATGACACCGCCAACCACCGTCTTGGTCACGGCAACTTGCGGCACTCGATTCACCCAACCACATGCTTCGATCCTTTTTGTTTACTCTCTCACGTGGAGTAAACGTGTTCTTGCAATTAGCAAAGCCAACCACAAGAACAACGGAGCAAGACACTCAAATCAATTCCTGTTTCTATGGTGGGTGGAGTAGTATCACACACAAACCCTAGAACATTCTATATTTCAAAGTGTCAAAATCTGATTTACATTGGGGGTGGGCTGCCCTTTATATAGGCTTATAAGGGCGGTTGCTACAGTACGACGGTGGAGCTACAGTGTCATGTCGGCGCTACAATACGTCGTCTGCTACAGTACCATGTCGCCGCTACAGTACATGCCCAGGTACATTGCATGCTTGAACTTGAAGCTAGCTAGCTTTTACATGTAGCAAAATTTTAGTGCAATTTTACCTCTAAAATATCTAGCCTAATATATATTGTATACTAATGTTGCAAGCGAGCAAAACTCAAGTTGATCTCTTTTCCAAATATCTATCCATCTTGCTCTTTATTCCCTTCTCTTATTCTTTGAATCTGATAACAAGTAAAATTGGTGCATTAGGTAGTAATCCACTCTCACTAAAATTAGTATCTTTTAGGAGAAGATTCACCTGGTGTTTTAATTCTCTTGCTCTTGCACGTGTGATTGGTCCTGTTGGTGTCGATGTGTTAGTGATGTCTTCATCAGTGCTTGTGATTGGGATGGTGCGTGCACTGAGCTTTCATGATCTTATCGTAGGCGGCCACTCGGGGACGCTGTTGTTGGTAGTTCGATGTCGTGGCGACCAGATCCTCGGGCTTACGCTTACGATCCTTTTGGCCGTTGTTGTTGTTGTTGCCGTTGTCCTTCTTAGGACGCCAGCTGCTTCCGGATGGCCTGTCATCCCGCTTGTCATGTCGATCTTGTCGCGAGGCTTTGATTGCGTCATCAGATTTGGCGTAGGAGTTCGCTGTCTCGAACATTTGCTTGACCGTCTTCGGTGGTTTGCGCCCAAACTTGCCGATAAGCAACTCGTCGCGGACGCCTTTCTGGAACGCGGCTATAATGACATCATCGGTGATGTTGGGGATCTTGTTCCGCTTCTCCGAAAAGCGCCAGATGTAATCCTTTAACGACTCGTCTGGCTTCTAGATGACATTGTAGAGATCAAAGTGGGTCCCGGGCCTTTCGAAAGTACCCTGGAAGTTGGCGATGAAGTGGTCCCAAAGCTCACTCCACGAGTCAATCGAGCCTCTTGGCAAACTCGTGAGCCAATTCCTGGCTGAGTCGGCGAGAGCGACGGGTAGGTAATTGGCCAAAGCCTTGCTGTCTCCTCCTGCTGCACGGATGGCGAGGGTGTACACGGTTAGCCATGACTCAGGGTCGGTCTTACCGCCATACTTGTCAATCCCGGTAGGCTTAAAACCACTCGGCCAGTCCACTCGACGCAGGTTCTTAGTGAATGCGAGCACTCCATTGTCGTAGTCGTTGGGTGATTTCCTTTTGTCTTCAGAAGAGCGTCGTTCACGTTCCCGGTAGCGTCGGTCGTGTACCTCCCGCAGAACACTCGGCGAGGGCCTTCGCAGGCTGCTTTGGTAGTTGGAGTTGTAACTGCGACGATTCCGGTCGTGGACGGGTGGTCGGCTGTGTCCTCTCTCGTGAGAGTCGGCCGTTTTTTCTCGTTGCCTCCATACTGCGTTGAGGCAGGGGTCTTTTGACTTGACGGGTGTCTTGCTTTGCTCAGGTCTCTTATAATCTTTGGATCATAGCGGCGGCAAGCGGCTCCTATCGGGCATTTCAGCAATGGACTCGGTCGGCCTTCATGCGGAGCTGGAGGGAGGGCCATTGGCCGTAGCCGCGATGGTCTTGATCTTGTCTAAGAGTGGTGTCACCGCAGCCGGCGCTGCTTCGATGACGGTGTCGATGAGGGTGAGGGCAGCGACGGCGTTATGTTGAGGCGTTTGGAAGATGTTGGTGTTGTCGACTCGTGTCTGCAATATGGCCTCGCGGGTAGAGCGCCCAGTCGCCCTCAGGTCCCGTTTCTTCTTGTCGGCTTCTTGTTTTTTCTTGAGCTCCTCCTCCTCCTTGCGCTTGTTCTCCTCCTCCACGTGCTTGCGCTCTTGCTCAAGCTTAGCTCGTTCCTCTCCCGCAATCCTTCGGGCCACGGCCGAGTCGGTCTCGGCTACTTCGGCCATGAGAACGTTGAGAAGGTCCGGATTGTAGTAGTCTCTGTCTGCGTCGTAGCTGTTGATTTCATCCGTGGAGATGTCATAGAGGTCGTCGAAGTCGGTGCAGCTTAGATGTTCGTCAAGGTCCGTAGATGAGTACGACCTGAGTCGTTCGAGTATGACCGCGACCTCTCTCGCGGCCGGGGGATAGCACGAAGGCGATGAAGAAGATTCTCCCGAGTGGATCGGATCCAACTCAGAAAATAGGAGGTTATGGTAGATTTTAGCGTCGTCCGGTAACCCGAGCGGCGCCAAGGAATTTTTCCTTCCCGACTGGTTCGAATCCGAGTCGAGAAGAGAAAGCTTACCGAATTTGTCGGTGATGAAGTCGAGACCGCCGAAGCGAAGCGCCTGCCCAAGGGCGAAGACGAAGTCGGCGAAGCCTGATGGAGATCCCATTGCGCTCGTCGGCGAGATGTTGAAGAACTTGACGCTGGGCCCCTACCTGGCGCACCAACTGTCGAAACTTGGTTTCGGCAATAACAATCTAGGGGTAGCAGTCAAGTACCAAACACAATGGGTTAGTATGCAAAGAGGTTTAGACAGGTTCAGGCCCTCTCTAACGAGAGGTTGATTTGATCCGCCGAGTGATTTATTAATCTCGCGATCTCTTGATCTCAGTTGTCTCGTATGCTCTTGCTATGTTTTTCTCTGTAGTCGTCTCTCCCTCAAGGGACGCCCTACCCTCCTTATATAGTCCTGGAGGGTAGGCTTACAAGTCGGAGACCCTATCATATTCTATGTCGGACTCCTCAATCTTACCAACTTTGGACTATAGGTCGTTACCTTATTACAATGGTAACGTAATACCCAAGTCACTTACCCTATGGTAAGTCGAATAAGCTAACCGTGAGGGTATCCAGTACCCATAATCTCCACATAAGGTCCTATCCGTGATCACCCCCGGGATCACATCACAGGTTGGGTTTGAGAGCCGTGTGATGGGTGACTATCTAGCACGGTTCAGAGAGCACGTGTATGTAGTCTGCGCTGGTGAATGGAAGCCCCCGCCGCAAAAAAGAAGCGGCTCTTCCCACGGCTCTGTCACCATTGACTCTATTTATTATTATGGTAAATCATTGTATCAAGATGTCAATCTTAGATCTTATTTCAGTTCGATATGTTCACCTACGATACTACGAAGGCATATTCCGTCTATGCCATCCCATAAGGTCCTTGACCCCTACCTTTTCAGAGATTCATGGAATCATCACATCTATATATTAATTATGCATTTCTCACTTCCGTTAAAAACAAGGAAATGCAACGAAAAAAAAGGACGATTACGGAACTTTTTCTGTCCCCAAACAAGCAACGGATTGAGTGCACTAGAGCAAAAGCGTTAGCACGCGCATCCGTTTTCTTGCTCGAAAAAATGATTCAATCTGACTTTATCGGTATTCTGGATTGAGTAAAAAAGGGATATATGAAGTTCAAGGCCTTGCCAAAACCGTCATGGCCCTATTATGTACAGGCCGTACTAAGCCAATAGTGAATAACAAACTCTTTCCTGCTCCCTCGACCCTAATTAACTCTCATCCTGCCAAGCCTCAGCTGCCAGCGCATTGTATCTAAGCACACTGCGGCAAATTGATACAAGTAGCTAAAGATCTCGCATCCGACATACCCGGCCGAATGGTTAGGCAACACTAGGGCGCCTGGGTCCAAATTCCGTTTACCAAACAAGATGTCGAGAGGCGAACTCTGTAATTCCCCCCCAGCAAAAGTGATAGCGGCTGTAGCATTCGTGTGGAAGAGGGTAAGCTTTCGGCAACACCTTTTTCAGATTGGAAAGGATGAATACTTGTGTTGGGTCCCACAGACTAGGATAGTCTCAGATCAAAACCTAAATGTGCCAGGGGTTGATCACAGAAGCCAGGGCAATAAGTATTCAGGAATTTGAGCGCTTATGTAGCTAATAACTCTGCCACCTGAATACTTGATTCATGAAGGTCGTCACCCAATACCCGGAAGTTTCTATTGTTTTCTTTGTCTGTTAAGCTTCACAGGGTTGGGACTCCCTAAATCAAACTGCAATCGCTGTTTATCAACCACGCACGACGACACCGAGATCTTCGACTTAGCTCCCACAGGTCCCGGGGCGGAAGATAACGAAAGGGAGACAAAGTCCTAACTAAATCAACACACAATAACCTCAACCTTCTACCATCCATAATATCAGTCGAGTCGAGGAGATTCGTTCTTATCTATAGATAAGGCAAGAGAGAACTTATGACCTCGCGGATGGAGAGGGATTCGAACCCCCGGTATTCCTATCAATACTTCGGTTTTCAAGACCGACTCTTTCAACCGCTCAGACATCCATCCCTGCGCTCACCCGCCCTATCTATCTGCGCGCTGGCAGGTAGGGGCAATTCTATGTGATTCGCTACGCTTGCTTGCGCTCCACCCCGTAAGCTGACTCTATTGCCTAGTGGTTAGCGATACTTTTCCGGTAGTACGAATCGCTACGCTTCGCTTCTTTTTCTTTCTATATGATAATATGCACCGTCGGTTGCTGCGCTCCCTGCGGGTAATAGCAAGAGAGTGAAGAACGATCCTCAGTCAGCAGTGAATGAGTCCGACTCGAGTTCGTGAGTCAAAGGCGTGGCAAGAGAGCGAGTTCGACTCGCAAACGACCCGCAAGTGAAGGACCGATCCTTTAACGCCAGTACTGTTGTGAGACTGGTACTTGGGGGCTCACGAGCAACATATAGACTAAGGTTGCCCATCACTCCCTCGCTCCTTTTTGAAGGCCCACCGCTCCCCCTTTCTTTAAGCATCCATCCCGGCTTGGATTTTGGGGCGAGTACAACAGTTCCTCCATAATCACACAGAACGCCCAGCTTCGCAGAGCTGCTCTCTCCCCTGTCCACAGCAAGGTGTGGAATCTGGATCTACAGTGTGTTCTGACTCTATTGGATCAAGTCAGATACTAAGCCTTCTACTACTACTTAGGAGAGAAAATGCTATATTTCAGAGATTGGACTCTCTTACTGTGTTTTTCTCAGGGCAGTTCCCGAGCCGGGTTCCCTGGATCCATTCTGACCTAATTGGATGAATGAAGAAGGGGGCGAGCAGATACGACAGCCTCTTTTTAGCCGAATAAAGCCGGATCTACTACATAGGGAAAGATTGAGAAAGCATGAGCAAACCTACTGATTCAAAAGGTAAACTGCCCTCGAAGACTTTATCAATGAATGGATCAAAGAAGGAGGCTCTATCTATGTCATCGTATATAATAAGGGAAGAAGCCCGCCCCTGATCGAAGAATGAAGAAGCTAGCCCGGGTAGACTTTAAGAGCTCTTGCTCTGCCTATCCGTCTCGCTCCGTCTTGGAGGTCATAGAAAGATACGAAGGGCCTACTCTTTTAATTAAAGCCCTACTCTTAATAATAGTTAAAGCCCCCTTCTCTTACCTACTTTGACTCATATCTTCGGTATACCTCAATACAAGACAAGCACCGGAAAGGATATGAAAGAAAAACAGGGCTATCGCCCTATCTAAGCGGGTTTTCCCTCTCCTCTACGGGAGTCCTCTTTTAGTCTATTTCAGTTCCTGTGTCTATCGCTATCGCCCTATTCTCTCTCAATTGCCTATCCTTTTAAAATGAGGGGGAGTACCTTTTCTTTAGCTTCCAACATGAAAGATTGACCCCCTAAAGTGCCAGATATGCAAGTTTGATGAAGGACTACTTACTTAGCTAAAGTGAACTTCTGACTAAAAAAAAGTGGACTTCAGGAACTGACCTAAGAATAGCTCTCTCTAATACTCTTGCAAAGAATTGGATAAGTGGAAAAATGCTAAAAGGTTATTCAATCCACTAGTGCAACTGAAGTGAAGGAATTACCTATTCTGAACCTCCACAAGAAAGAGCTCATAACCACTGCTTGTGAACAGCTCTCCTCAACTGAAGGCGCACTACTGTTACTATCAGTCTAGTCTCCCGAGGGCACTCTTTCGATCTCGAACAAACTTACTTCTTTTGCCGGAAGAGGGATATTTAGAAAACCCGATTTCTAGTCCTGTCTTAAGACTCCAAAGAAAGAAAAAATAAAAGCGGACTAAAAGAGAACAACAAAAGAGAGATCACTTTCAACGATTGAACATCACTTTTATATCCAGATTGGAACTGGACTTGAGCCTTCATATCCAGATTTCACTCCACTTTCATATCAGGAACGTCGACTTGCACTTTCAATAGTGAATTATTCACTTTCTGGAATTGGCTCATATTCACATAGGCCAAGAAAGACGAATAAGACCTTTAACTCCCTATTTCACGTATAATCGAGAGACTCAGAATATCAGTGCCTTGGGTAAATGCCCACCAAAGGGAGAAGATTACCGAACTTTTTTCTGTCCTCTTCGCTTCCTAAAATATTGAGGGAAAAGGCCTAGTCGGCCACCGCTTGCTAACGACAGTCGTCAATGAAAGGGTCCTCGCGTGGGACTTAGTTGGAAAGGTAGGTGTTCGGCATGTCCCTTGCTTGCGAACTTCTTTAGTAGGGGCTTTGGAGATCCCATTTTTGACATTTACCGTTGCCCCCAGACTACACTCTTTCAACACTTGTGTACTTTCGAAATAGTCAGGCGGGTCCCTGTCTCCAAGTGTGTGATCCACCGATTCACTGAGTGGGTCTTTCTTACCGCAGTTTTCCCTATCTCTTAAAGCCCTATCAGACTTCCGATCCATCCCTTGTTTGCCGATTGAAGAAGCCTTATATGGTCTCAAACAAGCACCCAGAGTGTCGGTTTGCAAAATTCAAGATGGCCATGGTGAATGAAGCTGGATTCAGACAGAGCTCGTGTGATCATTCTTTGTTTGTTCGTTATACGGCTTATGGTATGGTTATTTTTTTTGGTCTATGTTTATAACATTTTAAAAGAAGGCATTGTTAAATGGGAATTTTCTTTCTTTTTTTACACCTTCAGAAACAGTTCAGAATGAAAGATCTTGGTGACTTGAGGTACTTTATCGGTATTGAGGAATATAATCCCTATTGTGGGTACATAGATCATGAGCCAACAGAAGCCCTTGAGTTGATTTGCTCGATTTACCGCCACATACTACTTACTAAACAGACTCTACTTTAGGGGTCGGGTCTCGATCCGAGTTGTTTAGCGAATGACTCAACCAATACATCTCTACTTCGAGGTGTAAATCAATTCCACTCCTGTTTACCCTACCCCTGTCTTAATGAAAGAATCGAATTTTCTACTTTGACCATGCGAGCACCCACTCCAAACAGGGGGGCGAACTCTTATCTCCCCGATCTCCAGGACCGCAAAATAGATGGCATTTTCTGTCTTCTTAGCCGACGTAAGACCTTCATCCGGCAGCAAAAAGCTTTCCCTTGGAGCAGCTCAAACGTCTTCTGGGTATGAAGAAGCAGGAGTGCACCACATGGAGGAGAACCCAACTCGCCTTTTTATGCCAAGTCACTGGACCGGCGAAACTGATTCCTCCGAGGTTGAGCTTTCAAAGCGGGATATGAAAAGGAACCGCTGCTAGGATAGTAAGGACAGCCCTCACAGAACCAACAAAGATATGAATCTAATTAACATAACATAGAGTATCTTCACGTAATACAGGTAAAGAGAGAATGTGGGGCGAAATGATGATTGAAATAACTTACAGCAAGAAGAATCCGTCTTTCCATAAGCCGGGCGTTCTTTGGAAAGTGGAGAACCATTTCTAGAAAGACCTGGGTTTTTTTTTGGCTTAGTGAAAGTAAGGAAAAAGTCTTTAGAGTAGATCAAAGGCCAGGAGCATACGTAGATAGCTGCATCTCGCTACTGTGGTGAAGTAAAGTCTTCGCTTCCAGGTCAACAAGTGCTTTTTTAGACTTCAGCTATGCGGAATGGAACTTGAAAGCCTTAGAGTAAAGGGTAAGCTATGAGGGGTAAACGGAAAGTACCATTTCAAAGCAGTAGCTACAACAATTAAAAAAACAAATGGAAAAAAGAAAACTACTATTTAATAACATAGAATATGATAAATAAAAGTACTAAAAAGGCTTGGATCGTCAGAAGAGCTACTAGAGGTAGAAAGTAGGCCTAGGGTGGGCCTAGCGGATTTTATCATCCTCTGCTCGTAGCGTAGGGATCCGGGGCACCGACCAGAAGCTAGACAGAAGAATGACCTTATTTTCCTTTACTCTCCATTCCATTTGGCCTTCGCTATTTGATTATTCTCTATGGTCTCTGTGCTTGTAAAAGGAATAGGTTTACTTTTGCTTTTATGCCTACTACGTACAGGGATATTTCTGATTATTACAGGGTCTTGCACCATGTGACGGACTTTCATCCTTCTTCTTATGCACTTGCTACTCAGGAAACCTCTTTTAAGAAAGACCAAGCTGAACCCGGACTAGGTATAAGAGATCCTTACACTCTCTCGCTAGCTTATCTACTAAGATAAGAAAGACCTACTGAATATTGCTTGGATAGCTACACCTAGTTTATCAAGATCAATACCGATGCTTCTTCTAATCCATCGTCTTTAAGAGCAGGCAAGGACTTTCTTTTAGCTACCGGCTCAAAGAAAAGAGATTAGCTGGCGGAAAGCGTGGTAATTCATTCATTTCAACCAGAAGGAAGGATTTGTCCCAATTCAAAATAACAAAACTAAGAGAATAGGCTAGGGGGCTCTAACGAGCAAGAAAGGGAGGGACTATAGAGACTGTCAAAGCCAACTCATCTTTCCACTCTCTTTTCATTACGAAGATGTATCACCGTTCCAGAAGTTATGGAAGATCAAAGCTAGAGTGAAGGTACGATGGAATATCTGCTTCAGGCGGTTATTAGTAGGGCGAAAACCGCTTTTCTTGCCTTTCCCGATCAAGCGTGTATTTTTTCCACCTTTTTCATTACTGACGAACCACTACATCTACTGTTACGCTATAGTATTTCTATGGGCTTCTTCACAACACTAACAGTCATCAGAATTCTGGTTTTTATAGCGCTTTAGATGTTTCTTGCCCGTAGTTGTAGCTGTAATGCTCTAATACCTAAGTAGCAAGCCTCTTCTTATAGCTCTTATTATTTATACACCATCTATGGTTCTATGCTGCATATGCGGGTTTGCTAAAACCATTTTTTTAGCAAGAAATAGCCAAATTCCATTCTTAATACAAGGCCGTAGGTCAAGGATAAGGGAATCTGATTTATGATACATGCCTGGAGCTATTGTGATACATGTGATACAACCCAGATTACTTTTCTTTATTTACTGATGAGTGTTCATCAATGGAGAAGGAGAGATAGCTTCTCTCAACCTATTAACTTACTTCTTTTGCTCTAGCAGCGTTTTTCATTTTCTCTTAGAGAGAATGCTGTCCTTCTGAAGTCGTCATGAATTGGGTTCGAACCAATATCTCACAGCAACTTATCCATTTAGTCGATCATGACAGGGGGATCCACCAGCACGGGATCCAGGCACCCCTCCCACCTTTACGTGAGATATTTGCCTGCCCTCACGAAGCAATGAGAAAAGGTAGGTGCTGATGTGCTAGTATAGAACATAAGTAAGAAAGCATCTATTTCCCTATAATCACTGACATTGGTATTTGCCTACACCCCCCCATTCTATGAAAAACTCCTACATTCAAAATATTATATATAATAGGAAGGCCATTCACTTTAAGAGGAAATGGAGCTGCATAGCGTCGCCTTCTGACTGGTATTAGCAAATGCTTTGTTGATCTGAACCGAACAAAGACACATCTTTGGTGCAGTTTTCCTAAAGGACAGGGAAGAGATCCGTTTTGTCAATCAGCAAAACCTGTTTTCGTAGTGATGAAAGCCCTCGATCATGTGTTCTCGGCCCAGTGACTGGTAAGTAAGTTTAGGCAAGAGATGATGGCGGGTCGATCACTATTTAGTCTTCTTGATAATAGAGTATAGGTCAGCCTAAGGTAAGGTCTGGTTAGAAATCCTTAGGAACAAGAAAGGGCACACAAACAAAGCCAGAGGTCTTCATCAAATTCAGCAAGACTAATCGTTTTCTTTAATCATCGATCCAGAATTCAACATATAAATCTGATTACCTTCCAATCTGGCTCTTTCTTAACTCCCTTTTTCGGATACACTCTAGTTTTCAAATTCTCCATGGCTACCACTGACAATACTGCTATTAGTCACCCCCCAACCTCTACCTCAGTCTCACACAGTGATTAACTCTATTTATTTTCAATACCCCGTACACACTAAACAGGATGATTCCAACTTTCTACTTTGGCAATCACTGATTTTTCCTGTGGGGCCATGGCCTTATTGAATACCTCGAAGGCACTATTTCTTCACCATCCCCTACCTTAGTACTCGCCAATGGCACAGCCACCCCAAACCCGGCCTACGAAACCTGGATTCGTCAAGACCTGTTGCAGCTGGCTTGGCTTCTCTCGTCTATCTCCCCATCGATTCTTCCTCAGGTTGTCACATGCACCACCTCCACCGATCTATGGAGGCTTCTCAAAAGCTCTTACTCCTCTCAATCGAATAACTAAACCAGAAGAACCATCGAGAAAGAAAAGCTTTCGTCACATCGATATGAGTGCTTTCTATAGGAAATGCATTCCAAGGACTCCTTTTGCTTTGCACAAAACGCATATTTATGCACCAGTTGCTCCTCATGTTCAATATCTGCGCTAATCTCCCCAAATTCTTACAAAGCGGCACCCAACAGCATTTCACGCGCCGATAGCTCTTCAGCTTGCTTGAGAAGAGTTTCACCTGGAGTACAACATTATATACCCAAGGTCAGTCAAAAACAATACAGAGAAGGAAGTAAAGAAGCTGAAACAACTCTGCAAAGGACGGCTCGTGCTGGAAGAACATGTCGATCGAGGCTAGGGTTTTGAAAGAGGAGATGCAAGAGGGGTTCACCATTGTTTACTTTTCATGCCGGCGGAAGCGAGTTACGACTTTGCTTCTTTCGTGATTCACGGAGATTTGAATTCACTTTCTTTAGGAAAGAGAAGAGCGAAGAAGAAGTCGGAAGCAGTTCATTGAGGAATTGATGTCTATACTCTCTTTTCCTGCTGCCAAACACATTAGGAGGATATTCTACATTGCCTGCCTTGGTTGAAGGAAGCTCGAAATTCTTGGTTCGGTTAACCTCGATATATTGATTTTCTAGGACACTCTCCATTACTGCCTAAGGTGCTGGAAAGAGGTAGAAAGTAGGCCTAGGGTGGGCCTAGCGGAAAAAAACCTAGGAAAAAGGCATGACTATGGAAGGAAACTTCGACTAGACATATTCACCGGGCACTCCAATAGATGAAGTTTTTATCATAGGCAGAAGGAAGAAAAAAGGATATTGTACCGGTACGTACAGGAAAAAGAGGCTTGCTTTTCCTCATCGGCTCTATCTAATAAAATATCTCATTTTCATGGTCTCGAATGGGTGTGAAACCTTACCCAACGCACGAACTACTCTAAAACGGGCACCTGAGCACAAGACTTTTTAGAAAAGGCCTGCCTACTTACTTCAAAGGGTACTACATGCTATATGGTGGTTGAAAGTAATCAATCTATGAACTGATCACATTCACTTTTCTCATAAATAGTTAGGAAAGATCAAGTAAACTGCCACCAAGCACAGCACTAGGGAAAGGTCTTAAACATATTACTTATCGAAGACTAGGTAAAGCATGGAAAAGGATTTGCAATTAATACCCAATGAAGCAATAGAATTGAATCAGTATGATGGTCGGATCAAGGCCTAAGGCACCATAAAGGACTGACACTACGGATTCGCCTGGAAAGATGCTTTCTTACGTGGCACTCATTTGTAGGCTAAAGGAGAGCCTGTGATACGGGGTCGCCCGATCTTCTCGACGTAGGATCAAGATACTCACGTGGAACTGATGAATNCAGTATGATGGTCGGATCAAGGCCTAAGGCACCATAAAGGACTGACACTACGGATTCGCCCGGAAAGATGCTTTCTTACGTGGCACTCATTCGTAGGCTAAAGGAGAGCCTGCCTTGTGCTGAAAATAAGAGCTCTTTCGGAGAGAAGTTAGGTAGAGATTCTCTATTCAGATTGTATCTTATTCTCTTGCTTATCCTATTTGAAGAACGCTGTGTTGAGATAGATCTAGAAAGGGCTTTTTTCACTTTGTCTTGGGCAAGTATTTGGATTTCATGCATTTAGATAATGAGACCTGGCACATACATCAAAGATGTGATTATTAAGTGGAGCATTAATATGGAAAGGATCTCAATGAACATTTCTCGAAGAGACAGTCTGGGTGAGTAATTCCTCGTATAGGAAAACCTACCTAAGTATAGGATACTCTTTTCGAGCAAGTAGTGTTGGACTAGAATGAGTGAAGAGGAATGGTGCATACAATAGCTTGTGCTTCTCACTCACGAGATATGCATCTCCTTTCTTTCCCAAGCTAGGCAGGCATGTAAAGAAAAAGGATGGCTTTCTTTCGGCATGAAAAGATAGCCACTTAGATAGGAATGATCAAGGCATAGGTCTGCTGATAAGAAATAGGTAAATCTCTAGGCATGCGTTGATGGAGCGCGTGGGATGTGAACATGTTAATGCACTGAGATGAAGACAGTGATTCAGGGCAAAGCTTGATCTCGGGACTCCATAAATCTTTTATTCTCCTAATTTTGCTCTCATTGAGTTTGGATATGACCCATCGGATTGAAGCCGAATTGCAGAGAATCAAGATCTTCTACCTGTTCCATCAATGCCCTTCGGACTGGCCTGAGAGTTGGGTCCCTGTCTGTAATTATGTGGCTAGGTAACCCATTTATGGCTTGTGGTCTTTCTGCTTATGACGTAGCACTATTCCATCTTGTAAATAACGCCTTCTTTAAGGCGCTACTATTTCTAGCGGCAGGTGCCGTGCTACATGCTACTTATGATCAACAAGATATGCGACGTCAAGGAGGGCGGAGCTTGGATTCCTACTTTCACTTCTACGGACCTTCTATCCATAACGAGTTCCAGGATTGGTGAATCGATGTGGGAATCGATTCAAGAGTACACAGTATAACCGTGTAGCTCATCCAGAAGATCATCAATGACCGGTATCGGGTATTTCTTTTTTACGGTTTGCGCATTGAGTTGCCTATAATCCATAGGCGCCACGAACCTTCTTTCTTCTTGTAAAGAAGAGCCGGTGAGGCATGAACTAGGTTGTAGAGTACCATTCTGGGCGCTGGGCGCTCCTTGATTATGGCTTCAATTTCATCCGGTGGTGTGAATACCTATAAGGCCTTTGATTCACTGGTTGACTATCGTGAGGTGAATCTGATGGTCTTTTAGGAGGTAGTGCTTTAGGTTCCTCAAAGACTACTTGGTATATAGATAGCACCTTCTCAACAGAATGAGGCAACAAAGTCTTAGTCTGTTTGTGTGTGGGTATGTCGGTTGGAATCATTCAAGTGTAGTTCTCCTTCTTCTTCCTCTTTATTACTCATGTAAGCCATTAGTATGCACTTCTCTTCTTTCATTCCTCTAAGCATGAGTTGGTCTGGTCCTCTTTTGAACGACAAGGTCAAACAAAGACTTTAAGTGCCAAGGGGCTTATGGTCTTCATCCAGTCCAGCCCAAGAACTACATCATATGTTCCCAAATCTATCTATCACCCTCAGGTCCACCTGAAATGAATGACCTTGCAATTCCAGTTTGACCCCTCAACTTCAGCCTTTGCTCTTTGTACTTCTTCCCGCAATTGAGATCCCTGTTAAGGATGAATATCTCGCTCGTGCTTTTTTTGCGAGGAAATCGCTCTACTTTTTCCAGCGATGAGTGATTGAGTAAGGTCTAATTCAATCTGTGTTATGACCTACCTTTTTTGATTGAAGTAAACGAGAGCTTTACTTCTTCTTTTCAAACCCTAAGGTTTGAGCTCGTCCTCGGCCTTTTCTCTCTTTTCAAATTCCATAGATATAGATGTCTCGACTGCCGAATCCTTATCCTTAGAACAACTCGATTCTGTTGATTCACTGTCCATTTGTCCTTCAACCGGATTAATGGTCAACGACTTTGACAGCCTTTCCTTCACACAAGGTTTTTAATCCATCTCCCCCGCTTAGGACAGTAAGGGGAAGTAGCGATATTCCGATTCCTTCGTGGGGAATCAACGAAGGCAGCCGCTCCCGCAGCTTTAGTACTTAAGTTAGCCCCAGCCCTTATCCCGCGATGAGAAGGTAGATGCGGTAAGCCAACTCCTATCCTTCTTGCGGAAAGGGCATTCAATGCCATCTTCATTCCCTTCCTTACTTCGAGGAGCAGGTCGAATAGTCAAAGAAGGGGATGGCTAATTCCAGGAATAGAGTAGCATTCTCAAGCTGAGATAAAGAGCTTTTGCCTCAACTTCACTCTCCTTTCGTTTGTCCTTACCAGTGGATGTCTTATTTAAATACTTTGTCGACCTACTTATCAAAGCGCACGTAAAGGTAGGTATGTTCTCCTACGTGTTGAAAGAAGTGCTTCAATCAATAGGTCCTTCCTCTCAAAACCATACGCATAAGAGTGGAAATCCCCGCTATATATATGTTAGATCAAAGAAATATTTTTTCGTCCGTAATTAGTGTTACCGTTGTAGGATTAGTAGCCTTTTTCGCGTGAGCCAATCTCGCTAGCCGCAAGAGAGAGGCCTATGTTCAAGGAATGAATCTTTTTTTGATAGGAAGGCTGGTGGCATACGAAGAGAGGGCGACAGAACATCTGCATTCCCTTTCTTTGATTGAGAGAAGGATAAAGCAGAAAAAAAGACTTTACTGAAATTCCATTCCAAAAATAGGATACTTACTCCTTTCGCCGCCCACTTTCAAATAAGTAAAAAGGAAGAAGCGACTGGAGTGAAACTATAGGTAGGCAGAGGTTAGAGTCAAAGGAGGAGCCACCATAGTCAAAGCCCCACAGACAGGTAAAGTTGAATGCAGTTGCCGAAAGCAGGCAGAGTGAATTCAAGGGTCTGCCCTTTAGACGAATGCACCTACAGTTTTGATGGACCTCAGTCACCCGTATAGTACCACCCACCAACAAAATTCTGAAATAGGCCTTACCCACCGCCCTATTTCCTTTCCAACTCTCAAAGCTAAACTCTTGAGATAGCACAGCAAAGAAAGTATTAGCTTCACTCGTTCTTACTTATGAAAAGTATTAGCTTCACCCGCTATTATGAAAAGTCTTAATCATCCTGGTGCTATATGAAAAAGGCCGTGCGTGCTAGAAAAGCCAGAGAATTCAGCACCGTACTGCCAGGGAGTCCCATTGAAACGCGGGACAGAAACTCATATATAGTGTAGTTTCTATGATTTGGGGTTCGAATCTACCATTGGAGAGAAAATAAGGGGTTATGTGGATGGGGTCTCGCTTGGACGCAGGGGAGATCCATAGATCTGGATAGAGTCTTTCTCGCTCAGTAAAGAAGAGTACGCGCGCTACGGCTTACGCAGTGGATCTTCGGGCAACCAACCCGGCACATCCAATTCCGATCAACAACTTGGAGGTATGGCTGAGTGGCTTAAGGCATTGGTTTGCTAAATCGACATACAAGAAGATTGTATCATGGGTTCGAATCCCATTTCCTCCGGCACGGAAGTAGAACGGGCGGGCGAAATTACGTGAGAGAAAGAACCTCAGATTGATGGAGTCCGCCGTCGGACAGAATAGCACTACTTAGTGACTAGGAGCGGAGCGCCCCTTTCTTGTTCTTGGTGGCGTCTATAGCGAAGAAGACCTTCCCGAACGAGGGCCGTCCAGTCCCTGGCCGGCTCTCGGTTCTTGAGCAAACTCCTCCACTGGGATGCTCATAGATGAAGAAAAGAGACTTTAGGCAAGTGGTTCTGGTAGCTCAGCTGGTTAGAGCAAAGGACTGCAAATCCTTTTTTGCTTGTTTCAGTGGGAAGAGCAAGGGGCATTGCCCTTGAAATCCTTCAGTGGTTCGATTCCACCTCAGAACGACCTTCACGAAAGAAAATGCAAGTGAAAGAGAATTGTAGGACAAGAGCTGATGGATGATAGAACAAAAGAGATGGATAGAGGCGAGAGAGATTGAGTGGAGGGTTCGAATCGCAAGAAAACTATTGGTGCGGAAATGGGTAGAGGTAAAGCGAAGCACAGAGACCAGACCACCGGATCCCCCCTTTTCAATTGACATAGTTTGACCAGTGAACTCCCTGCTGCGTGCAATAGTTGTTCCGAGGACAATCAATGGGTATATAAAAGACCAACGAAACGACGAGTGAGAAGGATAAGGGGGAGTAGTAGGAGGAGCTTTCATTGAAGTAGAGGTTTCATCGAGTGATGACGAGAGATAGAATGAGACAAAGCATAAAGGGGAGAGCGCTTTGCCGAGCATTTAGTAGTCGTTCGGCTGGGGTTATCTTTAAAGTAGTGTTATGTATTCCATATTTGATCTTCTTTTTGAAGATTTCCATTTTCGTTTTTCTAGTCTTTTATCGGATAGTCCTCCCCATAGTACAGATGTTTTCCCTTCTAACTTGTTGCTCCTCCTTTCTTATCACTCTTCCCCCAGAAGTTCAAGACCCACAGGCTCTAGCTCATTTAGAAGGGCTAAACTTCTATCTGAGCCTTTACGAGCAGGATCCGGAGTGGGTTGCGTTCATTCAGCAGGAGCTGAATCACAACACCCCTCTGGAGGACATACCTGGGCGGCTGAGGCTCTTCCTAATGGAAGAAAGGACATCAAGTGTTAGGATGGATCTAATTCTTGAATTTCTAGCTCTATACGCGAGGAACGGAGCCGTACTTCCGGTAGAACCCTACCTTTTGGAGGGGGCGCTTCGTTCCTATCTTGACTCTATCCGAGCAACGGATGATTTCTCTATTCTCCAGGCAGCTTATCAGGATCTGCGGGATCATGAGGAAGGATCATTTTTCTTCCGTGATGTGGTTTCCCACAACCGTGATTTCCTGGAAGCGCAAAGCGCGAAAAGAACGTGGATTGAGGTGGAACGGAAATTGCTATATTCAAAGATAGAACGAGCCCAAGCAAGGCTCGAAAGAACCGAATTCCAACACACTCTTTTGATCTTCCAATTAGAAGATCGAAAGAGGGGGGGGGGGAATAATATGCCGTATACCACTTTTTTTTTCAAAAGCAAGCATATGTGACCTAACAGGACTTTTGAATTAACTCTGCGATTTTGAAGACGGAGGAAATGAAAGCTGAAGAAGTTATCGAAACTTGGTTTAGTATCAAGGTTCTTCTCTTCCAGCCCCGAGCCCCTCTCTGATAAGGCTTGAAAGTTTTCAAAACGAAAATCAAATGACAAATCTGGTCCGATGGCTCTTCTCCACTAACCACAAGGATATCGGTACTCTATATTTCATCTTCGGTGCCATTGCAGGAGTGATGGGCACATGCTTCTCCGTACTGATTCGTATGGAATTAGCCCGACCCGGCGATCAAATTCTTGGTGGGAATCATCAACTTTATAATGTTTTAATAACGGCTCACGCTTTTTTAATGATCTTTTTTATGGTTATGCCGGCGATGATAGGTGGATTTGGTAATTGGTTTGTTCCGATTCTGATAGGTGCACCTGACATGGCATTTCCACGATTAAATAATATATCATTCTGGTTGTTGCCACCAAGTCTCTTGCTCCTATTAAGCTCAGCCTTAGTAGAAGTGGGCAGCGGCACTGGGTGGACGGTCTATCCGCCCTTAAGTGGTATTACCAGCCATTCTGGAGGAGCAGTTGATTTAGCAATTTTTAGTCTTCATCTATCAGGTGTTTCATCAATTTTAGGTTCTATCAATTTTATAACAACTATCTTCAACATGCGTGGACCTGGAATGACTATGCATAGATTACCACTTTTTGTGTGGTCCGTTCTAGTGACAGCATTCCTACTTTTATTATCACTTCCGGTACTGGCAGGGGCAATTACAATGTTATTAACCGATCGAAACTTTAATACAACCTTTTTTGATCCTGCAGGAGGGGGAGACCCAATATTATACCAGCATCTCTTTTGGTTCTTCGGTCATCCAGAGGTGTATATTCTCATTCTGCCTGGATTCGGTATTATTAGTCATATCGTATCGACCTTTTCAAGAAAACCGGTCTTCGGGTATCTAGGCATGGTTTATGCCATGATAAGTATAGGTGTTCTTGGATTTCTAGTTTGGGCTCATCATATGTTTACTGTGGGCTTAGACGTTGATACGCGTGCCTACTTCACCGCAGCTACCATGATCATAGCTGTGCCCACTGGAATAAAAATCTTTAGTTGGATTGCTACCATGTGGGGAGGTTCGATACAATACAAAACACCCATGTTATTTGCTGTAGGGTTCATCTTTTTGTTCACCATAGGAGGGCTCACTGGAATTGTTCTAGCAAACTCTGGGCTAGACATTGCTCTACATGATACTTATTATGTGGTTGCACATTTCCATTATGTACTTTCTATGGGAGCCGTTTTTGCTTTATTTGCTGGATTTTACTATTGGGTGGGTAAAATCTTTGGTCGGACATATCCTGAAACTTTAGGCCAAATCCATTTTTGGATTACTTTTTTCGGGGTTAATCTGACCTTCTTTCCCATGCATTTCTTAGGGCTTTCGGGCATGCCACGTCGCATTCCAGATTATCCAGATGCTTACGCCGGATGGAATGCTCTGAGCAGTTTCGGTTCTTATATATCCGTAGTTGGGATTCGTCGTTTCTTCGTAGTTGTCGCAATCACTTCAAGCAGTGGAAAGAACAAAAGATGTGCGGAAAGTCCTTGGGCTGTTGAACAGAATCCAACCACACTAGAATGGTTGGTACAAAGCCCTCCAGCCTTTCATACTTTTGGAGAACTTCCAGCTATCAAAGAGACAAAAAGCTAGGCGCACCTCTCCTAACTATTGCCCATAAAAAATAATATATTATATATTATTATATATTCTATATATATTTGCCCTTATAAAATAATATATTTAATATATATTAATTCAATTTTCTATTGTGTGAAGTAAAAGAAGAAAAGGTCTAGGCTCCGTCATGACGGAATCTAAGATAAGAACCTAACAGAACGTAAAAAATGAAAAAAGATTCTAGACTGTTAATGTCTTGGCTCTGGAAGGAGATCGCGTGCAAGTAAACTAACGTCGTTCGTTCGGCGACCCCGCCTCACTTCACTTAACAGAAAGGGGGCCCTATTGAGAATTACGAGCATCGCATAACAGAAAATCTATTTACAAGCTACTGATTCTCCGACTACCAATTCTCAGGTCTGTGCTTCGGTTGGAGTCTTGGTCCGCGGGTGGAGGTTCGCGAGGGGGATATTCTGAACCAGCCGCTATGGCATATTGCCAGCCGATACAACTTGAAAGCGAGACCAAACACTCTATACTATTACTCTAAACATCGAATGCAATGAGAAATTCTTCGACAGACGGACTTAGCTGATTGATGTCATAAGCAATCTTCCTCGTATAGCGAAATCGAGAGTTCACGCTCAGCGTGAAGGAAAGCACTTCTACTTTCTCAGAGCTCCCCATACAGTGGCACATCACCAGCCTTGCCTTAGTTCTCTTCTCGTTCAATGCTGTCTTTTCAGCGCTGATGGAAGCATGCCAAGGTGAAGTTGACGATCTCTTTAGCCTTTCTCCTTCTCTTCATCTTGCCCTATGAGCTCATGCAGTGAGTGCCGCAGGATGATTTAGTTCTGAGCGAGGGCTTGACCCGTTGAGGAGGGCATATTCTTCTGCATCTCTCTTGTCGGATCGCCTCCCCGTGTCCACGTCGTCGAAGAGATAGTCTTTGGACCCCGATTTCCCGTCGTAGGGAGCACTCTTCTGAGCCCCTAGATTCGCCGAAGGATGAGATCTTGCCTATGCAGTAGGATGAACAGGAAAGTTCTCCTCCATTGAGACCCGTGGAAGACTACTACTTTTTCTTATTGAAAAAAAGAGCTTTGTTATCTTACTTGCTGGCTAGTAAACGCTACCCCTACCCTTGAAAACTTGTTTACTTTTGAGGGCCGGAGTTTACTTAAATTCAAGAGGGACTTAAAGGATTTCTAACTTAACTGTCCTGCTTACTCATTGGATGAATTGACAGAGTCTCTTGCCCTTTACCTTGGATATACACAAGATTGCTCATTCGCTGTAACCACTAGTTCTAGAACTGAATAGGAAAAGCTATATGGCACTCAAACAGAATGGATAGCAACTGAAACTCCAAGAGGTAGTATACTAATATACTTTTTTCCCTAAAAACCGGCTTTCCTAAGATGCCTATTGGTCTAAGCTTTATATCTATCCTATCGCTCTCTTGCTTAAATTAACTTCCTTCCTTAACTCAGATCTAAATGGCTTCCTTTGGATCGACATTAACTTAGGCGTAGGTCAAAGCACGGGCATGGAAAAGGGATTATATGGCGTGCTGGGCTGGATGAAAGAAGCAACTACGCCTACAATGAGAATAGCGGGACTCCCACTAGCTGACAGAGAACTCCCAGCCAAAATGAAACTGGACTTCCAGCAATAGCAGCAATGTCACTAGAACCTTTCATACTGGAGAATAACTAGAAGTTTCTGGGGCCCTTAAGGTTTGGCTGGTGGAAAAAAATGATTATAAATCAACCATGCTTACTAAACAACTCAATCATGCACTCGTAATGCTCCATTCGAGGCGTAATACCTGAATCTTCACTCATCGAGAACAAGTATCTTTGACCCAGATTAACATATCCTTCACAAATACAAGCTAGCAAGGGATAACTGACAAGATAAGTTTATGCGTGCCACCTATCATTTGATACTGCCTGATCAAGTCTTCGGATCAAGTATGTTTAGAAAAAGGAGTATGCACAGGAAATCAAGCAAGAAAATAAATAGTTGATTGAAGCCATATCTTCTGTGTGCGTTGTAGTATGGGTGACTCTTAGGAAAACAAACAAGCGAGCGAAGCCCTCATGCCCACTCTTCTATTATTAAATATAAAGCTGACATTGTCGGCGTAAGAACAAGACGGGTTCGCTGGCTTCTAATAGATGCTGGAGCTGAGAGAGCCCTCTATTTTGAGCGTAAGGAGCGAGCGATAGCAGCGAGCCGATCAAAGCGATCTAGAGTGAAAAAACAACTACTACTACTTAATATTGGGCTTGCATATTCCTGAGAGTAGTATATAGATTCTTCCCTTGCTTGATTATTGTTTTTCCGCTTTCCTTTGGTCTTCCAGTCTAATAGGCAACCCTCGCCTCATTGAGGAACTTTGGTCGGAGCATTCTTGATCTACAATCAATCGGAGTGAGGAAACTTAAAGTACTGTACTCTGAACAAGAGTAATAGTAGACAGTGAATAAATGAGATGGGCACATCAGGTTGCACGCCTGCCCCGGCTAAGAGGTACTACCTTCTCCCATAGCACTATCCTAAAGAATCAAGAAAGCGGATAGGTGACTAGTTCCTTGTACATATCAACTATATGCTAATTAAGGATGAAAGGAGAGGAGCCAATATACATCCTAGTTCATTCGGAAATGTCTAACAAGGGACTCTTTGTTCACTTTCGATATTGATTTTGTATGTGGTTATGTTAGCGTCCTTATCCAGATAACTATAATTAAGAAAACCAGGTAATCTTTTGAGATGAAATAATCGATCATCATTGCAGATCTCAGTCATAGTACATTGAGGATTGATTCCGAATCTACCGTAGAGTGAAGTGAGTTCATAAGTATTTTGTATACATATGCCAAAGCATCATTACCTTCTTTCTTAGCCTCTAGCTCTTCGTGACCTGTTGTGTCTGCCCTCGACTTAGCCGTCTTAGAATAGAAAGGTTTCGCAGATGAAGATTAGGATGCACTGAACACTTTTCCAGATCTGGTTTTAGCGGGACAAGTGCACTGAAAAATCTTTGATTCTCGTCTCGTTTCACTTGCATTTTCTTTCGTTCAGTCTCGCTCTCGTTCTAAAGTGGAATCGAACCACTCACTCCGTTTGGATTTAGAGTCCAAAGGGCCCAGGCCCAGCGAACGAAAGAGGATTTACAGTCCCACGCCCACTGCCCTGCCAGAACCTTTTGATTGCTTGATTTTTATACGATTTTTTGAGCAACTAGCGCGAAAGCCGTTGCGCGTTAGCGCATTCTCCACCACACATTTTTATACGATTTTCTGAAGTGCGAAGTGCTCAGAATAATCCAGGTCGTTCGACCCCCGGATGTAGCCACTAACGTGGTTCACCGGGTTACCAAAGGGACGCTTGGCTTGAAGAGTTTTATGAGCATAGTCATCGAACTTCACTATACTATTAGGTTTGTCATGACATCTTCCCTCTAACTGAGTTATTTTGAAGAATGAATCAGGGTTTTTGCGCTCCTTGGTATCAGGCCTATAAGCGCTTTATAGATAAGTGTCAACCTCATATTGCTACCAATTTGGCTTGCTAGCGAGGACTTGCAATTTATGCTTATAAAGAAAATGGATTTACAGCTAAGGTTGAGTCCACCGGGTTGGTTTGATGCAAAGCACCTATTTTGAGTCTTGATCCAGAGGATTGGAAGCTAATATTACTTAATTAAGTCGGTCTTCCTTCTCTTGTGCACTCTTCTTATTCTTTCTCAACCTGTGCTGGGCTTGCTGGGAAATGTATAAGGTGGTCACGAGGACTACTTATTTGGGTAGATATTGGGGAATGCCATAGATTCTGTTCAGTATCATGGTTTCTTTTACTTTTTTATTGGCGTCCGGCGCATGCATACAACCATTCCTTCTTCTCCTCGGAACGTCAGGTCGGTCGTGCCTCCTCTCATAAATCTACTATCTCTAATTAGTAGAGTGAAATAGAGTACTCACACAAAGCGAAAGAGCGGAACCCGGAAATGCGAGTCCACTCACTACTCGACTACCGACTTTGAAATGCGAAACAATTATTTAATTCAGTAAGGCTAAAATGAACACAAATAAAAGAAAAGGCAACTCATCTATTCATTCAACGAAAAAATGTCAGTCAAAGTAAGTCAATGAAAAAGCCCCTTACTCCAATCAGTTAGTTAATCTTAACTAGGAAATGCAAGTAAGGAGCTAAAAGCCCTGCTCCTCTTGGTTGACCACCATGGTCTGCAGCTCCTGCCTTTCTTTACCCTTCCGCTTTCCTTCAACCTAGTGATGAACGAGCCCTATAAAACCAGCCAGAATGAGGAATCTTCGAAAAGTTATGCATTGGAAAAGAAGGGAGCACATACCGTAAGAACAAGCCTTCTCATCTGTAGGGAGAGCTGCCCATTATTCTTCTTCGAGAGGAATCCAAGAGAAACAACAGGAACAAAACATTCTTTCAATGGGAAATCATAATAAAGGAGCAGTCTAATAGTCAGTCAAAAAGCACTTTCAAATGATGAACTTGCTAATGCAACTTATTCTACTAAATGCTAGAAGCAAACCAACATGCTAGAGACAGAGCTAACAACTACTATTCGAGAAAAGGAAGAAATAAAGAAATTAAACAATCTATGAGTTGATTTCAAAACGGGAAGACCGCCACTCAACAATGCCAATGAGGAAGCACTCGACTATTTACTTACTTTCATTTTCAATTCTCAATTAATAGAAAAAACCCTTGAATCGACACCATTCATCCATCTATCTCTGGATCCGGGCTCGCCTCCACTCATTCCTCGTTCTGGACTGTTGCCTTCGCAGGGGCTCCGGGGTCTGGGCATTGGCTGAGCAACCACCTTCTTCCTGTATTCTTAGCTTACTGTCAGCTTCCTGCCTGATCGGTGCTGAGTGACTGTTCTTGCTTGGCTTTTGTTTTTTTTCATTTTCTCTGAGCAGTGAATAAGAATATCCTTGGCAAAAAAAGAAAGAAACCCGATCACAACTCCTATCACTTTCCTATTAGTCAATCACATCACCCACTCGTACTCTTCTTTTCTTTGAACCCATGAAAGGTCTGTCTCAAAACTTAGATTTAGATATGCAAGCACCGAGATTCCCTACTTCCGGATATAGAAACATTAAAGCCATTCCATAGTACATGCCGATTGAAGGATGTGGACCTTTTGTTGGCGATGAGGCTGCAGAGAAGAGTTCAGCCATGGGCGATAGAGCTCGGGTTGGATAGAGAAAGGAAGAAGCAACAGGAGTGATGGAAACAATAGGTCGGCAGAGAACGAACAAATGCAAGATCCTCAAGAAAATGGATTAAGGTAAGGTGGGCTTCGGATTACCGAAATTGGATTTCCTTTTCGTGCCATATGTCGCTTAGACTTGACCTTTTCTCCCGCCCCCTAAAATCTTCGGCTCCTCGTTTTTATTCAATTATGAAATTACTCATTTTGATGGAGATTTGTAGCATCATTCAAGTAAATACAAATTGAGATCGTAGAAACATGAGCTTGTGATATAGCTACACCTAATTCCAGACCGGTTAATGCTAGAACTATAAATAAGGGACCAAGATCTCCTATGAAATAGAAAATATTATTCAGAAATAGCATAGTCCAAGCAAACCCACTTAAAATCTTTACTGAACTATGACCGGCCATCATATTAGCAAATAAACGTATTCCCGAGCTTAATGCACGAAAACAATGAGAGATTAGCTCAAGGAGTACTAAAAAAGGTGCTAATGGCAGTGGGACTCCCGCAGGTAATAAGAAGCTAAAAAAATGAAGCCCATGTCTTTGAAATCCAACGATCGTAATGCCTATAAAAATGGAAAATGAAAGAGCCAAAGTAATGAGAAAATGACTTGTCACTGTGAAGCTAAAGGGTATCATACCCTGGGGATTACGAAATAACGAAAAAGTAAAAGTGACCGAGATGCGAGGGAAAAACTTTTGTTTAACATTTCCACCTATTTGTTCGTTTACCAGGTTCAGCACGAAATCATAAATAAGCTCTACCAAGGATTGCCATGCATTTGGCACTGACTTTCCCCCGCCCTTTTTCGTAACAACTCCAAATAAAGATGGCACCAAAACGACAGTTACCGCCATAGACAAGGATTCATTTGTGAATGATAAATAAAAGTTACCCGTATCCAGACCAAATAATGGATCAATGAAAAATTGATCCAAGGGGCTGGAGAAATCTATTACTAGGCCGTTAGTAGTATTATCTTGGGGCAACAGAACGTTTATTTCATTCTCGAACCTAGTACCCGCAATCCCGTGCTCTTTAATATCTTCCAAGATGGTGGCCCAAGTTTTCCCCTCGTCCAAATGGGGGCGCAGTAATGCGAAGCGGAAGGCGCTTAGGGCCTCGGGGGACAACGAAGTCCTTCCGGTTTGATACAAGTAAGAATCAATCCGCAGCAATACGAAGATCCCGTTCAGATCAGCAGGAGCAGGTTGCACCACTGGTTGGAGAGGAATTGTCAAGCTACGAGTGGGTAGAGTAGTAGAAAATACTTTATTTCTTCTATCCTTCATATCCATTGAACTAAATCTCATCATAGGTAACTATATCCTTTTAAGCTCCGCTCTCCTTATATTGGAGAGACTTGTTTGGGGTCGGCGTTGGTTTTTCCAACGAAAGCCTGATTTTGAGAACGTGAACATGAGCGGTAGACTGAACACCCACACAATCTCGATTTGACACAACAACACTTTCCATGGGGACCAACGGAACAGAGCAACTAGAACACGTAGTTGTCTATTTGTTAGGCAGGCGACTTGAACATAGATTCTTTCACCCAGGTGATCAGGACTCGTAGAAGTATCTGACGTGATTAGGCGGGGACAGGATTCGAACCTGCAGTCTTCAGGTCATGAGCCTGATGAGTTGACCAATTCCTCTACCCCGCTTCTTCCCCCTGGTCTTTCTTTCCCACCGGGGTTCACCTTGCTTGCTTGGCCGGGATAGAACCAGCGTTTAGGTTCCTCGCGGCTAGGCGCGGAGGTTGGAGCTCCTGACGACTGGTACGAACTTGCTGAAAGCACGAGCGTAGAAGCGAAAGAAGAAGCGAGGGGATTCCAAGCGAAAGAAGAAGGGATGAGCGCTTTGTTGCTAAAGCGCATACGTTTTCTTGCTTGATTTTTATACGATTTTCTGAAGTGATCTGTACAACTAAGTAGAAAAGGACAGACGAGTGTGGATACACGTGGTATAGGGATGCTCGTCTCGCCGTAAGTTATTGACCAGTACCAAATGTGACAACCTTCAATTCAAGTTACAAAACCATGAATTTGAAACAGAAGTTAGCGTGCTTCATGTACAACGTTATGATCTTATTTTAGGCATTGACTGGTTGTCAAGTTTTGCTCAAATCACAGTTGAATGGAGTAAAGGAATGCTGAAACTCAAGCATAAAGGCAAGCAAGTGATCTTACAAGTGCAAGATGTCACAGCTGAACTGTGCGGTGTGCCAGGGAACAGTTGACTTGCACAAGGAAAAGAAGAAAGGGCTTTGGCAAAAAGAGAAGGAGCTCTTCTTGCCCGTATGGGAGTGGAAGCTTCAGTGTAAGCGGAAGCTAGACTAGAAGAGAGATTCATCCTAGGCTTTGCTTGGCCAGTCTATTAGTATGGCATCCCTTCTCAGACATAGGAAAGCTCAATGTCTTAAAGACATAGCATTGAAAGAGTGAGTAATCAGCATGAAATCCAGTCTCCTTGTAAATTCGATTAGACGACCGCTTCGCCATGTACAGAAGAGGAAGTCCAAGAACTTCTTCAACGATTTCAGAATACGGCCGCCAGTGACTTTCTTATTGCTAGGTATGGTATTGGCTCGAGTCAACTGCGCAGCATAAATCTCTCTTTGATGACGAACGATACAACACAAGTTGATAGCATTGAGTTTGTATACCTATCAACTCACTCTCCTACTCTTGTCAACGAACTCATTGAACTACTCCTTTCTCACTCCGCACTCTAAAACGGTTCACTCACTACTTCCTTGTTTGTTGGAAACGAACGCATTTCTCCACTAGCTGTCAGCTCTCCTACTGTTGGAAATTAACTCATTGATCAGACCAACATCGATGCTTTTCACTCACTACTATGCTTGTTGTTCATTCCTTCACTCTGGAAGTACGCACTCATTATAGCAAAACAACCCACTAAACTCCCTGCTGTTCACTCCATTCCCTACTAGATTATTTGAGACAGTAGCTGTGAACTACTCCCCTCCCTCTTTGAGAGGGACGAAAAGACTCTTTCCATTCTTCAAGCTACTAACCGCCCTTCCACTCTTCCACTAATACATTCAAGCACGAAGTTACCTCCAACTATTGGTAATAGTTGCATCGAGATATTCGTAGAGACTAGCTATAGACTTTGTGAGTCAGTGTGCTCATTAATTACCCAATTAATTCACCAGGACAGTAAGGATGGAGCTGCTCATTCCACGATTGACAAAGCTAGAACGAGCTCTCTCTTACTTAGAAAGAGTCTCACATACCTGGTAGAAGTGTGCATTTTACCTATACCCATACCTCTTCTATCTATGCTCCAAGCATGATAGCAATTGCATTAAGCTATTGGTGCTTCTTTCTCACCCGGCCCGAGATGGGTGTTGAAGGCACGTGTAGTTTAACAACTTCCTTACGTTGACGCATATCATCATGGGGAATCGAGTGAGTTCTTCGGATCGACGGACAAGAGGACCTTTTCATTCATCTCACCTATCCTACGCAGATTTCTAATCTAATTAAAGAAAAGAAACTCTTGCTTTTAGAAATGAATTTCACATTTCTCTACGCAAGCCAAGGAATCTGTCTACAACTGGTACTTCACATGCCTTAGAAGTAGATTTGAATGAGAATGAATGAAATGAGTAAACGTTACTAGGAAGGTGAACTCGCTATCAAACTACAGCCTGCGCTAGTGGCTCAATCCGTTGCTTGTTGGGTTGAACATATTCTTTTTCTTTGACGGATAGCTTCTCGGCTCTTGCCTGGCCTGGAGTTGAAGAAGGAACTGGTAGCACTTGAATCAGAGGAAGATCGGAATAGCAGACGAGTTGCAGCTTTTAGTATTGTTCACAGCTTGGATGCCTTTATGCCAATTTTCCCGTGTTTATGGAAAGCCCGTCTTTTTGGCAGAATATAGCCCCACTAGGTTCTTTTGTTCTCGAATAAGCAGCTCTAGAAGCTCTCGCATGCGTTAGACTGACTACGCCTTCTATCTTTCTTTGTATTTTATTCTAAGCGTGGTAAGGATATTGAATTAATGGCATGGAACATATTTGCTAGCCCCTATAGTTGGATGCAGACGATGGCATTTTCCTCTAAGAGGTTTGAAGGCATGAATAGGCAGCTATTGAATCCGCTACGGAAACAGTAGCTGTGAACTACTCCGTTGCCTCGGCACGGCTCATTCCATTGATACGCTCATCGGGCTGCTCGTCGTTAGGAAGAGAAAGTCCTACTGCTGTAACTGCAACATCAAGCAAGTAGGATCGGGATTCAGATGTTCAATAAATAGGTTTGTTAGAAGAGACAGGAATTTATTCTTTATTAGTGCATGCCTTTTTTTTTGTGATTCGAGCAGTTCTTGTCACGAGATGATGGGCCAGAGAAAAGTTTGATAGGAAAGGAAGGCGACAGTTAAATAAAAAAAAGAAAGGGAAGATGATACTGATATAAGAGTACTGCTCTTTGCCCTAAGATTACGATCAGTCACTTTTTATGTTTCAATCAGCTCCTCACTTCTTATTAAGGTTTTCGTGACCGACACCTAGTTCTTTCCACATCACTCCACTGTTTGAGCAATTTCCACTCTCCTTCCTGGTCAAACCTATCAAAACCTTCGTTCAAGAACTCATTCCAGCCCATGCCTTCTCTGACTACTCCTTTCACTTTTTGAAGTGTATTTATTTGGAACAACTTCAAATACTTCTCGCACTTGTCAACCCATTCCCTCGTTCTCCCCTCCATTAAACATAGGAAATTTAACCCCAATCCAGGGTCAAACGAAGATACTTGTTAGCCTAGCCCCATGTGTATCCGTAGCCTTCCCTGTTTTTGACAATCTCCTATTTCTTCGTAGCACGTGTCTCCTTCCTATGTTCCGTCCCCTGTTACTGGATAAGTAGATTTTCTGTTTGAAGTGCCTAGAAGATCCAGCAAACGGAGGTTATCTCCCCCGCCTTGAGTTTCGGTCTTGCGCATTCAAGCCTAGAATAAGGCCTAACAATAGGGTGTAAACTATAGCGAACTCCCATGCTTATATAATCCAATCAATTGCACCATGATTAATCCACTAGACAAAAGGGAAACACAATCACTACATTAACCGAGCTATATTAGCCGCGCTTTCAAGAGCACACACAGAAACCACTTAACAGTGACTCCTTCTGTCAGCTATTCATTTCCTGGGAGTTCAGACTGACGGTTAGGTTCTTTTTCTAAATTTACTTAAGGCGAAGGATACACCGGAAAAGAAGAGGAGCCTTTGTTCGTTTGGCGTTCGTTGGGGATTCATTGCTCGTTCTGCGATTAGATTCATTGCTATTCTCACTCTTGTTTTTGTCGCTCAATCCAAAGAAAGAAATAGGAATACGAATCCTCATCCCCAAAGCCCGGGTCCTAGACTACTACGAATAGAAAGATTTCTACGGATATCCTTCGTATCAATTTTATAATGCTTATCACCTCCTTCTGAGCTATTCCCACGGTGCCTGAGCAGTTGCCATTGAGAATGTTGTGGGGAACGATTGGGTGACTTAGCACAAGCAGCGCGTAACAGGTCCTTTGCAGATGGTAAGTACCTGGATTTCAGAGGCATTGCTAGATGCGTCGACTTGCGAGACGAGCTTGCGGTGTAGCTCTTGAAAGAAAGAAAAAGAGGGGCTCGGTAACGGCAATCAACGGCTCCTCGGAGGCAACCTAGCCAATTGAGTAGAGATATGAAATGACGAGCGAATTACCCGATTCCTATTATGCTACGCCCCGGGATAGCGATAGCCTTGTTTCGGATTTTCTAGCGATGACTAGCCCTTTGACGGCTCCTATCCCTAGACACCGGCCCCCGGTACCAATACTAGAGATTTGCCTTGGCTGTAGTTCAAAGAAGTTCTTCGGCTTTGGGAAGATGCGAACCTTATACCATTGTCCTTGGACAGATACGAACCTTACGCGGGCAGCGGATGAGCATATCCCTAGAATACCTGCCTATCCTACCTAACGCTAGAGCGAGTACTACGATGCGAGCTCCTTTTACGAGCGATACCTTTGTCTTTGGTGCTTGAGTTGTCCTCCCAGCGGTGTGCTCCTCGGTTTCGGAAATGACATATTGAACCGGTATCTTTAGCAAAGCCCAAATCCGGCAGACCCCTTTGACGGCATCCCTCCTCTAAAGCTGCTTCCTTCCTTCAAGCAACGCATTCGCGAACCAATACGTAGTACACGACGTAGTAAATCAATTAAATAATGCAATCCGGGTTAAAGAAATGAAATGGTTGTTGCCTTCTCGGACAAGAAGGAAAGATCACTCTCTATCTAAATGATAGAAGTATTTAATCAAATCAGAAAGAGCCCTGGGATTTGACCAAAACGGCATAATTGAAAGCTCTCGTCTCAGTCGCTCGCCTAAGAAAAGGTACCGGGTTGCTCCGTGATGACGAATAAGCAGCCCAGAAATGAGGGGAGGAGACTCTGCCTCCAGCAACTAGAGCTGCATCATCTTGTTCATTATTGAGAATAGGCCTCTTCTCACACCGTACCAGTTCTTTTTGCAGTTGAATCTTCCCGTTCTGGCTTATTGAGTGTATAGATTCTTTTTGAAATGCAATCTATTCCCACGTCACTCTTCTCATAACATATCCTGTTCTCCTCACTTTGATTCTGGATTCACCGGTTGATTTAAGACGGGGTTCTATGCTTTCTAGCCCCATTTGACAAAAGTTAGCTTCCCCTATCTCTTTTGTAGGAATCAGATAGCAATGCTCATTCGTGAATAGCATTTCATGCTTCCGCTACTTCGTCGGAGAGATCCATGGAAACTAAAAAAAGAAAAGCGGACGGCATTGTTCATACGATAGCCGGAAAAGTAAGTTCTCCCGCCGGCTATTCAAAAAAGAAAGACTTACTTATTCATAAACTTCCTTTTATCGAGTATAATAGCTCTTATACGCTTGTACAGAGGAGTCTAAAACAATGTATATATAGGTGCTTAGTATCCTACAAAAACATTAACATCCAAAGCACCGTAAGCTTGCTTTCTCTCCCAGACAAAGAAAAGATTTTTTTAGACTAGTCTATGGTAGGCCTACGCTAGTTGAATATCTTTTTTGTTTGTATTCTAGCTTAGCTCTCTCTATTCTTTGCTTAAGCTATCGTGTTGTGTAGATGGATGGCATCTCCCTATTCCCACATCCCCGGATATGATTAATGCATGGAAGCTAAGGAATTGGGTCATTCTTCAGCCCAACCCAAGATGCAATCATTTGGACTCCATCCGAATATGGCAGTTGAACTCTTATAATAGGCTTGGCTCTGGAAAATGAGCTTATCTTGGGCAAAAAAAAAACGAAAATAAAGAAGAGCTTCTTGTTTCCAAGCGGAACCCGAATGGGCTGCTAGCAGATTTGTTGGGGATGGCAAGTTAACACCGTGGGTAGGCTTGCCTTTCACTCGCTCTGGCACATTTTGGCGGAACGTCAACGTTATATATAGTGGAATTCTAGAGGTAAGTTAATGGATTAAAAAATCCAAATGGAAAAGGATTTGCAAAAATATGCAGATTAGAAGCTAGTATCTCCAGTTTGATGAGAGAAAGAAGAGGAAGAATCGGCGAACATCCTAGCCAAATGGGACTTTTCTCTCAATCCGATCAAAAAGAAACATATTCTATTGTGTGTTGACCACCGGGAAACGAATGGATTAAGATGAAGACGGACGGTTCAATTAGCGAGCATGGGAAGGCTTGTGGAGGTTTAGCAAGAGACGACAAAGGGCTCTCAAGCAGTTAAGAACAAGACCATACTCGAAGTCGAGCTCTTTTGCATCTGAACATGTATTCAAATAGCAGCTGAAAAGGAGTGTCAGAGGATTTGGATTGATTCGGATTCCCTAACGTAAGACATGGATGGTCTACTCTCAAGATCCCAAAGTCCGCAGCTAAGGAAAGCCCCTTCTTCATAAGATCAAGAAAGTACGAGCGTCTTTCGAAGATTGGAAAATCTCCCATACTTGGAGAGAAGCAAACCAACCGGCCGATTTGCAATTGACTATGCTTAGTAGTTGACATCTTTGGTCAACACATTTTCCCTTCCATTTTGTAAAGTTAGTAGAAGAGGATAGATCCGGTAAATTGTACATACGAATGTCAATCTTAATTTTTGTAGATTAATACACTGGTAGGGGTCGATCAGGCAAATCCCAAAGCTGACCCCCGAACAGCTGCCGGACTGCTCTACTGATCTTCTCTCTCTTCAGACTCGCTGAACCTTCTCAAAGACTCCTTTTGTACTGAGAACACAATTCACCTTCTCACAAGAAGGCAAACCTTGTACGTTGATCGAATCTTCTTTCGCATCCAGAAGAGAGGCTGTGGGCTATCCGAGAGAGTGGTTCAGGTGACTACCGGAGTCATTGATTAAGCAGGTCAGATGGGCTTAGTAGGGCTCGAACCTACAATATCACCGTTATGAGCGGTACGTTTCAACCAATTAAACTATAAGCCCAATCGGATCTCTACATGCCGGGAAGAGCGGACAGAAAGAGGAGACCTTTGCTCTATCTCCTTCTTCCTCTTCCCGGGGCCCCAGAGGGGTTCTTTGGCAAGCCCTATTAAAGAAGCTAAGTGACGAAAGTCACTCAAGTAGTGAGTTTGAGAGTGACCGTTAGGGCGACCACTTGTACTTATAGGCCTTGGCGACCTATAGTCTTGTTACGCAACACAGCTTCACTCGATTCAGTAAATCAATAGTTCAAACCAGCCCACTAATAGCTTAGATAGTGGCCCTTCCACTTTGGTATAGTTGACCCTACCTATTGACTCAAGGTAAGACCTCTGACTCAAGGTTCATAGGAAGGGGGAACCCAGACGTAGTGGGATGTAGGCTTCAGTTGTTTTGGTACTTTTTCACTACGTCTTATTATTTTTTTTGTAACCGGCTTTTCACCGGCAGGTCAGTAGGCCTTTTAGAAGGCGAACAAACGAAAGTTCTCAGCGGGCGCTAGCGCTATCTTGTTCGCTTTTGTCAACTGAAGTCGCGCGTAGCGCCAACTAACTGATAGCTGATAGAGCGCGGAGCCCCGAGTCTAAGTGAGCAGAGCCATTTCTTTCTACTGTCGTCAAAAGAAAATAAAAGTACTAAAGGCGAAGGGCATTCTGTTGTACAGCTACTTTGGTATAGTTACAAAGGTAACCGGTAGGTGACTGTTGAATCGACAGTAGTTACGAAAGGGGGAAATAGCTCAGTTGGTTAGAGTGCTGGTCTGTCACGCCAGAAGTCGCGGGTTCGAACCCCGTTTTCCCCGCCCGATCTTCCTCTTCCTGCCCGACTCATTTTGTCTTCACTGGAAGCTGCTGATCCCAGCGTAGCATTCAAGACAATTGTTCCTTCTTCGGTCTCCCCCTCCACCCCCTTCGTTTGTTGTGGGTCGCGTCTCACCGCAGGCACTTAATGAATGAGTGAAGATCTTCCTTCCCCCCTTGTGTCTTACCAAGGACTGAGTTCCCACTTGTGGCGAAAAAAAAGTCTACCATCCCACCCGGCCTCCCCCCGGGGGGTGAAGGTTCCTCTCGGAGACTGCCAGTCTACAAGAAGCTGGCAGAGCTTTAGCCATTGGACCACATCCATCCATCCTCCTACCTAAACAGTGACGCCTTTTCTTGTTCGTTCTTCGAATTACGCTAGTGGAGACTAATTCCATCCGGCTAATGAAGATACTACCCCAGTCTTCCCATTCATTCCCAGTGGATCCTTCTTATCCCTTTTCATTGAACGAACCAAACAAGCAACGGATTGAGCGCACTAGCGCGAAAGCGTTAGCACGCGCATCCGTTTTCTTGCTCCTATACGAGAGTGAGGAATAGAAATCCTACAATCAACTTCCCACTTTTGATGTCCCGTTTGACGATTCTGCTGCGTCTTTAGAAAAAAAAGGAGAAGGACAACAGGGGTCGCTAGTCAGAAAAGCTATAACTATCAATTATAATTCTGAATGAATCAAATCTCCCCAAGTAGGATTCGAACCTACGACCAGTCAGTTAACAGCCGACCGCTCTACCACTGAGCTACTGAGGAAGAACGGACTTAAGGAAGCTGACTCTCGTTCTTTGGACCCCGCAGACCGAAAAGAAAAAAAGTTCGTCACTTTTTCTCTTTCACATACACCGGGAGAAAGGGTGACGATAGCAATCCCCTTTGCCTCCCCGGCCGGGGAGCCCCCAGGACAAGGGGGGCGGCGGTCAACCATCAACTCTCGATATGCATATTGATCAATCGATCTCCGCGTCCTGCCAGTTCGCTAAGTAGACTCACTCTACCGAGGGGCAACTAAGGTTGGTTCCTGCCAATTCCCTTGCTGATCAGCAAGGGAATTGGCAAGTATGAGAGAGGACTCTCTCTGTCTCTCCGAGTTTCAACTACTAAGTGAAGTTAAGTAGCACTTCAGCTATTCTAAATGTGAATAGATTCCGTTCCCCGATCAAGCAAGCAGGAGAAGGTGGTCCTTTCATCTCTCTGTCTGCTCCATGCTCTATAGCCTAAGGATCATAAGCAGGTTTAATGCTAGAAAAAAGGAGATCTGCCTAATCATTTCGGTAGATGAAGTAGTGGGAGGTCACGAAGAAAGTAAGGGGGCGTGTTAAGTTGAGAATTTCGAACATTGTAGCATCCTTTTGACGGTTGGGCTTTGAGTTGATAACTTTTAAGAACTCTTAATATGAAAATACACATCATAAAATGACGCATCGAGCGAGACCATTCTGTTTCATTGTGAATGAAAGACGTTTTCGTCCAACAACATCTACTCATATCCAGCTTCGTGTCATTTTTGAACACTGCGATCAGCAAGCAGCAAGCGGGGGAGAGTCAAGTCAAGTACAACACAGGACTGACGGGGTGGGGCGCGCCAAAGCAACCCGGGACCCCGGGGGGGTCACTACAAAAGCGCTGGCGCCTTCTTTTTCAGGTGAAAAACTACGCTTCAAATAAAGCTAAGAAAAAGAAAAGGGCTGCGCTAATGGCAAGGAGCAAGAAAAGGGGCTCGAAATCCGATAAATCGAATACCTCCTGGCTTCAGTTATGAGAGAGAACTCCAAGGCAGGATAAAGACTGAGTTGGATTCAGCGGGAATGAAACAACATTCATGGAATGAGTTGAGGCAAAACCTCCTGCTCTTTTTGAGAGTCAGGGGCAAGCCCGGCCTAGCGCCTTAAAAAGGGCTGTCTGCATTACAGGATTCCTAAAATAATAGTAAAAACTAGGGGCCACGTAGACTATTCTGAGGTGGTATGCTAAATCCATGATCAACTGATGTAGCTAGTGTGACTAAAGCAGCAGCTATTGGCTTAACTGGTTCTAAACTCTCCCACCCGATAAAGGAATTGAAAGACTACCCCGGGCCACGTAGACTATTCCCTTCCGCGGACATTCTTTTTTAGTCTAGAAGGAAAGTAGCAAAGCCGAACGCAAATACACATGCAAATTGCGTCGACTACCTCATCACTGTCCAAAATGGGGATACCGCTATTCATACATGGATGGACGAGGGACTCCGCTGACAACATCAGTAGATGACTTTTCTCTTTTCTCGCGGAATGCTATTAACGTTGGAAAAAACACAGCGCTCAAACTCACCCGGAGGGTGATAGGTAGAAGCATTAGTACCTAACGGAGCGGTATCTAACCAAAAAGGGAGGTGATGTTCTTTTTATAAACAGGATGGAGCATGGCTTCCTTTCTTCTTAGATACATTTCATTCATTCCATTTCTCTATAGTTTACACCAGAACATCTTGCGAATCCTGACAGATCTCGAAAAGGGTGGGGGCACTAGAACCAAATCTACATACACATCGAAACTTCCTATCTCAGCCAAGCTAGCACCTTCATTCCACCAATGCATTGTACGACTCTCCACCCTCCGCCTCGCCTTTTCCTCCCTCATGAAATCCAAATTTCCCTCAATGAAATTCGATTTCGTTCATGTCGGGCAAAACGGCCCTGAGATCCGGGACTGGTAAAACATGGGTGCCCAATTTTCTTTTCCGTGCTCCACCTTAGTGCCCTTATGAAGGCGACGGGGAGTCCTTAGCCTTTGAACCAAACTCTAGGGAACGCTCAATTGCCTGACGTCTCAACTGCAATGGTGAACTCAGTGACATACACTGAAATGGATTGCATCTATTGTTCCAAACAAGGCTGATATTAGCAGGGCAAGCCCTTCCATGCAATTTCTTGCTTCGCTCTACAGACGAAAGTGCCGGATAGTCAATGGTAACCAGAAGATCTATGGTTTTCGAGAGAAGGTAATTGGAAAAACGATTCATTCCTTTGCTTTCTTTCAGATATATATTCAATAAGATGATCTGACCTTACCTGAAAACTAGATTCATGAAGAAGCCCGGGCAATGTATACACGCCAGCAGTCTCATTACTAAGTTTTTTTTATTAGGTTGTGTGGATATAGGAAATTAGCTATAGCTTTGTTCTGTATAATCTGAAAAAACCCAACTGGTTTCATTTCAATGGTTAGAGTATGTATGCATCTTTATAAAGAGACTTTGCAAGCATGGCATATAGGCAGCATCGCAACCATGACTACTTAACACTGAGCCTACTCTTGCATATCTCACTTACACATCAAAATTGCCGTTGGTCCAGATGCTCCTAGAAACATGGATTGTCGTGTGGATGATTGGCTCATCAACACAGGAGTGAAACAGAAGAAAGGCTTTTCTGAAGTTGGTTGTGCCCTCTTTAGAGGAGCTAATGGTTATGTCGAAACGATCTGTAACATCCTTATTACATATGCAGATTTATTTAGAGGCACATAAGGTTAAGATTGTAGAGATTGTATTGTTGCAAAACAAGACATAGCGAGAAGAACTTAGAATTGATTTGTTTTCTACCCAATGAAGCATTCCGGAACGTCGATCTATAAATCTTCCATGCGTGGATGGATAAGCCTGAAGGTGCTACTAAGTGGTCTAACTCTAATCCCTGGTAACGCTTTCCTATAAGGCCTTTCTTCGGACTCTTTTACTTGGGTGGGACTAGCATTGGTACTATGGGAAGTGACAGGAAAGGATAACTATAAGAGAGGAAGAGGCTTATGGGTTGCCTAAGCAGCTTACATAAACTCATGCATCAACTCACTCATTTCCGAAGAAGCCTTCCTACTTTTGTTATGGTCTAGATCCCATAATATGACTCGACCATTCTTCATTCTCACCTGGGTCAGTTAGGGAAATATATTTCCTCTCTAGAGTTTCACATAGCCGGCTCGGAGCGTAGCTCAAGACCTTATCCTATAATTGATAGGCGGGGCGAATTGATTCTTCTCGTCCCAGAAAAATAGCTCTTTGAGTATACGAGGAGTTGGGTGAGGGAAAGGACCACTATTGATGCCTTGAACTATACTCCTCATGATAGTCCTCTGAGCGATACCCGAATAGTAGGGGACACGCCGCCTATAATGCTGTTACGAAACATGGACCAAGCGGTACGAGAAGAAACAATGCAGATGAGAAACAATGCCAGTTTCCGTGCCGAGGCAATTTCTGAATTGAAGTGTAAAAGCGCCACAACATTGACCATTGCTGAACTTAAGTGATAGCCGGATGAGAATAGGAAGTAGAATATGCAGCTACAGCTAGAAATGGAAATGGATAGGCCGGAACATTGTCATATCTATAGCCGAGAAGAGAAGAATGATAGGAATTAGTGAAACCGGACGTGGCATCCTCTTTAATAAAAGGATAGGGACTGCCTTCATTGCAATGGAGGATACTTAGGAGGGCATTACTCAGTCAGATCACTTTCTTGTAACTAGCTCGGCTCGCATGGACCAATACATGAGATTCTTGTGCTATTTGGGGTTTCACCTACCTATCTGCATTCGCATCTTCTTCTTCTGCTTTTGCTACGGTCTGTTCTTTCCTTTGCTTCCTTCCTGTACTGCCTGCGATATCATTTCATTCTATCCTCTTCTGTCCTCATTCAGAGACTGAGCTCTGCCCTTAATGGGTAGAGCGAGGGAAACCCTTTCTTCTGTGGGTATTCTCTAAACTAACTCTAGAACTTGTTTAAAAGAAGCTAGAACAGCATCAATTGAATTCAAGGTAGAAACACACTGATAAGAAATACATAGGCACTTATGCCACGCTATGCACTCTACCACGGAAATGAAATGATTGACGATACCAATCAGAGAGAGCCGGGTATCCGTTCCTGATACCCATTAATGCACGAACGGATAGAACTCTTCTCACTTGACTTCTTCTTTGCTTGTTCGGGTACTAGTTTCAATACCAATAGGGAAAAGCAATGGCTTCTATCCTTTTTTCTCAATTCTCTAATGGCTATACCCATGGCTATACCCATGACTATACCCTTGTTGAAAGGGCCGTCCCCTCATCTACAACTATATAATTGCAATTCCGGATAGCATTATTCTTTGCCGAGGAAGGAATGGAGTTCGGGATACACCTTAATCCAAGAAGAGACTGAGCTCTGCCCTTAATGGGTAGAGCGAGGGATACGGGCTGATCTCTTGCTTGAGAAACCAATAGATATAGAAAGAAAGCAGATAGATATAGAAAGAAAACAGATCCAGTTTCACATGAACAGTAGAGATGTGGGTATCGAGTTTAGATTCGAGGGATAGCTTGATAAAGCAATAGATATAGATGGGTAGAGAGGCTTCTAGGGTTAGCTTGCCAATAGATATAGAAAAGGGTATCCTGCTGGTTTTGAATTGAGAGTAGAGAAGGCTTGCTTGTACTAGTTGATAGAAGGGGAAGGCTTGCTTGTACTAGTCTCCGATTTCCTAGAATCTAGTTCAGAAGATATCCACCTGTCTGCATAAACAAGAACCACCAGAATAGGCTATCCACCTGTCTGCATAAAGAAGAACCACCTTCTAAGCACATTGACAGCTTATCATTTCTCGTACGCTATGACCCTTAGAATCGCTGGATGGCACGGAGTGGGACGGGTTAGAGATGCAAGGTAGGTAAGTAAAGAGTAGTCGGGTTATGGCAGCTATATCTCAGAATGGTGTGGAATCTATAAGGTAACTAGGGTTAGGGGAGATTAGTCCAATAGGGACATAACTAGTTGCTAAGCCCAGTCAGTAGCTGGAAAGGAGAAGTGAACTGGTTGAGAGGAAGAGAGTCTTTCGAGGACAACAGCGAAGGTCTGCCTTACCAAAGCAAGAGTGAGTGATGCCCTTAATTGGTATCACGAGGGAAAGCAAGCTACCTGTTATGTAGGCGCCAACTCCCAGTTCTTTCTATCAATGAACATATTGAACCAAATTCAGATTAGCAAAAGCTAAGTACCGTAACTCACCTATCTCTTTTGAACATCTCCTTACACTCTCCCTCCGGTCTATCTATCTCGAAGGAAGCCAATCAAACTCTTGTTTGGATCACCCAACACTAGGTTCAATGGTAGCAACAATCTTACATGAAGAGAACGGGAATATATTATTGCTCGACAGGGGTAGAAATTCATGTGGGAGAGCCTCAACCACCCGACGGACACCATCTAAGGTGGACAGAGGTTGTTGTGGGAAGCGTGTCCACAGCCCCGTTAATAGTATTTCAGAGTTCTCAGAGGGAGATTACAAGTTGGTGGTGACAGAGGATGGTATCGCCTGGACGTGGCACAACCAGAGTTACTGGACCCTCCATGTCTGTAGACCACAATGCCTTTCGCAATGATAATGCTGAGGTCTCCTTTTTGGAGCTTAACAGCTCTATACTTTTCTCTATTAAGCAAGATGCCCTGGTGGCGTTTTCCGTACCAGCAGAGTGCCCCGGTAGATCTATCGTCAGAGAGTGAAACGTGCCGTAGAGCTCGTTTTAGACGAATTGATTTCAGACTTTGTCTTTAATTGAAAGATCACTGTTCGTTATTACGGGCATATTATATTCAAACTGGGACCTTTGGTATGGAAGAGAATTGGTATTAAATACAGGTTTCAGTTAAGGCATGAAAGTAGGCATGCAAGCAAGTAAAGTCGATCACATGACAAAGAGGTCTAGTTTACGCAAATTTTACTTATACTTATCTTGCACCGGCCTATCGATTGGGAAAACCCAGTAAAAGACTCAGTTCGAGTAGACAACTTTAACAAAGGGTGGCATTTGATTTTTTTCACTTGAAAGGTATTTATCTATTCCATTCTGCGGGTTGCTTAATCCAATGAAAGCATTCAAACTTTTATGCTAAGAAATATCTCCATGAATCCTATATTGCTTGCATTGTCCTATTTGGTCTACGTAGCCGAACTTAGAAGAATCGAGGCAGGCACGACCTTTTTTAGGCTCTCTCTTTAGCCCTATGCCTCCTAGCAGGTTCTGGGGTTCCTAGCTGGACTGGTCTACTCTGGGAAGTAGGGGATTCCAGGCTTTTGTAACTCCTCGCTCGTTCTAAACACTTCCGTTCTATAGCTTTTCTCACTGGGACGTACTTCAAAAGATCTCTTTGGCAAGCTCAAAACGTCAACTAGCTCGAAACAAAGAGGAATGGGTCACTGGTCTACTCATGCTTCTTTTGAATTGCCAGGTGACTACCTATCTCCCGCTCTCTCTCCTTCGTGATAAATCAATCTTAGCATCCGTCACAAGGCGCGAAGCGTTATTGATTTGAAGCCTTAGTGGTTGTAAAACTCTACCAACCAGTGGAGTGAAGCGTTGAGAAATTGATACGCTCTATGCATATGTCATAGGCACAAATCATAGTGGTTGTACCATAGGGCGTCATTCAATGTATTCCACCTCTTAGGTGGTGTTCCGCCCGGACTTCCCCTTTCTAAGAGAACTCTCTAATGGGTTCAAGGCCCTGGTTTGATCGTTGTAATGTCATCAGGCTGCACAACTCAATGGGGTAGAAGATAGAGCTTTCTCATATTCAGCAGTATTTTCTTGGTCTTTAGTCAGTAAATTTTTTTGGAGTAGTGCACATTAAGGTTCGCTGGCAGAAAGCCTATTGTGGTACTCGGTTTCCAAATCAGGGTTGTAGTCCAAAGCTTGGTTAGGATAGCATTTCTTACTTTTGCTATAGGCTGGCATCACAAGTCGAATGGGAAAGTGCATTCTTCCTTCAACCTAGCGAGAGGTCTCAGTTCTTCCTGTTTAAGCTGGTCTAGTATAGTAGGCGGAAATGCGAGCACTCACGGGCGAAGGGGGAAGTATCTAAAGCATGCATATAGGTGCTAAGAAATTGACTCTTGGAAGTGTCAAAGTTCTGACTAAGTAGGCTCTTTCTTATAAAAAGTCAAGTACTTGCTTAGAACTGCTAGGCAATCAATCTCACCACAAAGGATATTTTTGATGCTTGCAGGAAGAGAAAGATGGACTGAAACTATACGTATTTTGAAGTAGTAAGCGCCACCACGCGAGACAAGCCAACGTTCGGTTTCCACCACATCGAGGATTTTGTAAATAGAAAGATCTTGCTTTTCTTTTGACGGAGGGAAGGAAAAGTGATCCAATGTTGTTTTTGTAGACGCTATATGCTGAAAGAAAGTCGGCATGGTTCAGATAGCTCAGTTGGTTAGAACAAAGGACTGCAAATCCTTGTGTCAGTGGGTTGGGAATCTTTCTAGACTCAAAAGTGTCGTTTTCGTGGTTATTGGGTCGGTGTCAAGTCTATCTCTCATGTCATCGCTACCAGAATTCTTTCCTTGGAAAACCCAAGGCAAAGAAGAAGAGTTTCCTTGCTTCTAAAAAGATTACGTGATCATCTTATCCAAGCAATGAAAGACGGCTTCATACTTCGTTTTTTGGCTTCTCACAACTTTTCAAAGAACCGGGCTAAATAAATACATTATAAACCGGAACTTCAATCCATGCGGGGGCCCTTTCGGCTGCTCCACACCCTTAACATAACTTCTCCTGGCAAGGAGGAAAAGAATGAGTACCCGCTTTTTCTCTTGCCTTTGGGCGGAAGCAGACTCCCCGACCTCCATCTTTTAATAGGGAAGAGTTTCAAGAAAATCCTAAATCGCATTGGTCAAAAAGAAAGACGAGGTATCTATCGCGATCTTCCCTTTCTTGGCGGACTTTCATACCCAAAAAGAAAAAGAAACTAGATCGCCCTAACTGTGCTTTTTATCTTAGCTCTTCCTGGCTCTGTCAACTCACTCTACTAAATATCCGGGAAAGGTAGTCGCTTACTTTTCTTTTGTACCAAGGGGAAGAGAAAGTCAAGCTTACTCGAGCTGATAAAAAGGATGAAATAGCAGTGCTTAATAGCCTAAAAGAGAAAACGGAATTCGCAAACGGAACTCACTTAATTAATTAAATAGTAGAAATCCTAGCCTGTAAGAGAGTGAACCGACTTACTTTTCTTGCTTTGTAGATTTCACGCTTACTGTTTTCTTTTTCGATTTCACTTATTAAGTATTGGATTTTCCTCTATGGAATTTCATCCTATGTATGTGTTGTTTGTTTAGATGCCTTTCCTCTTATGGAACGTTAGGCAGGCTCCTTATCTTACTCTAAAGCAATGTGGTGCCAGACCTCAGAAATGTAATTGCTGGACCAGCTATTTCATCTTCAATTTCTGGTCATCTAGCCTATTTCGTAGTTGCAGGTGGTTTAATACTGCCTTTGATCCGTTCCTAGCAACCTCATCGCTTGTTATAGAGCTCTAACTTCACCGGTGAGATTGCTAGCCAGGCGCGGAGCGTTTGATTGGGAAGTTTTTAGCGGCAAAGATGCAATCTCTAAATCGCGTGTGTTAAGTGGGTAGATTCATTTCACCGATGCTTCGATCACTTCTCGACCGCTTTATTCTTTATTTATGTTATGTTGGTTGGTTAGGACATGATCTACTATTTATTGCCCTGTGGGTCCTGTCCTTTTTTGGGCTAGCAAGCTCTCGAGAAAGTTTAGATCCAATCCAGAGAGTTCGATCTCTGTAGTTAAGTCAAAGACAGTTGATTTGGTATCTATGAAAACTCTTATAGAAAGCGCTAGGAATGCTTCTCTTCATAAGTCATTCAATGCTTAGCTTCCTTCATTAAATAATGAATAGGATGCTGCAGTAAGTCCAGGTGAACCATCTTCGACTAGCTAAGAAAGTAGAATCCATCCGTTCTAAAACTCGATATTACGTAAAATAAGATGTTTGACTCATACTCATCAACTCCAATATCCGTGCTTTATCTCGCTGCTTCTGATTGATCTTATTCCTTACTAAAGAAACCTACGGATTGGTACGATCTTGAATCAGGGAGTTGACTTATTACTACTAGAGTGAGTTTGTTCATTTGCTAGATATGCCTTTTCATTGAGCTGAAGAATGGATTGAACAACAAGAGAAAAGAAAAGCACTGCCTTCCTGTAGAGGAATACTCTCTTCGAGGAAGAGAGGGTTTCGAGGACAAGAGCTAAGGGAAAGCAAGGCCAATGAAAAGTATCTAATCAATATCGGGTAAGGAAGCAGGTAAGTACTGGTTTGAGCTTAAGGAAGCAGGTTATAAACCGGAAGTAGGCACTCTGGATTCTCTGCTTTGATGGATGGTGGCAGGGGCAAGAAGCAGGAAGGATACCGGGGAAGCAAGCCTTAGAAAATATACTAAGATAGGTCGGAGCAAGAACTAGGGATGGTTATCCAAACATGGAAGGTGGGACTACCTCTATTGACAACAGGAGGAGGACCTTATGCTGAACGACATGCTGGTTCATTCGATTAGCGAGCAGTGGGAATAGAAGAATATCCGTCAGAAGGTTTGCTAGTACTATAAATAAAAGGTAGTAGGAAGGCGAAGAGAAAACCCGAAACTAGCTATGGGGAAAGGGAAATGTTGATGCAAATACCTTTAGTTTTTGGTATTCAATAGAAGGGACCGCTAAGGGAGGGGGCGAGCAGATACGACGGCCACACACACTTCTTTTTAGCCGAATAAAGCCGGATCTACTACACGGCTAGGATCAGAGAAAGATTGAGAAAGCAAGATCAAACCTACTCTACTGTCGATTCAAAAGGTAAACTGCCCCCGAAGACTACTTTATCAATGAATGGATCAAAGAAGGAGGCTCTATCTATGTCATCGTATATAAGGGAAGAAGCCCGCCCCTGATCGAAGAATGAAGAAGCTAGCCCGGGTAGACTTTAAGAGCTCTAGCTCTGCCTATCCGTCTCGCTCCGTCTTGGAGGTCATTTCTGCTTTCTATTGCCTTTGGTATATGACTTTCTTTATGATATGTATTTCCTGTCTTTGAATAGGAGTTCGATGCAGGTACAGGGACTTACTACTACTCTCGTGCATAAGAAAAGTGTTTGTATTGTAATATAAGGTGTGAGTGAATTGTTTATTTTCCTTTGTGAGGATTCCAGTGAATAGAAGGAGGAGTTCTCAATAGGAAGGGGCTGGATCTATGTTGGCGAGCAGGGTAATGTCTTAAAAATAAGTTTATAAGAGAGATGGATAATGGCATGAAAATAAATCTAAAGGCACCTCTGCATACCCCAAAAAGGAAACAACTCACTTCATGCGGAATGATAGATCCGTTTGTCTTGCTCTACCTAAGCGGGGATTGAGTACGATGATGCTCCCTACCTATGTGTACCTCATACTTTTATGGCTATAAATAGCATGCCATATAGTTAATGGAACTATCCATTTTGCTCGATCTTGATTAGTAGATTGCCAACTTCTTCTTCTTCTGATAGGAATCTTCCCTTTATTAGGTGGCTATAGCATAACGAAACAAGTACGTTATTATTTACTAAGTTGGTTCCTCTGGTCGATTGCTAATGCTGACTCGGGTTGCTAGCTATGTGACATACCAGGCTCAATCCTACGACGAATACCACCTTCAGCGCATACGACGAATACCATCCTTTCCTTAGCGGAACAAACACTCCTATCTCCAGCTAAAGCAAGATGTCCCCCGGCACACCGGGAAAAGAGGACTAAGGAGAAAGGGATGCCATACTAATAGACTGGGGCAAGCAAAGCAAGGGAAGCGTTGATGACTCTCGATTGAAAGGTTAAGAGAAGGATGCGGATGGCATGTGGAACTACCGACATCGGGTATTACTTATTGATCGAAAGTAGGGGGTTACAGCAAGCAATGATTACATACCGGGAAGGCCAGAGAGCTACCTACTCCTTACAGGGCGGCGTTTAGCCATTCCAACCCTGGAATAAATATAATAACCATATTCCATCTTCTCATCCCTTCACACTCGACTAGAGGGCGGGATTCATTCATCCAATTGATGGCACTTTACTAAGAAAAAAAAACGGGTCAGAAACCCCGTAAAATCGATTCAACTTGACAGTCATAATTAAGAATGTGAAGAGATGGGCGCCCTATTCTCTGTGGTCTGTGAAGAAGTTCAGTCAGCTATTGCCTGTGCTCTATGTTCCTGATTTCTTCCATCTGTAGTCGGAATCTTACCATTTTAAAAATGCTAGTGAACTTCACTTCTTATAATATTCAATTACCGAATGGGAACACACTTGAAACCCTTCTTTTCCTAGCATTTCAGCCCAGGCGGCTTCCCTCTATATTAATAACTTCTTTTGAGCAATCACTGATGTAGGTAGGGGCTGGTGCGAGAAGAGATTTTATTATGCCTGAAAGAGGTACACCATGTCGAAGGCAAAAAAGAGGTGCTTATCAAATAGGTGGTCCAAGCTCTACCAATCAGGGAGTCTAACTACACTGGTCTATAGGGCTTAAGCTAGGGAGGGGGGTATAGAATGGTAATTTCCATTTCTCTGGAATCCATAGAGAGAAGATCCTCCAGCAGCAGGTACAAGGCTGTTACACTTATTTCAGCTAAAATAATTAGGAATGAAGCTGATGGCTGATGCTTGCACTATTCACTTAAGGCAGGGTTGGGTTCTCAGTTAAGAAGAGGCAAACAGTTCGGTGTGATTGAAAACTACCCCTTCTTGTCCATCCATCTTGCGAAAAAAACAGAGTAAAAAAAAAGAACAAGACCATGAGTTACGTCTGTGATTCCTGTTCGAGAAGCGGTTCCAACTTCCGCCTCAGGGTCTTGTGATAAAATTGATATAGGATTTGGCATTGCTGTCCTCCAGGGTGCCTGGCTAAGAAAAGAGAAAGGAGACTGAACACATTTCTATACCCGAAATAGGGACGATCAATTCAATTTAAGTATACGCATACCTTTTCCCACGATTCAGGAATAGCCATAGAGGACTACGTTTTATAGACGTACGAATCCTACGATACATATGTACGAGATATTATGAGGTAATTAGCTCATCTTCGGCGGTAAAGGAGCACGCTTCCTAATCTTTTGATCGGCTAAGGGTTCGATGCATTGATTTTGGGCTATGAACGAGTCAATCAGCTAGATCTACTTGCGGCAAACAGTTGCTTTTTTCCTACTTTTAGGTCCTCGTAGAGATGAGCTTAATTCAAATATGAGGGGCATTGATGGGAAAGATCAATGTTCTAACACCTCGTTAGAGCGGGAGATCAATAGGTGCTAATTGAACAATCAAACGAATCCCTCTACCAATGCCTCGTTGTATAACCCCCTAAAAAGGAACCGGAGCCAGAGAAGCAACATTATTTAATAGGGTATCCTAAGCAGCTAGAGGAATCACATCAGGACCTGGTGACACAACGGAAGTAAAATACATTGAAATAAAGAAAGTTCAACAACTAGTAGTAGCAAGAAGAAAAGGTGGTTCTTTACCTTGCTCTACGGCAAACCCAATACGGGTTGTATCAATAGGGATACGGGTTCTTGTATACCACCTACGAATAGGAATATCCTTGGTATCGTAAGATATCTATTTTAAGAAGGTCTAAGCACGGTAACGGCTGTGCCCCTATCCAACGGAGGGGGGATCTATTCGATTTATCAATTTGCTAATCCAGAAAAGCTTAGGCTTTAGAGAGGTATGAAAGCTATTTCATATAGAGAATATATTATAGCCCCCTCCCAATCATTCGGTAACCCTTCTTACGAAAGAAAGGTGTTCTTATTGCTATCTAATAGCTGATAGCTAGTTCGCGTGGGCTAACGAGGTAATTCCTCGACGAAGCCGCACAAGGAAGCGGGATTGAATCTTAGGGAGTATTGTGCTAACCCTTACCTGTAGCGAATTAAAGAAATTATCTAGGCCCGTGTACCGGGCCTAGGACTGAAATAGGAGGTATATTGTTAAGGGATGGGGCTCTGATGAACATGTGGCGGCAGATCTTATCAGGCGAAGAAATGCAATTCTTTCTCCGGGCCGGAGTAAATAGATCTGGTTTCAAGTAAAGCTGTAGGTAGATAGAGTTCAAGAACTTCCAAATAAAAGTTATGTATTATTCAGCAAATCATAATTACAATGTTATCCTGAGAGTGCTTGATATAAATACTATCAAAATTGACTTTTTCAATCACTAACTCAATGAATTGTATCTCAAAAAGGCAAACTTAGAACAAATTCAGTTCATAAGTTCTGTTTTTCTTTTTCCTCTCCATTACTTCTGTCTCCGGACGCATAGCTTTATTTAGTCTCCAGCCTTCTTGCTATAGAGCAGAAACCTGTCCTCATCTGCGTATCACATCTGCCTTTTGTCCTATTTGATTCTCATAGGGCTAGCCAATGAATGGTCCAAGAAAAGAAAGAAGGAAACTTCTTATATAGAGAGAACGGGTCAATAAATAGGTGCATGGCCCGCCCATCAAGAAGAACTTCCTCCACATTCTCTTTGTCTGATAGCGGCGGCAAGAATTGACATAGAAAAGCCAGCCGAGGACGGCGAGTTCATTTTTCTATTATAGCTCTTTCTCACCTCTCTGGTACTGATGCACTTTTTCCAACATATTCCTGATTCGCTTTTCACACGGCTTAGTTAATTCTTGACTTTACCGTTGCTAAACCATATTCTATAGGCCTCACTCAGTTCTGTATAGATTAAGTGCAATTCAATTCGTTAATGACCTCGCTTTGCTTTCTGTCTATCCACTCCTGCCCTACCTAGTCCGTTTCCTATGACCCCGGTGCTACATCCTAAAATGCAAACAAGCAACGACGCATACTAATTATGGCCTCTCGCTTTTTGGGCTCGCTTTTCGAGTGAACTTACATTCGGAACATTAACTGATTGTTCTACTTGAGCTCAAGTTCAACGCCGCTTAGCTTAACGTATTGACTTTGTTCTTGCGCACGCACCCTTCGGCTTCATAGGTGAACCTCTCCTTAACACTAAACGTTGCCTTGGAAGGCTTTGCCACTGTCTTGCCTCGCAGGAAAGGGACTCGTTGGATTTGTTTTTTCCGTACAGAAATCCTGAACCTCTTGCTTGCCAACGCTTGTAAATGAAAGACAATAGGCGGCGCAAATGGATCTTCTCCAATGAGTGTAATGAACCGATTGCTTTGCTTTTCACTTTGGAAATTATGTATGCAGTGAAGCCCGGGACACTAATCTAGATATATGCGCAGACACTGGTGAGTAGAACAGCTATGTATGTTAAGAAGTCTATATATTTTAATGCGAGCAGAGCTGAAAGAGTATTGACCTACGCCTATTTGATTTTATGTGATTGCCGAGAAAGCGTATGAATATCTCGCTTCCTGCTAGAAAGCCTAAGCGCTAAGGGGCTAAGCTAAGGTGTAGTACGACCTATCTATTGCTTATAATTCATTTTGATGCGTCACTTTCATATCTGCTTTGAACAGTCTCGCTTGAGTATTGTTTGAGCGTATTCAACTTCCAAAAATATCCACTATATATGATCAAATGCTACTCTTTGGTTAGTGAACTTCACTTGTCCTTTGTTCTTGCGCACGCACCCTTTGTCCTTTCCTGAAAAGAATCTCCGTTCTAGCACCGCTTAGCCGTGAGAAGAATACTGCGCTATCTCAAAGGGACTCTCACTCAATGAAGGTTGGCTGGCCCCATCCTACTCGCATCTACCATAGGCTACTCTAGGGCAGGGCTTTGAACCTCTCACTTTGAAAATCAGACCCCATACCCAGAACTCGGACTATGATAAGAGTTTCGCTCGGTAGATAGCCCAGCCGGGAACGAATCCCAAGCAATGAGACCAAGAGAATGCAGAATGTCTACTAAAGAGCTCTCTCAAGTGAGAAGTTCAGAAGTGCATGCAGGGGCCCGGGTTTCCGCTTTGCCTTGTTTCTTTTATTAAAAAAGTATGCTCGCAAGGTATTCACGTATGCGAGTGAGTAGTAAGCTGATTTACCTTGGAAAACCCCTTTCAAAGTAGCTTGGGTCCTGTAATGTAAGTAAGAAGAAAAGAAAGTAGGTCGTTAGAAAAAACCAGAAGGACTGGATGTAGATCGGAGTGATGAACGAAGGAAGATCTCGTTTAAAGAAAAGCTGTTGGTCCTGAGATTTCAATGAGATTTTTGTATGACACCCGTTTTGCTTACCTAGCTCAGTCTTTCTTTCTAATGGTTGAATGGAATTTACTATGCAAGGGCCAGGCCTGCCTATTTCAAACCAACTCCTTACTGCTATAGCTCCAACTGCTGATGTGTAGATTTAATAACATGTCAAAAATCTTGATCACTGCCAAAACCATACTTGATTGCTGTAGCAAAAGAACGTACTGGAACCACACCTACGGCCTTTCGTCTTTGAACGTAAGACACTGCGTGCCTTGTTCAAAAGCATAGGTGGCTTGAGCTCTACGATGACCTGGTAGCAAAGTCCCTCACTACTCGGATCCTCACCAATGACTACTCGGCTGCACCGGAAAGCCTGCGGCCTCTAATCTCAAATAGAGCTTGCTTCGAGGCGCGCCTTCGGCCTTTTATCGAATTTCATCCATCTTCTCTATGTCATACTTGGCCAGTGACTTCCAGAAAGAGAGCGTATTTCCAGGTCTGATGGATGCGAGCTGCAACACTTCCAAGCCGATTATGGGTGGCTCGCTACACTGTGAGTTCCACTCTAAGGGAAGGGTAGAGTAGTTGCTAAGTTTTCCACATAGGAAAATGCAAGTGATTGTACGAGATCAGTCAACGAGGCAGGCGCGAAGCGGCAAGGCAAGTGAGGAGTCTTGGATTCTCTTTGATGGGCATATCTCACTGAAAACGAGGCAGAGGCGCGAAGCGAAATAGTAGGAGTTATCAGCTAGCACATTTCCCTTTGCTATTTCTCCTTTATCAAGAGATATTTGCTCTATGCTCAGTTTAGAACTCACGTTGTCAAATCCAAAAGAGTATGCAAGAATGTGGCCCCTAAGAGGAAAAGCGTTCTTTTGTGTTCCTAGCTTGTTGAACACTGCACGAAATCTGAAGTCTAAGTGATAGACTGAGCTGGGCTGAGAACATCTGAAGTAAGCATGACCACTAGTTACGTGCTACCCAGTGTGCAGTGCTGAATAGGCCTTAGGGATAACCCCATGGGCATGTACGAAGAAGACTAGTGGGGAACAGCATGTCACCAAAGGTGCTAGCTGACCGGCACTTGTATTATTCATATTTTTGATTCTATCAAGCCGATAGCATAATCATTTTCTAACTAATCAAGTTATGTGACATCTACCGATCCCGTGATTCCGAATCAAGAGATGATTTGAGCAACTCGTGAGTCAAGTAGTAGATTAGCCCTCGTAAGGCCTCCCACTAGTTAAGTATCCGTCCTAACGTCAGGAATAGAGTAAAGGGACGACCTTTTCTCTCCTTTCCAAGTGCTTGCTCTTTCGTTAAGCATAAACTCAGATAGGCAATTGGTGTCTGTGTGTTTCATTGGTATGGTACGTAGACCCGGCCCAGTATTCATACGCGAAAGAAAGAGTCGATGATCTTCTAGGTGAACCTCCGCGCAAGAGAAGATACGATTGAGGCGCGCAGCGAGATCCGTTAAAGGCAAAAGCCAGTAGCAATAAAGTATTCTACACCGTATGTATCGTATTTGTTGCATAAAATCCGTACGTAACCTGAGCCCGTGCCTTATAAAAGGGGAAGGATAACTTCGTTCCTCATTTCCATCGTCTTCCGAGAAGCATCTTCTCTCCGGATTATTATTTTGGGAAGGTAGTCTCTCTTTATCATGTAGGTACTGAAAATACTCTTTCCGTAATAACTCTATATTCCAGTCCTCCTACCCGAAGAGCATTAGCTTCCTATTCAGTGGAAACCTCTTTTTTCAACAAGTGGAATTCCGGCACGAAGTGTTCAATCAAGTAGTAAAAAAGCCCAAAATAATGAAATAAATAGATGAGAGTAAACAAATAGAAGGCAAGAACCCCACATTTCAATCACCATACTCACTTGCCGAACCCTTCCCAGAAGAGAAGAAATGCTTCACTTGTCTTGTGGGTACCGGGCTCAACCAAAAACACTAAATGCAGTAGTCCAACCACTCAGAAGGAGCACCCTACTTAAATGTGCTCGGAGGAAGAAGGCAGAGCGATAAAGAGAAATGCGCGTACTCTATTTCCAGCTCAATGAACTAGACGGGCAGAGCCATAGAGAATTACTACACGACAAAAGGATTTAGGGAATTAATTCTTCTTCCTATTTACAAGCAAGCACTTGATTATTGACGTAAGACCTATTCACATAGGAGAAATCCTATTTCCGACAGACAATTCTCTAATTAAAAAATAAAAAGTTTCGGATGATATTGACTTACAAGTTTATCACTGTGACAAAGAGGAACGCACAATATCAAATATCTCATCAGATCGTTCTACACGAGACTTTCTTTACTATACTTTTCTTTATGGACTTTACTAGACTAGACTATCTGCTTGGTTAACCAATCCACCACTACCAATGGAGCACTCTACACTGGTTGAATGAAAAAGGCTTATGAACAAACAAGTTCTGGGCTAGAGTTTCGAAATGCAGTAAAGACAGGGAGGCCGGAAAAAATAAAGTGCACACCCCGAAAAGGTCACCAGGGAGACGACCGCCGTACGCTTTTTCTGAAGATAGGGTTGTGGTCTGTTCAGTTCCCGACATTCCATCAACGTTGTCTTGCGATATCCGCCCCAATCCCTACCAGTTTTGTTCGGCAACATAACGCTACACGCCTTGTTGGAAGTAGCTGCCGTAAACACAGAGTAAGATGGAGACTTGGATGGTGTCGCTCGAAAGCAATATAAAGGCGGGTTGCCTTATGTCTGCCTGATGTAGATAGTTTCGGTCTCTTTTCTGGTCTGCCTGCTCATGGATCTTCTCATTTGTCAATGGCTAAACACGAGATCTCTAACTGAGTGTCTCTGATGGCTATCATCAAGTAAAATAAAATCCTAGGCGGTCCAGAGAAAGCGGCAATTCTATCTAGCTTGTTGTCTGCTGGATATAATCCTCCTACCCTATTTTTTCAAGATGGTATAGGGGTTCTCTTCGATCCGGTGTATTTGGTAGTCGTGGCTTCCAACTTCTAATAGGTGGAGGTATAGGGTTGGTTCGTCAAAGTGGAGATAGGACATAGGGTACAGCAATCCCAGTGGTTTGTAAGTAACTATGAATCCCTCGGCTTTCAGCTTGTCAATCCTTGTTCCAGACCGGTTGCAGGGTGTTCGCTAAAGGCAATTGTCGTAGGTCAAAGCAGCGTCGTAATGCCATAAGCGCTCCTGTAGTGGTAAGGTGTCCTCTTTCTCTAAACGTGGTAAGTGTCTGGTTTGTCTGTGTCAGGCGAATCAATATCTGCCAGCTCATCCTCTGCTTCTGGCGAGCATGACGTAGTTGGTGAAAAACCATCTCCAGTTACCAAAGTCATAAGTGAAGAAAATGTCGTAGTGTGGGTAAAGTGGGTAGCCTAAGTGTAAATAATCTAGTAAATCGCTTCGTTTGGTTTCGGTCCGTTGTGTAATGAATGAGAGAAGAAGTTGCTCGATGAGTGTATATCTCCGAATTGGTAAGCGCCGGTTTTTCCAAAGCAGTAAAATAGGTAGGCTTCTGTTCCTAAACACCCTTGACTCCGCCTTTCCTTTCTCCCTTCAACCGATCCAAAAGTTCAGCTTAAAACCTTCCCCTTCTCTACTCTCAACTAGTACAAGCAAGCCTTCCCCTTCTCTACTCTCAATGGTAAACTGGATCTCCTTTCTTTCTATAGAGAGAAGCACCTATCCCTATAGAAAGAAAGGCACCTAATCTTTATCGTCTCTACTGAGATTTCAGACCAGAAAGGAGTAGACTCTAGTTGAAATTGCGTATAGAAAGAGATTCGTCTTGTAAGAGCAGGTTGAAGCGCATAGGCAACTTCAGCTATATGCTTAACACATGCAAATCTAACGAAGTGCTCCTGGACGACTCTTTCTTTGAGATTCCGTAAGTAACCTAGTGCATGTGCCTTTGAAGAAAATGAAATACGAACAACCGAGGATGAGGGAGCAAAAAAATGATTTCTAAAGCCGAACGTCTTTTTTGTCGACTGTGTGGTAAACTAGTTTACCATGCGGATAAGCTTTGTTCGATTATGCATGATGATCCGATAATCATTCTACTTATTCTTCTGATTTTGGTTTTCGTATCACGGATGTTGGTTCGCGCTTTATGGCCCCGTTCTGCAGTATTGACGTCTCGCATTTTCACTACTTTTGTTGTTCTTTCTTCAGCGGTTTTGAGTGGATCGGTGGCACACGCCGCTGATAACGAACCTATTAATAATGGGGCAGCTCCCGCTGCTTACGGATCCGGGGCAGAAGGACCCTCAAATTCCGCCTTATTCACTTATACTTCCGATTTGGCGGAAGATTCGGTCAGTTCCGGGCGTAGTAGAAGTACCGCCTCGTCGGTCAATCAACCGCTTCAAGGGGAACAAGCTATGCCTCCCGCTCTTCCTGTTATGCAGGAAGCAGCTAATCGGACTCCGCCCTACGTCCCCTACCCCCATCAACTAAATGAAATAATAGGAGGGGATAGCGTAGAATCCATTCAAAGGAGGCTGTTGGGGACTAATTGGAATCCTTCAGCCCATGACATAAGAATGGCCCGGATGCAAGCCGAAGACCTTTTTGAGGTGAAGGTTGACATAATCCGGAAGATGGCGGGCCTGCATCCAAGTGGCGATTGGATGGGATGGGGGGCGCGGGCCCTGGACAACCCCCGTACGGCCACTGGTGAGGAAGACTTGGCTAGGTTGCATCAAATGCTTGACGACCTACAGAGCGGGAATTCGCAATCTGCAACCTTCTGGCTCTTGGTCGAAAGAGTCCGCTTACGGGCGGGTGAGGATCAAAACTCAGCCACCTAGACATGGCTCAAAACGAAGGGGTAAGGCCAAGTGTTCTTAAAACAAAACTCTCAGTGCACTAAAAGCGTGACGAGCAAAGTCAAGTCTCCACGACTCGACATGTTAGAAGGAGCTAAATCAATAGGTGCCGGAGCTGCTACAATTGCTTTAGCCGGAGCTGCTGTCGGTATTGGAAACGTCCTCAGTTCTTCGATTCATTCCGTGGCGCGAAATCCTTCATTGGCTAAACAATCATTTGGTTATGCCATTTTGGGCTTTGCTCTCACCGAAGCTATTGCATCGTTTGCCCCAATGATGGCCTTTCTGATTTCATTCGTTTTCCGATCACATATTTCTTGGTGTAGATATCTCTCTTTGCAAATAGAGATACCGAGGCCCCCCAACCTACTAGTTGTTGGTGGGGGAAAGAAGAGTGGGAACGTGGGCTTCTTTCACAGTGCGTACCTCTCTTTCTCTTCTTTCTCGCTCTGTTCTGGAAACTAACTACTTCTCCGGAAGCAACGTCAACAACTTATGCAAGACTCCTTTCGTAACTACTTTTCGGTAGAAATACGGACTTCTTCCTATCAAACTGCTTTTGCCCAGCAATAATAGGCAAGACTTGATTCAGGTCAATACAATACTCTTCTTCGAACTTGTAAGCTTGGGACACAAGCGTAAACTTTTCAAAAAGTAAGACCAGGTACACTGCTAAACATAAGTATAAAGAGGTGGAAGGCCGGCTGTGCTTGTGCTCACCTACAGGTCTGTCCTAGCATACAGTATAGAAAAAGACTGTCTCTTATTTGTGATTTGTCTGAATCAGCGTATATTAACTAATACTACTTTATCCAGTCAATAATTAATTGAAAGGTCGTCTTTAATTAAAAAGTGCATAAGCAAGCAAGGAACGGAAGGCATGCTAACTACACTACTAGAGTCAAGAAATAAAACTACACTACAAATAAAACTACTTGAGTAAGAATCTATTCTTTTTGCTTATTCGTAAGCGCATGAAGAAACTTATTTCACTCTAGCAATGAGCATAAATAGTTGACAACATAGTTGTATTAATTCTTTTTTTCCTCTTCCTACTACATACACGGCTATAATCGTTATATATTCTCTTCTTTTCTTTAGACTCTTCTTTCTGCATCTCTTTTCTTTCCATTGTGAGTAAAAGGGGACAGCAGTGGGTCAAGTATGTTGATTGGTATCATACTGTGGCAGTAGATCCTGGTGTCTTTCTCTCAGCTTTCAGAAGCACCTTTCGTGCTCTCGTAGCTGTAAGGAAGGCAAGGAGAAGATCCGCATATTGTCTTTATGGGTCCTCTTTATCAATTCCTTTCTGGTCAAGATAAATAGGTAAAGCCAGCTTTGAAGGTAAATTCAAAAGGCAAGTAAGAAGTTGCAGGAAGGTTTGTTTGAAGAGATGACTGACGTAAAAAGCCTTTGAGCCTCTTTTTGAAAGCTTCTTCCATAAAATAAAGTTACTGAAAGTCCCCGGGCTAGACTAGTTTTTCTTCTTCTCCATACTCAAGAACGCGAAATCAAAAGATAGTTAGCCTTTTCAGCCGAGCCTTTAGTAGCAAACTCTGTCTATATTTTAAGCCAGCAGTCTATCTTTCCTTTCAGGAGTTGTCCCGGAGAAGAAAGCTTCCCTCGAAGTGATGAACCCGCTCTCGAATCTCAATTCGTAGTTGGCCTGAAGCTTAGTCTCAATAAGAATGTGTTAAAGGTACGTAATCACTATAGCGAAACTATTGGCATGGAATGAAGAGTTTGAGGTTGGCGGTGCGGCTCTTGATCCACTATACTATTCTCATAGTAGAAAGATGAGTTATATATCTTGACTGCTAGTTCGATGTAATGATCTGTCTATCTCTGCCGCGCCTCCTCTCGAGAGGAAAGAAACTACATCTTTTGTTCTCAACGAGAGCCTTCCCTTCATAACCTGAAAGTGGGCCGGACAGTTCTTTGAGATCGGTACTTCTTAGAATAGAAAGTGGTAAATCCAGGCACTTCTTACTCCTATTTCCTCTCACGTGTCAACAAGCAAGTAGGGCGCTTGACCTTAACGTGGTAGGACTCTGTTGCATTTAGAGAGAGGGTGGGAAGAAAGCTTGCTATTGACGCTATTGCTTGTGTTGAAGAAGACCCTTTTGATTCAAAGAGGCGGCGAACCATTCTTTGACTTTGGAGTTCCAAATATAAAAACTGTTCTCATTTCTTCTTGTAGTCGATTGGTCGTCCGTTCATCTGCTTCTGTTTATTTGCCCTATTTTTCCTCTCTTTTTCTGCGGCGAATGGATTGGGTTGGTTCCCTGGTCAAAACCAAAAATACTAACCAATTTTGTGTGGTTTCATTAAAATAAATAAGTGCTAACTAAGCTTTATAGATGGGAAAGAGCCCTAATTCGATATGGAGTGGAATATTCAGGGAAGCTAATGTGGACGTCAGGGGTAACTCCTCTACGCAACCACTTCCTTGTCTTTATTCCCTAGCCAGCCTATCGGGATATCTCGACTTCTCTCTCCTTAGCTCGTTTCATGATATGTATTGGGTTTCAAGAAGTGTGTATGTCATGGAAGGAAGGTCTGAATGAGCCGGTTTCATGCTGTTTGAATGGCATGGTATGATTTTTGAACAGGAATTCCAAGGCAGCTTTAAGCACCCTTCCTGACATTCTGGAAAGACTACATAGCTGTATAGAAAACAATTGTTTTTTAGCGAGCATAAAGCTTCAGCACAGGCTGTGAAAGAAGCCCTCATTCCCTCTCTTCTTTCCCCCCCTCCCTTGAACCTTCAACAAGGAGGGGCCTCGGCTCCCCTTTTTCAAAGGAAAAGCCTACTCATAAGATAATAAAAACCCTAAACCAACCATCTAGCCTAGTTTAATAGTGCAGACTATACTCAGTTCCATTAGGGTTATAATCCTCATCATCTAGATATTCAGAGAATAACTTCCAGAACTCTTCACAAGAAGACTGCGGATAACGTTTTCTATATTCTTATGCTTCCGTTCAGCGATACCCTTTTGTTGAGGTGAGGACACGATATACGATATATAATTCCATTCCATATGTAGCAAATAATTTCGTCAAACTTGAATTTCAATATTCTTTTCCAAAAAGTGGATCTGAATAAATATTATCTGACCGCTACGCGCCTTGAATTGATAAAATTTGAAAAAGACTTCACTTTGCAGTTTCATGGGATAAACCCAAACATATCTTGAAAATCGTCAATAAAAAGAAGCAACATAATATTTAAAGCCAGAGATAGACTCAATGGGAGCCAAACATCCGAGTGACTCCTAAAGAGTTTTCTATTTTGAAGTAGATTCACCAAAAGGAAGTTGAACATCCGGGGATATAAAAATATTAAACCAGTGATGAAAAAGAATGGCAAGTCAGCGGTTATGTGTTGACTTCAGAAACTGGAATCTTGCCACTCCAAAGGACGAGTATCCAATGCCGATAGCTGACCTACTGGTAGATTTGGCTGCTTGTAACTCTGTATTGAGCCTCTTGGATTGGATGCCCACTCAGGATATAACCAGGTGCCAATCGCCGAAGAAGATATTAACAAGACTGCATTTAGATGCCCTGGTCCTGTTGGTGCCTATGAGTGGAGAGTAATGCGGTCTCAAGAATGCAGGAGCCACATACCGGAGGACTCAGAATAGCATATTCCAGGGTATGGTGGGCCGAGAATTGGAGGTGTACATTGATGATATTGTTATTATGGCTCAATCCGAGGAACAACATCTCCTTCATCTGAGGAAAGCGTTCGAGAGAATGAGGCAGTATAAGTTTCAAATTCATCCTTTGAAATGCGCCTTTGGTGTCTCGGCTGGGAAGGAATTAGGATTTCATTCATTTTGACAAAAGAACTTGCTTAACATACTCCAACTTTCTAAACTCATGCTTTCAATGGAAAGACTCCCTTCCCTCTTGCTTCCTTGCCCCTAACCTTTTCATATAGCCCGCCCCTGCCCGATCGATATCCCCTTACAACTAACTTATAGTTAAAGCCTTAGGAATAGGAAGAGAAGGTAGGGATTGCTTGGAACCTCTAAGACATGGCACCCCTGCCCTAGCCGCCTTTTCTTATGATGTCTCGAAAGCGGAATCTCACCATTACTCTAAGCTATTTGTTTGGTAAGATTACCTTGATAAGTCTCAGGGACTGAGTGAACTGAATGTATAGCGTCAAGATAAGAAGCACGGTAGTCGAAGATGTACCTTGTGGGGTGGGGTACGAGTAGACCAGACAAATGATGAAAAGCATAGATACGAGCATGGCCTCCCTGTCTCAAAAAGCAGGCCACCAAGGGTGTTCGCATGAAGCATTTCTCACTCTTAAATAAGTAGTTATCACTAATTTAGAAACATGCTCTCTCTTATCGAATTTCATTCTGATTTTCCTGTATTCGGAGTTGCTTGGGAAAAGGTCTAGTCAGGGTCGGTTCTGTTCGGGGTTGCGGCTTGATCGGGTTGTCTGTACACCCAAATTAAGAGTTTTGTATAGTTTGTGTCAACCTGAGTTTGGTTAAGTGCCCGCCCGCCTAGATAGATACATAAGTGTCTGTTTGGAAGAAGAAATGAGGAGCTACTAGCCGATCACGAAATAGGCTCAGTCGTGGTCCCTACTGCTTATGGGACTGTGACCGAATCTGCTCGGAAAAACTGGTAGATGAAATGGGAATTTATATGGAAGCGCACGAGGGGATGCTAAGACGGGGCGAAGGAAGGGATTACAGACCGGGCTTTCGAGTAGCGGGATTTGAGACCTGAAGTCAGATATTGCACTAGAAATGGAATAGAGGAGGAAGAGGTGACTGCTAGGTAGGCAGTAGTAGCGCATGCTGGAAAGCTAGTCAAGGTTGTTCGACAAAGCACATTAGCAAAGGTAGTTATTTCAGTAACTTTATCTGGTCCTGAAAGGACCCTCGAAAAGAATAATAAGTTTAACTACCACCGGAGTTTTCTAATAAGCACACCCTCTACTATCATCTCTTCTATGTTATTGTCTCTAGTGTAGATGTTTTGGTAGTAAAGTTCAGATCGGCATCCCGGAAAGAAATCATTCTACCAACCACCGGGAATGAATTGAAGTATTTTTCACTTCCCTAGCCAAAATGGACGCCACCCACCGCCTAGTCACTTCTCGCGAGCCTCCAGCATGGAACTTCCCACCATGGCCACGTATGATTGGAATAATCAGAGATTTCCAGAGAAAGAGATTCGTTTGATCGAGTTTGAAGGAGACAGAGCATCGATCGAGTGAGAGGCAGTGAGAAATTGAATACTAGAAGAAGAAGACACGACTTTCACAATGGACCAGCCTCGGGAGAAGAAGCACAACTAAGGAATGCCCAAAGAGACAGACTCAACGAATCGATTTCCACCGAGTTCGATATTTCCATTTAATGCCTCCTGAGCAAAAGCCTTTCCTACATACTACCTTACTAGCCTTTTCCTGGTTCCAGTGGATTTAAGGTTCACTTCACCCTCGAATACTACTGCTTCCTAACTTACCTATCAATCAAATAAATGTTCTATTGGCTGTTTAGTACGCGCCACACTCTGTAAGGTAGAACTTCTTCAATTGAGGACCCGCTTCTTCTACGCTTGCTTACTCTTCACACTTCTCACCTTGCCGACTTCATCCTGCTCGGCCTTTGCCATTGAATGCCTAGCTTATGTATTTATAGAAGAGGCCTACTTTCAATGTAAAATTGACTACTGGTGTAGATACACTGGAATTTGACTTAATAGAATAGAAACAAATGGTACTTCTTTCCCACTACCATCCCTTGCTCTCCCTGTAGGTGAACGAGGTAAGAGATAGCTAACTAAACTCACTTATAGCCTTCCTTCCTTAATGAAATGATAGGTTAGCACTAGTATTGGATGATACAGACTTCTTGAACAGAAGAGAGCACATCGACTATGGCATGGGTTTAAACACGTAACAGGCGAACGGTTTCAAATACAGAAATCTGCTCTTGTATCCAAACTTAGCTTACTTGCATCGGCTAGTTGTGCTAGCTTTGATAGCTGCCTTTGAACTCCTGCACCCACTGAGGAAGCAACTCAGTTACTGCTTTCACTTCTCCCCTCTCTATTTCCACTTCTGTCTGCATCAGCTGCTTTGTTTTCAGCTCCGTCCAATCTAGCAATGGGATTCTTTCTTATCCTAAGCAGTGTTGGTCAAAAGGCTCCCTAGAAAGGGCTTGGCGAACGGGTGAGTAACGCGTAAGAACCTGCCCTTGGGAGGGGTACAGTACAGACTTATCTATCCCTTCGAAAGAGCTTATCAGAAAAGATTTATCAGGCAAGAATGCGGTGGTACAAAGACGAAGCTGAGGATACTTTCGACCAAACAAAACCTCTTGGTTTACTAGTTGGCAGCATGGATTGCTATTCGTTCGACTACCACTAGTCTGCTGAAGTTGACGGATAAGACGGATGACTATCGGCATTGCTGTCGTGATGACACTGCCTCTTTCACTTCTCGTAGAAGAAGGATGGAAAATGGTTGAATGAACCAGTCTAAGTGGGTTCAATTCTAAAGGATAAGAATAGTCTTTGTTGCCTCGGTTGTCTACCGCTCCGTGGGTTGCTAGATTGGGCAGGAAAAAAGGAGTTATTAAGGAGAGCAGCATGGCTTGATTCTGTTTCTTGGCTTGCTCTTGCTAAAAGAAATGAAACGAGTAACCTTAATGAAACTCTCGAAGCGAACACCCCTTTCTGTTTTGCAATTCTTATATCTTCAAATAGAACTGATAAATCCTATTAAAACCATAGAAACGATAGAGCGAGCCTAACTTCTTATTTGTAGTTTGAAGCCCTCTAGCTGACTGTCAATTTTCCCTCCAGCTTTGAAATCTAAAAATCACTGGTAAAACTTCATAGGCGAGACAGCCTAATCTTATACCTGATAAAGAGAAAGCAAAACCCATAGATTAATACCACGAAACGAGCGAAGCGACAACTCCCATTCAAGTGCCAGTCTTAACTCTGGCTTTTATTTCTATTCCTGCACTACAATCAGCTAGCTAACTCGCTACTATTGATACATGGTAAACGACAAGAAGAAACTCGACTTCAAATCTTATTCGCTACTTTCAACCTGCCTAGCTTCTTACTTCGAGCTTTCACTATTAATACTATGTAACCGGCTTTATATTCTCATATCTTACTCTAAATACCGGATACGAAAAGCTTAATCACGGAAACGCCAACAAGCAGTCAAGTCTTTTATACGCCAAGCTTAGTTGCTATTTTCTATATTCTATCTGATAAAGAGAATTCAAGGTCTACGAACATTGCTTTCCATTACTTCCTTCACCACTAGTCTTCTTTTTCTTCGAATTATGGCGGTGATTATCCAGGCACACAAGGCATGCTATATCTGTTGGTACTATAGGTTGTATCGTCACAACGTCACACTTAATATGCCCTTCTCATCTACCAAAAAGAGATACTTGGCGACATCGTCTTCATCAGGCCTCAGGATCAGTTGCTTTTTTATTGCAACATAGAAGTCAGAGAGGGAGGAAGTCTTTTTATGAGATGAAGCACACTAATTTAGTACTTATTCTATTTAGTATTTTAATATCTTTCCAGACTGGATTGCACTTTCCTAGTGGTCAAAAAGGTCTGACTCTCCAAAGGGCTTACAAAATTAGTTTGTCCCCTAGCGCTTATTCTGCTTCTTTCATTGCGAGCTTTTACAGTCTTTTCATCGAGCCGAGAGAGAAGCTAATCTATATATGCTTTCTTTTTCTTTGAGTGCTTTTTCTTTAAATATTCTAGTAATTAGTGTATGTGACGTGCGTGCTTACGTCGTAGATAGTTTCGTAGCTCGATTGCTCATATCATTCTGCGTGCTGCATAGTCAATAGGAAGCAGATAGTAAGCCTCTCTCATTCAGTAATGCAGATTTGCCAAGTTCTGCTGGACGGCCTACGCGCTCATCCGCTTCGACCTCTACGTCTACGTGAATAAACTTACAATGGAGATCTACTGTGGGAAGGTACGAGCGCTAAAACGACAGTAACGCTCGCTCTAAACCGAAGAAAGATTGATACGCCAAGGCAATAGCAGTGATACCACTTATTTAAAATATTTCTAAGTGGTTAGTCGAAGTAGTATTTTATTTATGTAGTAGAATCATTACCAACGGCAAGTCGATGGGACGCGGAAGTCTATCCGTTACAAAAAATGGAAAGTAGCATTTGGTTTTGTCATTTTAGAGAAGTGAGGATTGAAGTTCTAAATAAAGAAATTGGCTTTTGATAGGCTTTCTCGGTTCACTAAGTGAATCGAATCATTGTGCAATGTTATGTGTCTAAATCTCAATTTAGTATTCGTTTCGTTGGTAAAACCCACGCCAATATCATATTGACTCTCTCTCTCGTCCAATAAGAGTTTCCGAGAGTTACTTTATTCAAATTCTTTCCTTTCCAAAGCACCAATTGACTTGCTTTCAGAACAACCCTGATCAGTTATACCAGCCACCCGTACTATGTACGCCATTCCCAACGCGGAGCGCCTTTATTTTCGTATTGAACTCCGCTAGGAAGAAAAAGTTAGACCGTAGCCTTGTCGAACAACCTCGTTTCTCGCTTTTGTCGATTGACTCGTACCGAGCCAGTTTGATGTCCTTTATACTTACCTCAAACAACGAGCGAAGTCGAGATGTTGATGAGAAAGGGGCGAGTCTCAAGGCCAAAGAGTGCTCTTTGAAGGCTACTATGCATCCTTACGAATACAAGAGTGGTTTTTTTTTGGGTATAGCAGGACTTGAACCTGCGACCATTAGGTTAAAAGCCCAATGCTCTACCAACTGAGCTATACACCCGATTTTACAAGAAGAGAAGGCTTGGTGCGGAAAAGAAAAGTGGGCGGCCTGGCCCCTTTTCTTCTTATCATATCACAAGGGCGCGGCTCCGTATGGGGCTCGTACTGCGGAGCTAGTCTGGGAGTCCTTTCCACTCATTGAGGATTCTATCTAAAAAAGAAGGTCAACGGGGGAGACTACAGTAGCTCGAACTCAGACTATCTACGAAAAAGGTAAAGTCGTCTTTCCTAGGGTTCGACCGAAAGGAGCTGTGTTCTATGGTTTGACGTTGTGGAGGTCCAGCACTCTTCTAAACGAAGAAAGAGGGGATTCGCGCTACCTCCTACTCCTACAGAAGATCGATTGGTGCGAACTTCCGATCTATTCCTTATTCATTGTTGCCGACCCTTACATCATCATAAAGAGAATCAAGATATCCCAAGAACCCGGATGAATGACTAGCGCTCAAGAACAAGCAAGGGATGAGCGCACGGGAGCGACGTTGCTTGTTGCTTTATTATCACATTAGAGAAGCGGAACCTCCAAGCTCAGACATCTCGAACTCAGAAACTACCTTTCTATCCCACCCAGCTCCTCCGGCATCGGAAGCAGAACTACCTGACCGAAGGAGATAGACAGGAAGGGAAGACGGTCATACAAAGGCCGAATAAAGCTCTCTTGAAGCTGCATCTGAATAGACCTAGAGTCACTCAGTACATACGAACCCTTGAATAAATAAGAATTGAGAAGTATGAAATGTGGGCATCATAACAAAAAAAGAAAAAGACCGAACCAGTAAGACTAATGTATACTTATTTATACCTTTGAGAGGTCCACTTAGACTATTATGATTTTCTCTTTAGCTACGTAGGTTATATAAGATTCAATTCAATCTAACAAGCGGACTGGACTACCTTCGGCTACTACAAGATATTTAGAAACCAAAGAAGCTGAGCCTACTTTACGCACTTAAGGCAGCAGCAGATGAGGAAGAAATGGGCGATGAGAAAGGGCGCCCCTTGGCATTTCCTGTGGGGGAGTCTGATTGATCCAATCACGACGAATGATGTCAACCCCCTCTTTTGCGCCTAACTTGACTCTGATTCCCCCACTATGAGAGCTGATCCAGGGGCTAGTTCGGCCTCACTTGTCGGAGACTGAACTACCGCTCGCTTACTTGCTGATCAAGGAGGTCATTTCCACTTACTCTAAGCATAGAAGGAAGAAGATTGAAAAACTAACAAACAAATTGTCTTCAGCCCTACTTACTTACTTATAGGCTGACTTGGCCCAGGAAACAAGGTTCTATTAGGCTTGCAGGGCTGCTGCTCTTTGAAAGACGAGGTCTAGTGGAAGAGGCGGGTCGGGCAAGTTGAGTACTCAGATTCGGCGCTTGCTTGACATCTCTCTTTGAATCTGAAACCTGACATGACCATTGATTCCGCCTCCATTGCTGGAAAGGATAACGATGGATCTTTAGCTAGCTCATAGGCAGAGGAAAGGTATAGTCTCGTTAACAGATAAGGAAAAGTGGATCCGCTACCAAATACGTTGTGGAGCCGTGTTCTCCGGGGTAAATACTGGTTTGAGGGTTCTTGGGATGGGTTCTATGTTGCTGCCCATTCATTTCCTATTAATAAGGAGATATGTAAAGCCAGTCATTCTATTAAAGAGAACTTCCAGTGGCGGATTGGAGATGGTAATTCGGTGCGATTGTTATAAGACCCTTGGCTCGGTGGGACTGCATTGAATAGAAGGCCTATTCCTATGAACATGTCAGAGCTGTTGGAAGGTTTGTCTCTCTCCCACTATCTCATTCCTAATAGGGATTGGCATCTTAGTTTATTAGCTTTTTTTCTCCCTGATGAGGTGGTGCGAGAAATTTCAGCTGTACCAATTTCTAGAAGCATCTGTTTTGATACTTTGACATGGGGGTGGTGCATAAGGGGAAGCAGCCACCTATTCTTTTTGGTAGACCATTTTCAAATACTGCTAATGCTTATATCAATTGCAGGTCGGGAGCCATGGAAATTTATTTTGGCGTTCATTGCTCTCTTCACTGACTCGACTGAAAAAATCTTTTTTGATAAGCTCTTTCGAAGGCCAAAGCTACTTTCCTTTTTAAAGGCAGACCGATAGTAATGGCCGGGTCCCATCTCTAGGATTAGACGATCATCCTCGTTGTTTTACATTTGGAAAAAAAAGGGGTTTCTCCTTGTCGGCCTAGAATGGGATGATCTGCTACATTTGCTTTTACTGGGTGATCTTACTGATGAGATAAGCTCGTTCAGCAAGCGGGATGCAGTTGAGAAGCTATATAGTTGTGCTTGGTCCTGGCTGTCTGAGATGTGTATCTTGTGATGAACAACCAGACTTCTCCCTGTGTTTCAGTGATTTGCTCATAGGTGCGAAGCGGGGTTATTTGATTGAAAAGTGTAGTGTGGTCCTGGCTGGAAGGTCAAAGACTTACTTTGGTTTTTCATATTATCATATAGAAAGAAACATAGCGTAGCGATTCGTACGCGTTGCGTCTTAGACATCCGAGCTCCTGGCTCATCAGAAGGTAGGCTAGCTAAACTATATCCTTAACACATGCATGTCCAAAGAGATGGCGATGGCAGTCTCTCTCTTTAAAATCGAGATTGTGTGGGTGTTCAGTATCACACAGTGGTTGGTGTGGTGAGGGAGTGGAAAAGCTAAAGAGGTTGCCGTTCATATATCGGTCTAATAAGTGATCGAGTTCCGTTAAAGGCCTATGGTTTAACACCGTGCCTTTCCACTTTTCCGAAGTGGTATGCTTAACCGCATCCAGTTCTCTATTTTCGTTTATAGTTTATCTGTGTTCAGTCAAATCTGCGAACTCGACTAGATATTCTGCACATTCCAGTTTACCTTTTTAAATCTTTTCTTTAACGCCCCGAGCTACTACTCTGTAGATTAACTAGTGTCTCCGATTGCTTGGATGAACAGAGCTCTCTTCTCTCCCAATATGTTTATTTGACGGAGTCTAGTGCGTATTCATTTTCTTCAGGTCTTGGATTCAAAAGGTTTTTTCCGGTGTAGGATTCTTCCTACCCAACTTTGGCCATTGAAGAATGAGTCGAGCAGTCGTCCGCATAGCCTACCCTGGGATTGAGCTTATGAGTAAGGAAGAGACGAATGGTTACGTATCCTAATCTAGTAGCAGGATCGACAGTGAAAGTCCTTTTTCACCCAAGCAAAAGACGGACCTGAGAGTACGCTCTATGCGGCAGAGAATGACCATGTTGAGGAAGAACGGAGCGAAAAGACCATAAGGCCCATTCTCAACGTCCATTCTACTATGATCACATCGACGTCATATTTCGAATCCTTCTTTGCTTGTGGGACTCCGACCCTCTGAAACTCTCCTTTCCTGATCCTTTGCTTTACATCACCTGCCCTCTCGTTGTAGTCAAGGGAAGAAGAAGATTGGTGTGATAAGCCAGGCAAGACGTTGGTATGAAATACCCTAAGTAAAGAAGGCATGCCCGAGCAATGAAAGAAACCTCTCAACTACAGCTTTGTGAGCCCAAAATCTGCAATCTTAGGTACAAAATCACTCCCCAACCAACCCACCGAACTAACTCCATACGTTCATCATTCTGTACGCCTATCTTAACAAAGGGCTAGCCAGACCCTCTAAACTAAGTGTCTCTTCGCTAGAAAAAAGTCAGTCCTGATCAAAAGTAGTCCTATATGAAGGTTCAGTCTCTTTGCCCTCTGTACCGTACCCCGGTATTGTTGCATATGAAGCTCTTTTACCAAAAATAGGGTAAAACGTGTAGTATGCGGAAAGCCTATAAGTTCTACCTAGTTGGCTGGTAGAGGTATTTCCAAAGTTCATCCTTTATTTAGCCCGACACGTCCTTTCTGCTAGTTAACTGTTCGCATTGCTACTGTCAAAGAGCCCAAGAGAGAAGAAAGAGTAGCTTGTAGAGCTGGGAAAATGTGCCGAAGAGAGTGGTTTAGGCTTCCGGGCTCACAGACTTTGCTAACTAAATCCCAGGGGAAGGCTTACTAAATAGAGGAGTAAAATAGGGAAAGGCTGACTAAAAGGAGGAAGGTAACTTTCAACCCGGTCAAAAGATCTCACTAGGAAGAAAGGGGGAGTGAAAGAGTTGAATACCCACCTACATGAGAAACTAGACTGACTGGCTTTGAGGGTTTTCTAAGGACATCCTTGAGTACCAATGTGCATACTCTTCCTTTCCTGTCTACTTGGTTAGAGAAAGGAGCTATTACGTCGACCATCATCAATGAAAGAGCTAATTCTCGGCTTCATGCTTGGCTTTTTCAAATACCGGGTAAGGTTCTCTCCACTGAGGGGGCTAAATAAAGTAGAAAACGGAACTAGGTCTACTTCCTCGCTTTAGTCTCCTTTTCTTTTCCTAGCTTTTTCACTCCACTGGGCTGAAAAGAGTTGAAGGAAGGTACGAACGGTAAAGAATTGAATTGAGAGGAACTATATGAATCTCCAGAGGAGAAAGCAAGAGAGCTTACATTTCAACTAGCTGCCAAACAAAAAGAACTGTAGGGCGACCAGCCTCTTAGACGAGCATGAACTGAGACAGGACTTCAAATCCTGAAGTGGATTCGAACCCAGGGCCTTTGGCGAGTTCGGAGAACAATGAGTTATAGTAGAGGAAACCTGATCCTAGTCTTTGAAGCAATTAAGCTTTAGGGTTAGGGAATGACTCCTCAACTCGGTTCTTTTAGGGGCACCGCTTCCATGGCGTGCTGAAGGCAAAAAGCCGGAAACGCACGAAGAGAAGACTATTCTATATAATATGAAAAGAAAGAAGTCACTTGTTCACAAGCCAAGGACTCCTCTCTTATCTACGTTCATGCTTACTTAACCCGTGGAATAAAGTAAGAAGTCTCTTTCCACACTCGTAACCTAGAAAAGGTGTAATTAATGGGAGTCGATACAGATTGGGTGTAGTGAAGAATCGAGATGCCATGTAGAACAAAGAGGCGCTGGTCTGGGCCTATTTACAAGCGAACCCGCTCTATGACGGCTAAGTTACATGCACACCCCCATTTTGAAGGCTTAGTTACACGTATAATAGTCTGCTTGCTCTCATGTTTAGCTGTGTACCCATTTTGGGGCTTTACTCTTTCATGATGGAACGAGGAGCTTGAGTTGATTTGCGGCAGCAGCGGCAAGCTTGTGTCGACTGCAGACAACTTGAATCCGTTAGCAACGGTAGTGCGAAGCAGCTTGAACTGACTTGTTCTAGCCATTGGCCGGCTCCAGTCGACTTGAACTAGCAAAGAGAAGCTCATGTCGACCCGCGGGGGCAGTAACACGTTCACGTTGACTCTTGTCAGTCTCAAGCCTGAACTGCACATATTGAAACTTCAAGAAAGCTCAAACTCGATGAGTGCTAATTAAGCATAATTCAAGTCAGGCATGCCAGTATGAAGAATCAAAAAATTGCAAATTTGCTGGTTCAAAGAAAGTTCAAACTGACCTGTCCCATCTCAACAAGTTTCTATTTGACAGACCCCAACCAAAAGGAACCTGGATTAGCTTTTTTTAAACCTTAAAAAGAAATTCAACAAGATTGGACGTGGCTTAGGCTTTTCGTGCACTAACACATGTCAAGACTGGTACAGCTTTTTCTTTTCCTGTATTAACTCGTGTCACTCATGCACATGTACTAATCAGTTAATACATTCAAACACATGAAAAATGAAACAGATTCAATAGAAGAACTCACAGCCAAAACAAGCGAAAGAGGAAGGGCGGAACATGGATTGCCTTTTTTTCCTAACTATCAGAAGGTTGTTGCTGTCTTTTTCGCATTGGATTTCTTTCACGAGACTCGGAAATCAAGAGGATGGGAACGACTACTGCTCAAACGCATCGGACTGAAAAGGAGGGAGACTCTCAACCAGAGCCGTTAGCAGAGGAAATCTTTCTGCCTGGATCTGGAAAGGTCCGTGCCGACGACTTCTGTCACAATCCAGATCTTAAAACGACAATATGCATTTCTCAAGACTGAATGATATTCTCGTCTTTGAGAGAAATCTTCGTGCTTATCGATTTCCTTACTTGGATGATTTGGCAGTTACACTATCAGTTTCATCCATAGCTGATCGATATACATCTCGGGCAGTACGAACGAACGACTTCCAATAGAGCGTCGATCTATCCAAATTTAGATAGAACGGAAATAGACTTGTAAGGAACAGCCGTCGAGGCAGTACGACCAGTAGCCTATGGCACCAATAAAAGACAGGAAGGGACTAGATAGACTTTGAATAGCTCAAACCCGAAAGAACACACGTTTTGCGAATCGACCGAACCAGATGAAATGCCATCGAAGGAACGTTGAATGCGATAGGGGCGGTAGTATCTACATCCCATCTGATGATGAAATTTATCCCAACGGAAGCAGGAGTGGGAGTAGAGTCCGGTCACCATAAAATGGCGAGGTTATGTTATTTGATGTCTCTGAAGGGGAAGAAGGGGCTTGTGGCAGCAGTTGAGAAGGAAGAGGTGATATAAGAGGATCCATGGGACGAACCGAGAGAAGGCGAAAAGGTAAACCGTTAGACCCCCGAAGCCAAGCAGAAGGAAAAGAAAATGAGTGAGCCGACTGAAGAAGTGGAAAAGTGGGAGGTGCTTCCGGGAAAATTCGTAAACATTGATTGCGGGTAGAAGAAGGGAAAGGGGGATGAGTGTGAGGGAGCCCTTTTCACCATTATTAATGAATTTTTCCATTAGACCTAGCTCTTGAAAAAGTAATGGAACATGCAAATGGGCAGCAACTCTTCTTTTACGCTAGGTATGCCGGTGATCTAGTGTTTAAGGTTTTGGATTTAGGACCTAGATGTCATCGAATGAATGCTCGGTATACTTGCTTTCGGAAGGAAGCTAATCTGAACACTGAATCTAGAAGAAAGAAGCTTTTCTATTTTGAGAGATGAATTCAAAGAGAGAAGGTTGTAGAAGGTAAGTAATCCGATGCGCGTTCAAATCCAACAAGAACGTCTAATGAAATGACGGAAGATGCATATTATTCTCTCGTAGCTGGGGCTAAGAACGATCCTCTTATCCAACTTTCTGTCTGTCCCAAAACCGAACCTTGCTTCTGCTTCTACTTGACCGGTGCTTGCTTATTACTGGCATTAGTTAGTAGCCTAGCTAGCGCCCTTCTGTGCTATTAAGCATATCTTGCAAACCTACTGAATGTTGAATCTCGATTGATGTCAGAAACCAACCGTAGAAAGAGAGGTCGAAGCACCTGATCACTCGTTCAGCTCGTTTTTCGCTCGTGCCTGTA
>BDMV01000002.1:25555109-25570109 GCA_008326285.1 Oryza officinalis
TAATATAATATGTGCGGTAGTCGTCGTCTGACCAATCGGCTCGGACACCAGACCGCTTGTGCCCGCCCATTCTGTCTCGCCCTAAATGGAATGGCTCTCTTATCTTAGTTACGCTGTGCCCCGACCCGAGTCCCCACGTCCGCTTTTATCCGCCCGCAACCCGGCCAACACAACATTAGGGCCGTCCCCCCCATTCTATGCTGACCCGGGCCGGGGCTCGCTTTTTGGGAAGCCCGTTCCCACCGCGCTCACGGCCCGGCTGGCCTGCCAGCGGTAGTGGGAATTCTCCCGTTCCCTGGTCAAAAAAGGGTTGGTTGGATGCGGGATCTACTCCACGAGGAGCGGTACGGACGTAGATGATATCATCACGACCTCTCTTTGCGTACCGCTAGGGATGCTTAACGCCACTTCGCCAACTGGCATTACCTGCGCTTTCGTGTCTCTCAGTGTGGTCAGCACTGGGTGTTTCCGAGCAGCGAGGCTTACACCCATTCGCATTAATTCATCCAAAGTTCCTTACCCTTATGCACGAATTTTGGAATAAGCCATCTTCCTATCAAGGTTAAGGAGTCAACTGAGCATCTCAGCGGCGGGATTGAATACCCGGATCGAATCAGAGTTCACGCCGCCCGCCCTAAACAAATAGAATAGGAGGCGTGGGCCACAGGTCGCACATAAGCCATCGGGTCGCACGACAGAAGAACACCCAACATAAAGATGCACACTCCTCCATGTGAAATAGAAAGATTCATCTTCACTTTTTTGTAGTAGTCGTGACCAACAGCCATCAGCAGTCGGCTCGTTGGTAAGGCGAGAGCTTCAAGCCCGATTTCAGGTGGCCCCAAACAAGCACCACTCGACGAGGGGGGAGCGGGGAAAGCTACAGGCCCAAAACCTTCGACCCTTCTTTCTATATGGGGGTGCCCGGGGCACCTCATCTTGTCATTTTGTTGCTCATTCCCCTTAGGCCGAAGTGTTTGGCCTTTACTTCGGAGCGCCCGCTCACGCTTCGCTGACCTATCGCGTGGTAAAGAGAAGAGAGTACGAAAGAATTGTAAACAGAGCAGACCGCAGAAAGATTCTAAATATGACAAGTCCCCCATGGATTCGATAATAAGGAAATGAAGAACGGGAACGAAACGAAATAAAGCATTTCTAGCGGATGAGCTTCTCCCTATTTTGTCTGGTAATAGAATAGGGCGGCTTGCTTTGACCAACACTCCACTTTTTGCTCTGTCCATGGAGCGTATGAATTTCCTTGAATGTAGATAGACCAAAAAAGGGAATAAAGAGATAGGAATAGGAATTATAGTACCATTGGAAGAAGAGGCACCAGTGGGAACATCTCTACTGACGAACCATTTCAATAGTACGGGTGCTGCCGTGCCACGGGGCACGACCATGGAAGTAATGAAAAAGAAGAAGTTCTGTAGTTGGACCATCTGCTCTATCCGTTCGATTTGAGCTTCTCCAGAGAAGATGAGACGCTAAAAATGAAAGTGTTCGCAACGCATACCGAAAAAGGGTACCTATGTTGCCGACCATTAATGACTAGTTCGAAGACCAGGAGCAGGGGCACGTGCCAAGAAAGATTTGTTACTTTCCCTATGGTTTTCGAACGTTTTCAATAAAACCTTCTCGTAGAAGTATTTTCACAAAGTTTTCGGTAATATAATATTAGTAGATGCTATTCGAACCCTTCCTTTTATTAAGATTAGAATTCTTATTCTTATTATTATATAATTATTATTTTATTTTCATGTATATGCGTCAGACATAATCTACTAATTGATCTATATTCTGATACCCTACTATATCATAGTCTCTACTACTAGTATTTATAATACCTCAGGAGCTCATGAGACTCTTTTTGTGAAATTCATAAGTCTCAATTCCCCAAAAACTCGAGTTCCTTTTGGATTTCCTTCTTGATCAATGACAACCGTCATCATATCGTATTATCATACCGTTGTCACGTTTGAGTTCTTTACATGTACGTACAATTACAGCTCGTCTTACTTCTGTCTGATCTTTCTAGAGGTATTTTGGGCACTGCTTCTTTGATTACAGCAACAATAACGTCACCAATATGAGCATATCAGTGATTACCAGCTCCTAAGATTCGAATACATATCAATTCGATAGCCCCGCTCCGTTGTTATCCGCTACATTCAAAAGGGTCTGAGTGAGATGGATCTTGGAAGTCTGGTTTTTGATTGGATAGTGATCTCGGGCACGAGTGGTTGATCTTCGCGGGCCGTGAATGGCCATGGAAAGGAGTATTGATGTCAATATGTTCGATCGAGAAGATTGGACGATGAAAGACGGATCCTTTGTGGTTTGAATAATAGGCTGTGGTCTCGATATTGGGCTATGGGCTGATTGCTTTCTGTATGAGCCTCTTGTGATTGGGCTCTCGTGGGCGGATTACCCGATGTGTACTCATCTTCCAACAAAGAGGAGAGGACAGGGCTACTGCTGGTCCACGCATGAGAGCTCCTCTGTGTCTTTCCGGAAATTACTTCGACTCGGTGAAACCAGAGGAGATTCAGAGGCCCAGTTGAGAACAGCAAGCGTACAATCAATCGGTGTATGGAAGTTCGGTGAAGCTATATGAAAACAGAAGATTGAGGGGCACAATCAGGTTCTGGCTGAGACCCGCTATTGGAAGGAAGAAGGAAGTCTACGAAGCGTCAATTCTAAGTAAGTTCGGGTCCAATTTGGTTATCCCATTTTTCTAGCAACCGCTTTGAAATTATCACTCTTGTGCTTCGAGCTCTTTCCAAAAACAAAACCGCCCATTGCCGATACAGCTACCCGGCTACACTGAAAGAGGGAAGCGAATAGCCTGAAGATTCTTTCCTTTGTTGTCTCACTATCAGAGCTTGCGAGAGAAACAAAAAATACTCTCTTCGGCGACTTAGACTTACTCATTTTGGCGATGTCTGGCACCCGCGCTGGAAGGGATGAATTGTCTGAATGTCGTTCACTCTGTGAGATAATGGATCTAACGTTAGGGCTTTGTTACTCCATCTCTCTTGCCGGCAACGCCGAACTACTTGAACCCGAGTAATTAGCTTCCTTAAGCCATGTCCATACTTTAAGAGCTAAATCGGATGGTAACTAGATTCATTCCGTAGCATGGGATTCTGTAAGAGCATCTCTAAATAATAGCTAGGCATCAGTTTGAGTTCGAGATTGAAAAGTCCTCTCAAGTTGACTATTTATGGAAAAATGGGTCCTGTCAAACTGTTGTGACTGGCATCAAAATACGAAAGGCTTGTTAGATTACCAATACTATGTTAGCATTATCAAGACTGCAATCTATCACAATTTTTAGATGCTCTATAATTATAGATACCAAGAAAACATGATTATCTGTAAATTGAGGACTTGGTCCAGAAGTGAGAAAATAGGTGTGAAATTCCAGGCTAGGGTTAGCAAGGAATTGTTTGGGCTGATTGAGGATATAGAGCTGATGGAGCTACCTTTGCAAGGGCGCAAATTCACTTGGAACAATGCTGTGTCAGCTGCTAAGTTAGACAGATTCCTTTTTACAATAGACTGGGGATTAAATGTTGTATACCCATGCTGTGGTGACTGCCCTTCCTAGATATGGTTCAGACCATGTTCCTTTGTTGCTGGAGTGTGAGACTGAACTGTTCAAAGGGTTTTCAAGTTTGAAAGATCATGGTTTCAACAAGATTATTCAGAGGATGGAGTTTTAGTGGCATGCACAGTTGTTAAAAGGAGAATTGGGGAAGCCTTTGGAGTACATTTACAACAGATGATAAAGTGTTTTAGGGGGTGGAGTGCAAATGTGAATGGAGAGATTAGGAGAACAAAGGAAGAATTGTTGACCAGTCTGGATAAGTTGGAGCTTTTGCAGGAAAGAGAGGGAATTGGAGCAAGAGGAGTGGGAGTGCGTTGATTACTGATTTCACTGGGGTTCCCCTACCGTCCAGAGAGAGTTGTCGCCAGGTCCTCGAAAAAAGAATCCGCCATAAAAGAGATGGAGATTGACCAGATTCCACCATTCTTTTATTTGTAGGAAAACTCTAGAACATCTATAGAAGCGAACCTTGGCATGTATGTTATCTTTGACCTTAGCGGCCTTCTTCATAGGAAAGAGCATTTCTCCACCAGCATTGCATTGGCTTCATTCTTACCTATGATATTACCAATAGCTGATTCGATAGCAAGAGGAAAGAGAACAGCATATTCTTTTTAAGAGCCCAAAGGGACCGGAACAGTCTAGTCTCTAGCTGCCTAAGAGCAACCCCTATTTGCCCAATCCAAAGTAAACCTATTGCCCAAGACCATCCCTCAATCCCTACTGTCCTAATTCTGCTTTAGGACAAAGGAAAGGGGAAGACTTCCTCTAATAAAGGAGGAAAGGAGAGATTTTCATTAAACCAAAAGCCAACCAAAGAACCGGAACCGATACAGTCGACTGGTCCATAGAATAGAGATAAAAGCATTACCACAGGCTCATTCATCGAAAATCATAGAGACTATTAAATAAAGGATAGAGCAATTCCTTTTTTTCAAATAGGAAAGTGGAGGGTTCAAAAACGTTGGTTTCTTGTAGCAAACTTTTATGTGCTTGTACCTGTCAATGTATTGGTAACCCGTGTCCATGAGGGCACTTAACAAACTAAGTTTGAATAGATTACTCAGAAATAACCGTAGAAGAAAAAGAAAGGAGGTTGCTACAATTGTGGCAAACCTGGGGCACCCATGCCGTTCATTTACCAACGAACTCTATTTTGCATATTTCATTCTCACATTGCGAAATCCCTCCCGATCTTTCGATCAGTGGAATCGAGTGGAGCAAGGCTACCTCACTCCCATTAGGAAAACCTATGGCACTAAAAAGTCCGAAGAGTGAGAGCGAATGGAAGACTTTGAATGAGCTGAGAGAGTTGTGTAGCCGCCGGGGGTACTATTTGGGGACAACTTGCATGAAGAAGAAAGATGATATGGTGACAGCAGTGCTAGAAGTACAACTGCCAGAATTGCGTGTCACAAGAAGTGCAATTGACAAGAACACAAAAGAGGCGAAAGGAAAGCTCTGCTTCCCTTGTTATGCCAGAAGCAAAACCAGTGAATACCTGGTTCGGTACTCCTACTTCCAGAAAAGGGAAATCAAAAAGATAGTGGATGAATTGTTGCAGCAGGGCTTCGCTCCTCAACTAGCCCCTATGCATCGCCTATCCTCTTGGTCAAGAAGAAGGACGGGAGCTGGAGGCTCTGTGTCTACTATAGAGCTCTCAATACACAAACTGCGAAGAACCGGTATCCCATTCCACTGATAGATGATCTCCTTGACCAATTGCGTGGTGCCACCATTATCTCTAAAATGGACCTCGGGATACCACCGGATCAGGATGGATGAGAAGGATGTGTATAAGACTGCATTCAAGACCCACCAAGGCCATTTCGAATACAAGGTCATGCCATTTGGTCTGACCAACGCACCGGCCACGTTCAACAATTTGATGAACATGGTATTCAAACCACTGCGGAGAAGGTTTGTACTCGTATTCTTCGACGATATCCTGGTGTACAGTGAAGGGTTAGAATCACATGGTGACCACCTCAGGCTAATGCTCCCCCTTCTACTTTATTTGAGTTAGGCAGAGATTGACATCTGTGGTTTACCATTTCAACCAGAGATTGACATCTCCATCGTAACCTTGGCAGTACGAAAGAAAGGTAGTCCATGATGGGTTTGAATACCTATTCTTTTGAGAAAGACAGAGTTAAGGTGATCCTTGGTCCGTTGAAAATCGGAGACACATCCAAATCGGTTCTTGCGGAGAATAGCCTTTTCCTTAAAAAGACCTAACTTCACGAAGCCTTAGAATAGTTTCAGGTAGTCTTTGCCTTATTGGTAAAAGAGACCGCCCCTCAAAACGGGGACCTCGAAGTCCCCGCAGAGCTGAAACCTCTCCTTGAAGAGTTCCGAGACATCGTTCCAGCTGATTCAAATACCTAACTAAGCGACCTGAATGGAAGGCTAACCAATGAATGAACTGTTCTCCCCAGCTGTTACGAACTATCAGATGGTCAAGAATTGACAGGAATGAAGGGAATTGATTTCAGGGATCAGATAAAGAGGGAATTTATGAAATAAGAGTTACGAGAACAACTAGTCGAACAGAAGCATGAGTTAAGTGGTGTTGCTAACTTCCTTACTCATTGTAGCTGCTTTGATGGGGGACATGGAAGGATTGAAATAACAAGAGGTAATGTGAATCAGCTAAGGTTGCCTTTTTCAAGCAAGTAAACTAGTGGCTTCGCCTACCTTATTGTGTTGTAGACATCTTGAACAGTAAGTAAGGATCAACTTAGGCTTAAGCTAGAGCTGCTCCTTCTATCACATCGGATTCTAGTAAAGAGATGGCCCTTCTCGTCTGATCTGCATCAACAGGAATGCGGGAAAAGCTTCTTCTGGCCCCAGAGTCCCTAGCAGCCTTAAGCCCGTAAGCTACTTCCTTTAGTTGAACTGGTTGCTTTATAGGTCAATTGAATCTTAGCCAGTTTCTTCTTACTCCTTTTGTTCTCATTCCCGGCCAACCGTGCCATGAAGAGTCGAGCAAGAGCAATCGCAGCTTTATCTCTGCCTTTGCTGCTCTCATTCCTGCCTTATAAAAGCTTCAATCTACAAAAGTAGAACTACTGATGACAGGTCTGGCCTACAACTGACTTGCTTTCAGACTTACTGGCTGAAGAGCAAAGAGATATCTATTTTACAGTAAATTCCTCTTAGAATAGCCTACCGCTCTTTATAGGTTTAGTAAGGCTACCTTGAGCCCAACGAGTGTAATACTTGGAGCGAGTAATAGAGAGGACGGAAGATATAGACTCTGTCTTTCCTTTCTGGCTTGACCATGAGGCCATGACTATTATAATCTTACAGGAAGCAACCGCTGTCCCCCGCCGATATCAGAAATCAAGTACAAATGAGCCCTCTTATTAAGGAAATAAAATGATAGCCTTCCGAGCCATTCTCATTTCAAAAGCAAAAGATCACCATCGCGGAGACATCCTTACACACTATGCGGTTGGTTTAAGTGCATCTCTCTCCATAGAGGACGGACAACCATAATCAATTTCTCTCTTTTTCAGCATGGCCCTGGAAAGTTTTTTAATATGATTTGACAGACGTTCCTAGGGCTTCCAAATACATTAGCCAATATGAGACGTAAACATGTCAGTCAGCCAGGTCTAAAATCCACTTTTCAGTCATATTGCTTTCTTTTTGAGTAAAAAATAATTTGCAATTATGGAATCCTATCTTAAAGGCCAGCCCTATATTTTTTAAAACAAAATTGAATAGAAATTTCATGAGATGGGAATTTGTATCAAAGAGAGAAAGAAATGGCTTCTCTGCTTGAGAATTTTTGGCTATGAGGCTCTTTGAAGATCCAGGTAGACAAAGGATTCCTCATGGGGGCAAGGGGAAAAGGGATGTTTGCTTTGGTACCTGTCAATCATTTTGAATCCCGCTTTCATTGACCTTGAAGTCTGAGAGAAGGCTTTTTCTTTCTATTAAAAGATCACAAATCTGAGGGGTGATCAGTCCTCTTTCAATCCTTCATCTTCTTATGAGTAGCCGCCGCGGGGGGTCCTCAGTCTGAATCCTCCACTAGCATTAGACCAACAGTCAGTCTAGCTCTCGCTCTTATCCAATTTCCTTATCCTTTTAGGGCAAGGTCGGAGTAGTAGGCAAATACAATTTCTTTTGTTGCATGCGGACCCGCTTGTGAGACTGAAGAAATTGAAGCTAAATGACAATCTGAACCTACTTGCTTACAGGATCTTTAAGAAACTGTGGACTTTTGCACCTTTCTGTCTAGCTTGAGTTATCTTTTAGTTCTCTCCCCTCGGCAAAGTGGATAGGAAAGAGTCTTGCTTCCATTCCACTAGCCAAGAATAAGGAGAGTGACTTTCTCTTTTGAACCTCTTAAGCTGACTTGAAAAAAAAACAGTGGTACACCCCTCTGAGATATAGGGACCGCCATGCTCGTCCACTTTCTTGATAAACGACTCGATGCATTTTCTCTTCCTTGCCGCTGAGACATATCAAAAAGATCTATTACTAAAAGGAGATTGGGATCATCCTGTGGTTACCGGATGATGGGAATAACTAAGCAGAAATTTGGAAATGAGCACGAAATGTCTATAAATGAATTTTCTCATTATTCGTTATTTCCGGGTCTTTTCGTTGCATTCACTTACAACAAGAAACAACCACCAGCGTTTGGTGCAGCACCTGCATTTTGGTGCATTCTTCTTCCTTTCCTTGGTCTTTCGTTCCGTCATATTCCAAATAACTTATCTAATTACAACGTATTAACCGCTAATGCATCTTTTTTTTATCAAATCTCAGGGGCATGGTCTAATCATGAGGGTAGTATTTTATCATGGTGTTGGATCCCAAGTTTTTATGGATTCCTTTTTTGTTACCGGGGTCGACCCCAAAGCCATAATGTCTCAAAACGAAGAGGCTATAGAGAAACTTTGATTTTTTCCTTTGTCTCGAACTTCGTGAAGAACTCCATTCTATCTCTCCAACAAAAAAGTGGGGCTGCGCCCCAGTTGTACACCCCCTTCGTTCGGAGAACCTTTGTTGATTCTGAACTTCGTTCGCAAAGTAAGCGTCCTTTTAACGGGCCAGCCCTTTTTAATGCGCCGCTTGACCCTGTTTTGAAAATGAGCTTTGCTCTTCTGGGCGCTGGGCGCTCCCGTGGTTCGCGAGAAGGAAAAAGGACTAATCTTTTGTTACATCTGGCACGAGATGAAAAAGAGAGAGCTTCGTCTATCGATGAACAGCAGATTGACGGAGCTCTTGGCATTGCTTTGTTTTTCTCTCCTTTCCTATCAGCGAGTTCCGATCCTTTTGTTCGAAATTTCTTCGTTCGTACCGAACCGCTTGCAGAATCAAATCCTGTTCCACAAGATCCTATATCAGCTATACATCCTCCTTGCATTTATGCCGGAGACGTCGCCAGTGCTATGGGCTTTGGGTTATGTAGATCAAAAATGATGAATGGGATTGTGGCACTCCACTCGCCGCCAATGCGGAAGGATGCCGCCGAAAAGAATGGAACGCTGCTTCGCTCTGCTGGATGCGTCGGATCCCATATAAGAAGCTCGCTCTTTACCCGATCATTCAAACATTTTGTGGGCGGCGCGCCTGCTCTATTGTTGCGTAGCAATAGAAGCCTGCTCATGCTGCTTCGGCGGCGCTTTTTCGCCTTCTCTTCGCTCTGGACAGGAGCGCTAATGGACACGGGGAGGGAGCAGGCGAAGCGTGTCGTTCGTAATGGAAAGAAAGACACCACTACTTCGCCTCTTTGTTGGACCGCCGGCGCGAACACAGTGGTCTCTGACCAGGACCAGGAACCAATTCGAATTTGGATCTTGACATGTCGGTTGTTTTTAACCGTAGGCATCTCGCCAGGAAGTTGGTGGGCTCATCATGAATTAGGTCGGGGTGGCTGGTGGTTTCGGGATCCCGTAGAAAATGCGTCTTTTATGCCTCGGGTATTAGCCACAGCTCGTATTCATTCAGTAATTCTACCCCTTCTTCATTCTTGGACCTCGCTCCTGAATATTTTGACTCTTCCATGCTGTGTCTCAGGAACCTTTTCAATACGGTCCGGATTGCTAGCTCCCGTTCATAGTTCTGCTACAGACGATACACGAGGAAGATTTTTATGGCGGTTCTTCCTTCTAATTACAGGCATATCTATGACTCTTTTTTACCAGATGAAGCAGGAGGCATCGGTCCGTAGAACCTATAAAAAAGAGATGGTTGTGGCGCGAAGTACTCTTGTGCACCTACGTCACTCGGCTCGCGCGCAACCCCGCCCCGTTATGTTATGGAAGAATTTAGCTTATTGCTGGGCTGGTTATTCAGAGCCAGCAACTGGCTGCCGGATTTCGTCCCGTCCGTAGCGCTTCGGAAGTCACTCTGGCGTGGCGCTGCTGGATACTTCTGATCAATAGGAATAGGGGGAAAAAAAAGCTTATGATGAGCATCTATTGGAGTCGATCATTTCCAAGATCTAATTCTAGTTTCTTATTATGTAGTGGAAACGCCTCACAATCTTCAGTTTTACGCTTACGCTTAAGGGAAGAAATGTTCTTGGTGGATGCAGGCCTTGGTACCCCCAAAATTTGTATGCAAGATGAGCTTACAGGACTGCCAATCAAGCGAGCCACCAGGTTTGAGAATAAGGTGGGATCCAAGAATGTAGTGGCTGGTGAATCACTGATCAAAAAGCGGATTGAAGAGAGATTCTTCATCGATCTAGTGGCCGGTGAATCACTGATCAAAGAGCGAGCAGCCGCCAGGTTTAATGATTTTGTGGGATCCCTGGATGTAGCGGCTGGCGAACCGCTTCTTCTTCCACAAAGATTCAGACAAAACCGAGCTTGGATAGAACTGAAGAAGATTTGGCAAACGAAGAAAAAGGTCAAAGGGTTTCGTATTAAAAAAATCAAAGGAGGTTATTCAGTAGCCATCGCAGGTTTCATTACTTTTCTTCCATTCGCTAAAAAAATAAAAAGGATAGCGAATGATCGATTCACCATTGATAGCTTTAACCCTAAAAGGAGGGATATTGTGATAATAGCGGCAGATCAAACAAGAACTTGATGAAAAAAATAATAAATTATTAAAAATCCGAAGCCCACCTTAATCCATTTTGTTGAGGATCTTGCACTTATTCCGGCCCTATATTTACATAGCCAAGAAAGGCTCTGGCGATCATGTGTGACTGCGGAGCGCCTATCGCCCTGGCACGGCACTCTAAAATGTATGTTGGGTTGGGCCAGCAAGAAGACTTCGACTAGGGAGACGAAGAATGGAATTGAAGAAGGCAGCATAGTCTAAGATAACAGAATGGAACACCAACCAACAAGTAAGTGGTGGATTTGGATGGAGTCTCGCAGAAGAAGAGTACGCGCGCTAGCGCGCCCCAAGACGTCAGTCCTTTTTCTGCTTGTTGGCCAAGGTCAGTTTACTGAATCCCTTCCAAACACCAACCCAATCCCCATTCCTTGATGGGAAATGAGCAAGACCATATGTTTATATAAAATATAGCCCCTATATAAACCCAGCCCTTACTACCCGAACTTCTTACCTTCAAATAGGACTAACTGCCCGAACCCGCTTGCTTATCTTCTACGATCTAATTAAGTTAAGCAGTGGTTATTTTTTTTTTTAGTGACTAGAACTTCTATCAACTACTATTCTAGCACCCAGCTGTGCCATGTGTTTATTCTATTCTTCAGGTATTCCTTTGAATAACTCATCTTTTCAGGTAAGACAATTTTAAGATCTTCTTAGTCAGCCTATCTGTATTCTTATCCTCTAGTGCGGATCCAATCAGATTTTATGAAGCCAAGGCCTGACATCCATTGTGGGGATCATCTTTTATCGGGAGACATGGCCTGGTGGTTTCTGATCGAGATTCCTAATCAATAGGGCGAAGAGTTCTTCGCATGATCTGGTCCTACCTTTTGTCTACGCTATTTTTTTTCCCTTCTCAGCTGCTGTCCTTACTCCGGATAAATTGGAACACATTGATTCCGTTCGTTCCTGCCCTTCGCTTCAGGCCATAGTGCTTCTGAATTATTTCTATACCCCTTTGATGATGCAGCCTCTGACTTTCGTGGGTAAACTCCTACTTGATTAGTCAAAACTTCTCTGTCTCAACTCGTGGACCTATCTATCTTCTTCTTTATAAGAGATAGGGGTTTGCTATTCTCACGGATTGCTCATATTTATTTACCCCATTTTAAAGTTTTTGCCTTGTTTCAGCCCTTCCTTCATCTGAACCTTCCAGTACAATCTATCTTTATGGGGAGGACCCTTCATCTGACCTCCGAGCTACCCTGTCAATTGTAAAAAGTAGTTGAGTCGTGTCTCGCAGGAGCAAAAAGAGTGAAATGAGGACGTAAGCCCCCTAGGTCTTCCTCTTCCTTCTAAACTAATTGCTTTCGCTTGACTCTTCCAGTAAAAAAGTATACTGAGTGGTTGAAGGAAAGCGAAAAGGAATGGCTTTTTCATGTACCAGATCCGGTGAGCCAGACATCAAGCAAAAATGGACATACAGTCAAAGAGTAAGGAGCAGTTATTTGCAATGACGGGTGGATTGGTCAGAGCTGCAAGGAGAGACTCGGTTATGGTGCGATAAAGAGCTTGCTTCAATGCTCGGATTCAGGTAGAAAGTAAGAGCAGTAGCATATTCATAGGAGAGCTTTGTACTTGAAATTAGTAGTCCCGGTAGTTGGAAAAAAGCTCTGAATACAGATTCAAAGCATCAAGATAGGTAGTCCGATCATTAGTTGGCCAGTCATAGCAATTTAAGTAGAAAGCTAGCTTCGGGATCAGATCATTCAACTAAAGCTGTCAGGCCGGGTAGGCTTATCGGAACATTGGGGGTTCCTTATGTTGTGACTGAGCAGATATGTCTATTGTGCCCGGCAAAAACGGATTTGCAAGGCCAAAGGCTTTCTCATTCGGAAAAAAACAATTTCAAGTATATTTCCCTTCTCCATTCTCTGCTCGGATGATTGCCGCTTGTGTGAATTTCATTGCTGTGGGTCCCGTGTGTGCTCGAATAAGATTGTTTTAGGATTCTATTTAGTTTAATTTATTGACTCCACGGTGCTGGTTATCGAGTTTATGGCGCCGCCGACCATCCAAAAAGTCAAAGATGGCGTCGGCATTTACTTATTATGCTCTCTTCTAATAGTGGTCCCTTGGTATTCAGGTTGTAAAATCCTGATAGGAAAGTCGACTGTTATACCTTGTTTTTGTAATGGCCTATCTTCTTTAAAAAGCCGAAAGATAAGGATTTCTAAAAACTTTTGCGTTCCTTTTTATTTTTTAGGATGCTGGTCTCATGTTTGATCTGGTAGCGAGAATGAATCTTGCTCTGGCGATCATGGTGGGATTGGTACACCTCTATATGCTGTAAAATGAAGGTACTCTTTTTTTCATGCTACGACCGCCGATTGTTCCTGTGACCACACGCCGTACCAACAGAAAACTATCAACCTATCGGTATGGTTTGTTGTTCACGTGTTATGATCTCGCTCATCAGATTGTTCCCCCCTCCCCTGGTCAATGGCGGTGAGTTGATTGACCAAGGCCTTCCCTTACGACGATGGAATTTCTTCCATCGGCAAGAGTACCTTTGTTTGTCTCCTTCAACTTTAATGAAAAGCCTAGTCTCTCGATACTAACTAATTAGTTAGGAGAGGTGCTTACTTTTTTAGTTAAGGATTCATACCCCATCCCATTCCTTTTTCTTTTCAAAGAAAACCTTACTATTTTTGGGCCGCTGTTACCATTTCCATTTCCTCATCTGGTGATAGATCCTCATCTTCTTATGGCTCAAATCCCTTTTTCATATCCAGGGCAGGCTTTAGGTACGCTTTAGTTTTAAATCATTAAAGATATGCTCGACCTCGTTTATGTCCATGGTACCATCGTACGTACCTTCTACTATCAACCAGATGAGATAGGGCTTTGAAAGGTCAGAGTCAGTCTCCTTTTTCTTTTAGGTCGTTTAGCAGTTCCCCAACCTGCTTTCTCCCCGAGAAAGCCTTCCTGAGATTAAAAGAAAAAGGTTTGAAGGTTCTGGGATCAGTGATAGTTCGGAACCAGCAAAGGGAGGCTGAAAAGCCGTAGTGCTAACGCACGCCCTGTAGTTTTGAAGCAGGCTTCGACAGCAGCGAGCTCCGCGTCGAAAAGCGAAGCGAGCCGCGCTAGCGCGCTACTCTTCCTTTATGAGCGAGACTCTATCCAGATCTACTGATCTAAGAACTCCGCGAGCGAACTGAGCGAGCCATGAGGCGCCTATCGGCAAGGCTTGGAAAAGCCTTAAGTTTAGGCTCCCTTCCTTCACTGAACTGATTCACCCGTGTCCAAACCTGCTGAGCTAGCTAATTTTTCCTTTACGAGATCTCGGCTCTTCGGAATGATTGGAGAGAGCCCCGCCTCCTCTTGGTTGGTGCCGGGCCCGAGAGTGATGGGACTACTTCCTGAAAGAGCCTTTCGTTCGGGCCGGCAGGAGGGGCCCTGATCTATCAATTGAGGGAGCAAAAAACAGGCTTTGCTCCCCTTTTTTTAAATGAAGAAAGAAAGAAGGGTCGAAGTTTAGACCGCTCACAGTAGTTCCACCCATAGAAAAGATCATGAAAGAGGCGATCAGAATGGTACCCGAATCCATTTACGATCCCGAGTTTCCAGACACATCGCACTTCCGCTCGGGTCGAGGCTGCCACTCGGCCCTCAGACGGATCAAAGAAGAGTGGGGAACCTCTCGCTGGTTTTTGGAATTCGACATCAGGAAGTGTTTTCACACCATCGACCGACATCGATTCATCTCAATCTTGAAGGAAGAGATCGACGATTCCAAGTTCTTTTACCCCACTCAGAAACAGTTTTCCGCCGGACGACTCGTAGGAGGTGAGAAGGGCCCTGACTCCGTCCCAAACAGTGTACTACTATCGGCCCTACTAGGCAATATCTACCTACACAAGCTCGATCAGGAGATAGGGAGGATCCGGCAGAAGCACGAAATTCCTCTTGTAGTGAAAATCAGATCGGTTCTATTAAGAATAGGTCGTCGTATTGATGACCAAGAAAAGTATGGAAAAGAAGCAGGCTTCAACGCTCCCCAAGACAACAGAGCCCTCATAGTGGGGAGGGTAAAGAGCATCCAACGCAAAGCAACCTTTCATTCCCTTGTTTCGTCGTGGCACACCCCCCCCACAAGCACCCCCAGGCGAAGGGGAGACCAGAAAACGCCTTTCGTTTTCCCCCCTTCAGCGGCCCTAGCCGCCTTCCTTAACAAGCCCTCGAGCCTCCTTTGCGCCGCCTTCCTCATAGAAGCCGCTGGGTTGACCCCGAGGGCCGAATTCAATGGTAGAGAAGGCTTTAATAAGAATTTGGCCATGAGAGACCTTCTT
>BDMV01000002.1:25575109-25614016 GCA_008326285.1 Oryza officinalis
GAAGGGTGATGCTTGTTAAACAAAGCAGCGTGTGGGGCCGCCACGTATAGCTGTAGTTTCTGCTGTAGCATCGGTTATTTCCGTTATTGCTGTAGTAGCATCGGTTATTGCTCAGGTTACGAATGACCCAATCTATGGCCCCTACTTTTAGTAGATGGAGAAGCGCACCTAGAAAAGACGGATGAAAGGGAACCTGCCCTTCTGACTTCTTCTCTTGTCTGTCCTTTACGCAAAGCGATCTATGGTCTCAACAAGCCCCCGATAGCGTTTCAGCACAGTGGTTATCCAGGCAGGGTTTGCTCGGAGTGATCATGATTCGGCCATGTTCGTATCAGTTTATCCTCGAGGACGTGCTATTCTGTTGTTGTATGTTGATGATATCAAACTGACTGGTGATTATATCGCTGATCAAGTCTCGCCTTCATCAATTTGAGGAGGAATTTCACTCTTCACTATGCCCAGCATTCGAAGAGGCAGGCGTGGGAGTACTTCTTACTTCTTTACATCAGAAAGACAAGCGCTTACTTCCTTCCTAGCAACCTACATATCTGTCTGCTCAAAGCACATTCGGAGTATAGTTGACTATTCCTCCTTTACGTATCTCAGCCAAAGCCTACTTGATTCTCTGCAAGCTAGGTTGGGGAGTAGGAACCTACCCTATATCTGAAAAGAATGTAGCATACCTAAGAAATGATTTATCTAACGTCCGTTGTGAAATAAGGAAATGCGCAGATCGCTTCTTCTACTCTTCTCTTATTCGCATTTCCTGCTTACTATTGAAAGAAAAGCTCCATCCCTTCTTTCCTTTCTTAAACGGATGGGAGCTGCTATTGAATCAGCTCTGGGACTGATCTTCTTACGTTCCTCTAGTCTTAACCGGATGACTAAGAGCTATTTTTCGACCTGTTTTCAATAAACGTTGCTGTCTCCGCGAGTGTAACATAGTCAAGAGAGGAACCAAAAGTCTTCTTTACTGAGTAGGATCGGATGATCCAATCGTTAGCATTGGGTTAATAAATGTTGAAGACAGAATAAGGTGCCGGAGTGAAGAAGCCACAAAAGCACCTGCCAGGAACTTTAGAAAAAGGACCGAGAACAACATTAGGTCTGATTCCGACTCCCTCGAAAAGATTGAACCTGGGTTATGTAGGCATCTATCCGTTCAGAAGTAGCGGAAGATCGATCCCAAACGGTAAAAGAATCCAACACTAGAACTTTTAATCTTATGCGCAAGAAGTTCAATGAGTGCTAGTCCCGATACTCCGATTTAGAAAGAACCTCTTCTGCTCTAGCATGGGATGCTCGCCGACTACATCAGTACACGCTTTATCATAAATAGGATGAACGCAGAAAGTCCTAGAGTCTCACTCTTGGCATTGGCTCGAGTTATGGAGGCTCTCTCTAGATTTGATTTTCGTGCTTGGTCCTTTCTTTCAATCGACTAAAACTGTTAGAAAGCACATTCATATAAGCCTTCCCTTTCAGTAACTATCCTTAGCGCCGTTCTGCCTATCTCCTATTGGGTATTATTGGGAACCCAACAAGATGTGCCTTCTCCCAACGCCACCGTTGTATGTACCATCTGCCTTCCGGCCTAGCCAGCCAATGGCTTCTCCACAGGACCTGCAGGTACCTCAGCAGTCCAGTACTACTACTACTGCTGGACAGCCTGTTTCTTTTTATGGGCCTTCTCTCTTGGATGGTATTATCCACTGGTATATTGTGAAAGTCTCTACAAAGACGAAAGGACCCCATGCCTTCTTTGAAAACGATATCCCTCTTCAACGCTTCCGCTAGCCCTAGACTCGGAATACTCTGCTTAAGAGATCCCCCTCTCCGGCCAGAGAGGATTTGAGTACAACATTGATTGCGGAAGATCTTTGTTCCTATTATTTCAAAGCCTAACTAGGCGCGCAGCGGTGAGTGCGAGCTGCTTTCAAGAAATGCTGGAAAAGAGCCAGTAACGCTATCAGTGAATAGAGCTGGTGTAAAGTCCAGCTAAAGTACCATACAGCCCCACAGGTTTAGCCACACATTCACAGAGCATCTAATCCATCTTTTCCCATGCCAAGGAAAAACAAAAACCAAATCACCTCTTAGTGTTGCTTAGTGCTCAGGTGCATCCTACTGGGTAGTCCTAAACTTCAGTAGTTCTATGGCCACTACATGATGGAATTTAGGCTATAGTAAGACAAGTTAAGGTTCCCACAGCAATGAGGGCTTTAAAATATACCTCCCAGCCCTTCATCTCTAGGACGTCGGACTGGTCAAGCGGTACTATGCACCCCCACTTTGGTATACCCTCCTAAGAGGAGTACTTGACAGCAGGTGGTGGGTTTTTGGGGATAGTATGACTCGGCCCCCTGGACCATGCCAACCAAGACTTCCCACCAGGTTTTCCTATTTGGGGACAATTCCAGATATGCAAGACGCATATGCATGCAATGCTTAGGTGTAGTGAGGTGGTGTGTGCTTATTGCAAATAGGTTAACCCTTAGTTTATACAAACTACATTTTTCACAAAGGAAAGAAATGGGAATGTTGGTGAATTTTCAAGTCAAGCCATTTATATTTATAAGCCAAAAACCTTTGATTTAAGGCTTTTATTCCCCTGTGGAGTCGCCTGCTGTACGCCCGCATTTTGGCACCGCTTGCCACATCATCATTACTTTGGCCACCTAAGCAACCAAGTAGAAGAAAAAGGGGTTTAGAGTCGCCACCTAAAAAATCACTGAAAATTTGGAATAAATAAATGGATAGATATATCTATCTATTTATATAGTGGCTATCTTCCTTCAAGTGAGAGAGAGGATCGAGAAACCATCGCCCAAAGGTGCTTTCACGAAAGCCGGTCTCCGGGGGTAAAGAACCTTTCTTCACTCTTCCAGCCTTCCAAACCATCCACTGGATTTTCATGTTCGTAAGTTGAAAGGAATATGTGTGTGTTGTATATAAATAAAGGACTTTCGATTTAGCGTTGTCATTTTTACGAGGTTTTAGATAATCCAATTTTCTGTGAGATTACTTTCATTTTGACTGAATCACTTGAATCAGTTAAAGGAGACGAGGCTTCTGGCCCAGCCAGAGGGGCTGGAGAGGAGAGTTTTGACCGCGGGGGAGGCAGGTCCAGGTAACGGGGAGAATCCGCTAGGCTGAGGTTAAAAAAAATCTTCCAAAACTTTTTCTTTAGAGATAGAATTCCTCCCGAGAACACACGAAACAAAAATATGAACTAGGTAAATAGAAATGGAAAAGAGATGTTTCCAATTCATCACAAAATCTAAAGCTTTTTCTACATCCATATGATCTACTTTAGTAGATTGGTATTGCCCATATAATGAAAGCAGATCTTGGTCCATGGAGTCCCAAGAAGGTTGGAACTCCAACCTGTCCGATGCTTTTTCGGCCAAATAAATAGAAAAGTGGGACCAGCACAATGAGCAAGCTGCGCGAAAAACCGCTTCTTTTTCCGGTTCCGCAACAACTTGGGCGAAATGGGGTTCTACCGGGAAACCATGGTCGAGTTTTCGACCTTGGTTACTGGTCGAGCCACTGGATAAGAATCTCTGGAGATCTTTCCTCTCCACTTACTCGTAACAGGCTTTCCCTCTGTATAAGACTTCTTCCGAATGGCATAATTGTCCTGTCCTATTGACACCTCGATCTTTAAAGAAAACTGACTCCTCCTTCTCTTTTAGGATTTGATTGTCGTTGGTCCTTTTTTCACTAATGATCTCACCATAGTAGTTCGCGCGAGGGACTATCTTTTCTATCGCTTGCTTTTCACTCTCAAGACAACGGTCGGTCTCTCTATGCTATAAAGCGGAGCAAAGCGCATGGCGCTGAAAGTTAAGAAAGCTCAAAAATACACACGAACACGATGCAGGGCATAGCATAAATGAGACCGCTGATCATTTTGCTTGACCTTTTTCTATGCTTTTTTTGGGTGACTCACCAACCGACCCAGCAGTGATCGATGACAGAATGGTACGAACAAATCAAAGTCGTTGACCATTATACCGTGCCATGGCACACTACTAGATAGATTGTATGGCTCCGTTGGTGACTTTCTGATCACGGGTTTCATTTGAAAAACCCCAACGCCATTCATCTTGCGTCCGGTCTTTCATGCAAGAGTTTCATTTTTGGCCGCTACTACGTTCGTCGAAAACTTCTTGATGGCACCATCATCTCATTACCTTATTTTTGCCCTTCGACTTCGGCTATGACCAATGCCCCACCTAGCTGAATAGGCGTAACAAAGCTACCTGAAAAAGGCAAGGTGCACCTTAGATTGAAATCGACAAATTGCGTTTTGCCAGATGGATTCTTTAGAAAGATTCCCGGATAAAGTTCAGTATAATATTTAGTTAGAATCTAAATAAAGGCGCATACGTGGGCGGGCAGGGGGCCCCACTACTTCTTCATTCAGGGGGGCTAGCCTCATGACTTCCCACTGGGCGAGGGGTGCGCCTAACCCACCTACTCACTCATCAATTACGGTGTTCAGCTGACTTGCACAGAAAGACCCCTATTGTTTAGTAATTTGGCGCCCCATCTTTTTTTTGATTGACTGTTGTCAACTAATCTTTTCAATGTTCGATTCTACTCTATGTTAGAACATTTCTGTGAATGCTATTTCGATCTAAGTGGTCCTATTCTCTGTCCCGTGCTAGGAAGCATTACTCTTCTTTTCATTCCAAATTCTTCAATAAGACTGATACGATTGATTGGTCTGTGCGTTTCTCTTATTACTTTTTTGTATCCCCCTGTTCCTCGGATACAATTCGATCCTTCTACGGCCAAATCTCAATTTGTGGAAAGCCTTCGATGGCTTCCTTATGAAAACATCCATTTGTATATGGGTATAGACGGTCTTTCATTATTCTTCGTGATATTGACCACATTTCTGATCCCTATTTGCATTTCAGTGGGTTGGTCTGGTATGAGAAGTTTTGGGAAAGAGTATATTACAGCATTTCTAATTCGTGAATTTCTAATGATCGCCGTGTCCTGCATGCTGGATCCTCTACTATTCTATGTTCTTTCCGAAAGCGTGCCAATCCCTATGTTGTGCGGAGCTGAGCATCTTCTATTCGCTGGGATCAAGCTTTTCCTCTGCAGGGGCCTTGTGCAGTAAACCCCCTACGGGCGGTCCCCCGTCGTCGTAAAGTAGTAAAGGTCCCCGCGAAGCTTTCGGGAAGAGGGGTAGTCTTGTGCGTAAGCATAGCATTTCTGGTCGAACCACCGAACCACACATCTTTTTTTGGTGGGAGGGTACTCCGAGTAGTGGGTACCTCGTAGGACCTCGACCCGCCTACTCAGGTCTTGTATGGATATGCAGGAAGGGGTGCTCCTAGGTGTGTGTAGGGGGTGTGTTTGTTCGCGAGAATGGATTCCTCGTCAAGTCAGGGGGGGGGGTGTGGACACACTTGCGCGAATTCGGGTAACGGCTACAAGGGATAAAAATAAAGGAAACTGTACCCGACCAGGGATGGACGTAAACTCGTAAGCTACCGAGGGTAGGGATAATCGTCCAGGTCTTATTGTTTAAAAAAAAGCCGCCCCGCCACAGCAGGCAGGTTAGTTCCTCTGTCGTTGCCGGAGAGTTCTTGGCGAAGAGACCTTAGGATAAGTTGCTAAAACAAACGGGGGGGGGAGGATCGACCCGTTCAGTAGAATTCCGAAGAAAGACTGTTGGCAGCAGGTGGAGACATTTCTTTGGCCCCCTTCCAAATAAATGCGGGCAGGGTAGAGCTCGGCGGAGGGTTCGAGAATAGGGTAGGGTCCTGTCCTAATAAAGAAAATAAAGATAAATAAAGGGGTGGGTCCCTTTATGCATGCATCTTCGTACAAGTGGAGGCCGGAAAGATCAAACCAATAGAACCGCTCACATCACAGTAGTCGTAGTTGCGTAAAGGCCGTCAGTCGGGGGGCGACCATAACATAAGGCAATGACTTTCACGGATCTCTCTATCGTTAGATATAACGAACGGGCGGGTTCGAAAGGTAGGGTTTTTGACGGCCCTACCACTAGTCCGGCTAGCCTTCTTTCGGGCAGGAAGCAGGCCGGGCCCGACGGGCGGGCATCTCCCGCTACGCAAGCAGCATGGTTCGCCACCACCCGAGAAGCAAAAGATTCGAGAGTCAAGGCGGAAAAGACAAGCATAGTGGTCTAATGACAAGGGCCGACGACGGAAGCTCGGGACGGAGCCGTATGATGCGGAAGTCTCACGTACGGTTCCCTGAGAAGGGAGTGGCTACCCACTGGAGCTTCGACCAACCACCACCGGTCAATTCCGCTTTGGGGCCACCCCTGACTCTACCATCATTATAGGGGTATGGGGTTCGAGACAAAGAAAGATCAAGGCAGCATATCAGTTTTTCCTATATACTTTACTTGGATCAGTTTTTATGCTATTAGCTATTCTGTTGATTCTTCTCCAAACAGGAACCACCGATTTACAAATTTTATTAACCACAGAATTTAGTGAGCGGCGCCAAATCCTTCTATGGATTGCTTTTTTCGCCTCTTTTGCCGTCAAAGTGCCTATGGTACCAGTTCATATTTGGTTACCCGAAGCCCATGTAGAGGCACCTACGGCTGGATCCGTCATCTTGGCAGGAATTCTTTTAAAATTGGGAACCTACGGGTTTTTAAGATTTTCAATACCCATGTTTCCCGAAGCGACACTTTGTTTCACTCCTTTCATTTATACTCTAAGCGCGATTGCTATAATATATACTTCCTTGACCACTTTAAGACAGATCGATCTTAAGAAGATCATTGCCTACTCCTCAGTAGCCCATATGAATTTGGTGACTATTGGTATGTTTAGTCGGGCGGCGGCCGTTAGGTCACCTATTTTGAGTTATGGACACACAAGCAAGGCCAAAACATGTGTGCCGGGCGTGCGACCCATCAACCTACTAGCAATAGGGGGGAAAACTTAGCATGTCGCAACAAAAGCGTCGATTCGAGGCGTCAGCAAAACACCGCCGTCTGTTCCTAAAACAAAACCCCTTAGCACCCCGGGGCGGGAGTGGGGGACGGCCCTACGCAGACAGCAGCAGCACCGGCTCTACGAAGTCCGAATCGAATCTTTCGGTTCCCGTGAATAAGAATTGTTGGGCGCGGCGAAGCGAGCGCTTCTAGCTGTTTCGCTTGCTTCTTTCTTATTGTGGCGGCTATTATAGCGTGGCTGAAATGACCGAAAAGCGAGATGAACCTTTCAAATCGATTGATATAGATGGCCTGATCTGTTCTGATAGATCGAAAGGGAATCTATCAATAATAAGGGTTGACCTCTTTCTATCTATTGATGATACAAGATATCTATCTATTCTGGATCCATCAGAAAGAAATCGATATGTATCTGATGGAGTCTACATCGTATGTAGAGCGCCCAAGCGCTTTTTTGGCCAGCTCAGTTCTATTATCCATCGGTCCAATGCACTGGCGCATCTCATGGGGGGAAAAAGCAAATGTAGTTAGTTGTCTTGTTGTTGTTCGCCGCCTCGACACATTCCCCGGCATCGTCCCACACAGAAAGAAAGAGCGTGGAGCCCCGGCCCGACCTGTAAGTCCGCTAACGTAAAGCGAGGAGTTGAGCCTGAACTGGCGAACCGAAGTCACTTTCGTAACCATACTTCCTACAGCTAACACGTGTCCGGTCCAGCGGGAACGCGCAGCGCAAACGAACGTGAGCTGCTATACCGAATCCCCCGCTGGCCATCGGGGACCTAGTGGTAAGGCCATGATCCGCAGGGGAAGGGATCACTCATTCTTCTATTGGGGACAGGTGCACGAACGACAACTCCAAACGTCAGACATCCGCCGCCTATACCTACCGTTTAGGTGGCACCAGCGAGATCCAGCTAAGGTAAGGAACTTCGTGTCGCGGCTGCTCCACTCCGCTGCGGTCTTTTGAACAGAACTTCGTTGCCTTCCCGCGCGCGAAACGAATGGGCGCAGTGTCGTGGGTCAGTTTTGGGGCGGGGGGCAGAGAGAGACCAGAAGAATGATTCATTTGGATCGACGAGCCATTTCGCGATTCAATAGAATGTCTCTCTATCCATATCTATTCTATCTTTATATGACGGGCCATAAAAAAAAGAAGTATTTTTTTATGGCATGTGAGATGATCGCGCCTAGTAGCCACATATCAGCTGCGCTCAATATGCGGGATTTCCGTTGGATCTGATCTTTCGCTTTGACGAATTTGGACCTAGCGAAAAGGACTCTAAGCCTTCGCGCAAACAAGCAAAGTAGAAGCAAGACGAGGAAGCGGAGCTGTCGTAGAAGCAGTAGCTTCCCCCGACAATATACAATACAACAGCCATGAATAAAAAAGCCCCTAGTTTAACGAGTTCGCTGCTTTTCCCAGGCCGGAGAAGGGCAACTACTTATTGATTGATCGCCTTTCTTTGATATGTGTTCAATTTAGTACAATACAAACTACAACTAGATCAAAGCGGAAGGGCCACTCACTATAGAAGCTATAACTAGCCTAGCCCTAGCCAATAGTATAGTTTAGTAGTCGGCCAAACCCCCATGCTCACGACATGTTCTTGATATTGATTGAGTTGGAGGGAGTCAGAGACTACCACGGAATCCTTCCATAGTCACCCCGGTGACCTTCGTCACCAAAGCGTCACGACAGTTTCCAAGACCCCTCATATAATCTCCTGTGGGGATCAGTCAGAGCACGTAGGAATGCCGACCACTACATAAGCCGCAGGCGGAGAAAGCTCGAAGAGCTTCCCTTCATTCGCTTCGCGGGAGTCGCACACAGCACATAGCTGGAAGTCAGAGGGCCCGTACTACCTGCCTAACCCTTCGCTCCGAGGGACCGTAGAACGGAAAGCGCCTTCTAAACAACTCAGCAGAAGGGAAGGGGCCTATGTATTTGCATGACCCCTGCGGATTTGACCCTACCCACACCCGGAGCCAATCCCCTAGCGGTCCTGCCACCACGCCGCAGAACAGGAGCTCGTGTGGAACCTTGGATTTCTGGCGTAACAGCGGTGGAAGGTATAAAAATATTACGGCCGCATAACATAGGGGCCTACGCTAAGGTCGGCCAAAATATGGACACCCGAAGGGCCCGGCGCGCACAATCCTATCCTATCCGAGCCCGTCATTGCATGCACTTCGGACAGCCGTCCGTAGCATCATAAAGAGCACCTCCCTTTCGAGGTACCCAAATGGAACGGGCTTTATTTGTGTTGTTGGTTGGTCTTTCTCAACGTGGTCTATAGCACGAAAAACCATTCTTTACAAGATAGGGCCGTTCACATGAAAGATAAGAAAAAATCCATTCTTCATGGTCGGGCGCATTTCTCCAAATCCTCCAGGATCACAAGTGGAACGCTAAGCAAGGGTGGGGAGGCTGTGAGCTCCGCGTCGAACAGAAAGAAGCAAGCAGGGGGTGTTGCCGTAGCGCGCCGGGGAGCAAGCGTAGGCAACCAAACTAAATAAGGCTAAAAAAAAAGTAGCTAGCGTTTTTAAGCTGGCTGCCTTTTCTAGCGCGCGTACTCTTCTGTGGAGTCGCACGGAACGAGCCTTGTCTTCCCTCCAACGACTAGCTCCCTTTTCTTGTTCCGGTCACCCTTCTCTTGCCGTGGAAGGACTTTTGCCTGTGGTGTGGTCCAACCCGTGGGCGGAGTCGCCCTCATCCCCCCATTGCTCAGTGCTCCCTGCAGCTTCGCTGGGCTTTACCCGCGTGGACGCGGGCTTCTATAAGAGAATGAAAAGCTCTCTCTTTACAATAAAACGCGAACCGCGCGGAGCCCACCCTTTTTCGTTTTCTGCCGCCACTGGGTGGCCGCTGGGGAAACACAGCCCGGCCGCCTCTCGGGAAAGGGGGGTGGGGGATGGGCCTACCTATCCCGAGGGAGCAGTTGAGAGGTTCCATATGCCGAGCCGAAGGGCAGAACTTCAGTGCGTGATCGTAGTATGTCACCTCGTCTCGTCCTCGCAGCATCGAAGAGTACCTATGCACTATGTTCCGGTTCACTGATAAGGAAGATAGAGTTGGGGTGGAGGTCTACGATGTGATACTATAGTATGCCCCGGGGGGAAAGATGCGCAACTCAAAACGGAAGCAGGAAGCGTGTTGTAAAAAATGTCGGAGGTTACCAGATCTCTGAGACTACCATCGATCCGACAGAGCGGAACGACCAGAAAAGAAGTGGAGTTAGAAAGCCGTATGATAGGTGGTAACTATCTTGTACGGTTCGGAGGGTAAGCGGCGTACTCTGGGGGAATATTAGGCTCTATCGAACATACAGGGAATTGGGGGTAGCATTTTACTTATGTTAAGTCATGGACTGGTTTCTTCAGCCCTTTTTCTATGTGTTGGTGTTCTATATGACCGACATAAGACTCGACTTGTTAGATATTATGGAGGTTTAGTGAGCACCATGCCGAATTTCTCTACCATTTTCTTCTTTTTCACTTTAGCCAATATGAGTTTACCCGGCACTAGCAGCTTTATTGGGGAATTTCTAATCTTAGTAGGAGCTTTCCAAAGAAATAGCTTAGTAGCCACATTAGCAGCGCTTGGGATGATTTTAGGCGCGGCGTATTCCCTTTGGCTATATAATCGTGTGGTTTCTGGAAATTTAAAACCCGATTTCCTCTATAAATTCTCCGATCTAAATGGCAGAGAAGTTTCCATATTTCTACCTTTTCTTGTTGGAGGGGCGACCGTCCGTTGAACTACCAAAAAAGGGTAAACCAATGTGATCATGACATTGTAGGTGCTTGCGATGGGACGGATGCGACTTCCCTCATAAGTAATGGGTGGCATAGCCCGTAGCAGAAGTCCCCTTTTTTTATCCATTTTTTATTACCCCAGAGGGGCCCGCCCTGGTGGGACCGAAAGAAAGAAAGGACGGGGGGGGGCGACCATGCATGGCACTTCTCGACCGTGTCTCCGAGGGACAGTTGAACGAGCGACTCATGAATGCGTCCGGGTCGGACGAGCCAATAACTCGAACGTGTTCGGTCAGTTTTTTGAGCAAGAATCACAGCGTTACCTTACCTTCACCATGATACGGACTCCAAGTTCTTATGGCAGAGCACGAGGAGTTTCCTTCAATATGATGATGAGAATGGAAACCAGAAGCACGACTGGGTCTTCGTAGTCCGGGATCATACTTATATATCAGTCACAGTAACGTAAGCATGAGACTTTTTGGTAGTACCGGTGAACCAGATGGCCGCGGCGAGGGAATCTGGGACGGAGGACTCGTAATATCTCTATAGATCTGGCAAAAGCGAAAGACCCCTAACGTCAGGGGCTGACCACTGAGCTCACTCAGGCCTCGCTGGGCGGGCCAGAGTGGGTGCGAGCTGGAATTGCCATAGCTTATGGTTAGAGCAATAGGAAAGGGCCCAGCAGAGAGAACAGTCAGGATAACGAGCGCGGAGCCCGCTTGGCAGGCGGCAGGAGCTGCGGGCAAGTGCTTGCTTGGTAGGCCAACAGCCCTGTGAACCGGGCGGGGCACTCGACGAAAGGGGGGGCACACTGAGCAAGTACGAAAAATTGGCCCCGCGGAGCTTTCAAAAAGAAAAGCAAGGACCACTACGGGAGGTCGAACCACGGACCGGAGGTAGTAGAACGTGATCCGCACCGGTCAATATTGGATCAAACAATAGGGGACCGTAGCACTGACTTTTTTTCAAGACAATAGGTACTGTTCCCTACCGAGACAAGGGACACTCTCAACGGATCCTCCACGCGCTGCGCTGGGCATACCATAGTTCTTCCGTGCGTCTTTATCGTGGCGGAAACAGAACAAGAGGGAAAGACCCGGCCGACTCGCCCAGGGCTCGAGGGCGAGCCATACGAGAGTGAGTCGAATTCTGTTTACGTTCTCGGTTTGGTTTGGGCCCCTCTCGATCTTTTGCGTATAAGGGAGGGGGGAAGGAGTCTAAATCTATGGACATTAATGAACCACCATTGATGGACGTTGCACATGACACGATCAATTCGACTCGACGGTCCGGTGCTAATAGAAGTCGCTTACTCTCCGTCTAGCGAAGGTGCCAGGGGCAGGGCTTTTTTGTAGTAATAGTGGGCGGGTCTCATGGGATTTCATCTATGCCGGCCGTCGGAATCAAACGAGGGTCGAAGGACCATTCGATTCATTAAGGGGGACGGCCCATTTGTAAGGCGGGGGGCCCTGATGGACGACATCCCCCGGCCTCGATTCTTTTGCATAGTCTGGGGGCCGGCCGCAGCAGAGCTGCGGGGCATAGCGGCACCCTCGCCTGGCGCCATTCTCGGACCTAGCAGCAGATGGGCGGGCCGGGCCTGAATGAAGAGCGGACCAGACTCTTCTTTGTTTCAGCTGCTCCCACGCACGCAGACCGGAAGATCCCAGTTGTCCTGGACTAGACAAGTACGTAGAGATCTTCGTGGAACCGGGGAGGGAGTCTCAATCGATCTTTTCTAGGATTCCAACTCACGCCACGCACGAAGATTTTTCTATTGATAGAGTTAAGGGCTCGGCTCCCCCGACTCTAAAAGGTTAGGTTACTACCAGCTTGCCTCTACGGAAGAGGTGTACTTTGTATTGTCTGGGGGTCATATAGATCGGAACCCGGAGCGAGTTGAACGAAAGCCTTACCCACAGCTACAACTACTGGCGCTTCAAAGGGCTTAGATTCTAAGGTAGGGGTGGAAGCCGTGAAAGCCTTTGGTACTTTAGTCAGGCGAGCAGCCCTTAAACAAAATCAAAGGCGCGACCATCCCCCCTTCCCCTATTTTTTGCATTTCATTCTCTATTTGGCCCGCCTCATGAAAAATGATAGGCCTATTGATTCGAAGTAAATACGAAAGGGTCGGTCAATAGCATAGCTATTTTTTTTTCTCCTTTCGAAGGAAAGGCCTTCGCATTCTTAATCTGGTAGGGCCGGACGGCTTTGTTTGCCCTAGCTTGGCGAATCCGCGCCCCTGACCGTTCTCGCGAAGTCTTTGCAACGGCTGGGAAACCAGTCTACGAAGCGAAGCCTATTGCCACGCCGACCATCAAATACGAGATTGGACCCCTTCTCAAAGATGGAATGGCCCAGCCCAATAAAGGAAGGTTAACGTACGCGATGCCTTCCATTTGTACGAATCGCGAACATACCCGACCGGACGTAGAGCCAAAATTCACTGGCAGACCGAGTCGGGCGCAGGTGCCAGATCCTTAAAGTAAAGTCTCTATCAGCCTAGTGTACCAACCACGTGGTACGACGGGCACTCAAAGACCTGGCGAATGAGGGCCCACCCCACCCAAGAGCGCTTATGTCATATGGGAACTCTTGGCTGGAAACAATCCTTATGGTTTTGATATCCGGTTAGAATAATAAGAAAGAATCTAAGTCCAGGTTGGTTGGTGAGCCTAGTGATAGGAGACTATCTAGCTTGGTTCGGAGAGCACTTGTTGGGTTTAAGATTAGTTTTTTGCTAAATGTTACGGCCTAAATGCTGAACTATTGACCCTACTTGTTCGGATGGGTGTTCACCCCAAAGTGTTCCCGGATTGCATGCATACATCCGTAAGTAACTTAGTGCAACATGGCAAATTTCATTGAGAGGAATTAGCAAAGAAAAGAAATCTTCTTTCTGGGCCTAAAGAGAAAATAGGCTTCAAGTCTTGAAAGAATTCTTATAGCAAGTTACCCAAGCACATATGCTTAAAACAGTAGAGAATAGTGCATAGGTGAAGGTGTAAGGGAAAAAATCTACTATGTTTTCGTTCTTCGCTACTAGGTGTCAACAACTTTTCCAGTCCAGTAGAGAGCCTTCCTTGCTCATCAGGAGGTGCCGCCGCCCCACACACTTCCTCACTTTTTCCACCCCAAAAACCTGTGATTGACATCCGTGGTTAACCCCCTCATCAAGACATACCCAACAATCTTTAGAAAGCACATCTCATGCACAGCTTTCCATCTATCTCTTCGGGGGCTTCTTCTTCCGGCTTCTTCCCTCTTTTCACTCCAAGTACACCGCAACCGAGAAAAGAATGCATGTTCGGCATTTTTGGTCTTCACATTCAAGTATCTAGAGTTGTTTTGCGTTTCCCGTTAGTGTCCAACGGCAAACTTCCCAAGTTTCTTCAATAGACTTTCTTCGGGTACGACTTTGCCTCCCTCCCAGGCACGCTAGCCGACTGAGTTAGAAGAGGCGCCTTGTTCCAAGAAAGGATATGTGGCAGAGACAAGATCATCTGTGGCTACGTGATACGCTTGTTCAACTTCGATTTCTCTCATCTCACGAAGCTCTATTCGAAATGAAAAAAGCTCGTGCACCGATGTATTTTTGGTTGCAATGGGCTTCTTTGTTGAATTAAGGTAGTAGCAGTACACCAATTGAAAGATCCCACAAGGCCTCCCTATAATAAATAATGTGAAAAGTCAAACCTTGGCGGCCTGGAGTGGTGTATAGAGTGGAAGACATGGAACGAACCTATAGGTTCAGGCTTCGAATGAGGAAGTTCAAGACATGTAACGAGCGGTGAATAATGTGAACGGTGGGGGCGGCTCATTCTTTCCGTTCTCTCTCTTACGTCTTATTCTCATTGTTGTCTATTACCGGCCATATCAGTCTCTGCGTATGACGTCTCAGTCTGTACTCACTGTATACCGGGTGTACGGAAGACGACTTGTTTTCAGCACTCATCTTTTCAAGCTATGATGAAGTAAACACCAGAATAGGTAGGAGCCCGTGTCGATATGCTTTTTCTTCCTCTGTAAATCTTTCGGTTTCTTTGTCTTAACTCGACAAAATCAACTTCTTTTGGGAGGCTGATACATATTTTTTCACTAAATGATCGTGGGGCTTTGTGCTTTCATGTATTGGCTGATGTGTCATATTGATGCTTTTTTCACTCTCTTTTTGAAGAGCAATCATCCACACCAGGCTCAGGGACGAGGATGGGAAGTACTTACTTTACTGGTGAAGGAAAGGAAAGGGCATGATGGGCATCTATCTCGATCCGGCAGAGGCGGAGGCCGAGGAGGGAAAGAAGGAAGGTAGAGCCCGATTGGTGTCGAAAAAGGTTATCATCCCACTTTTGGCTACTATTACTTCTATAAATAAAGAACGTAGGTCGGGGCTTTCTGGTGATTTCTATATAAGAAAACACTTTGAGAACTTGGCATAGAGTCGGTGATCCTGCTTTCATTGAACGCATATAGAGAGCGGTCTAACAAATGAACCAAACTAGTGCATCAGCAGTGCATCATGCTTAGGTGCAACACCATCAAACTATGACACCACACTTGAAACAATATCTTGACAAAAAAGACTTGTGGATGTGGGCAACTTACTGGATTTGCACAGTACCAGGAGTTAAAAACGGAAAACTTACACCGTTAAAAAAAAACATACTCCATACCTATTATAAGTTTACCTATTATAAGTCCTTGTGGGAATATGGTCAAATTCCACTCATACCTGTAATATGACTCCTCAATCCTTATGCATGCGTAGGCTTCACTTATTATTTTTTTTGTGTTAGAAAGCCTGCAAGATACATTACCGAATGTTTGTCTTTTTCACCATAGCTGTTCCCAGTCCCACTAGTGCTAGTATCAATAGTAACATCTTTATTGCTTAGGATATTTCATCCCTTTAGTGTCCAATAAAGAAGTTCATATTTGCAGGCAATGCACCCACTTCACTTCAATCCAAGGGAATTCTTTCGTTCAATGAAAGCGAACTAGCGGGCAGAATTCCTCTGAGTGCAATTCCCAAGCAAGGTCACCCACTTAAGTATGGTACCGCGCTTCCCTGTACATATAGAATCCTTCCTTTGCCTGAAACAATTCCACCAACCAAATCAAGCCAGCCGGGTATCATAGGAGACAGGGGAAAAAGCACTTTACAAATCACTCGCTGGGTCGGGGGATGCTTATAAGAAATCAGTAGCTGGGGTTGGTAGTCCTGGAACAGCTTTTCCTGCATGCCTAAAAGAAAGAGTTGGCTTTGGGACAAGACAAGCAAGGGCGAAAGCTTCACAGGCTGTCCCAACTGCTTTACCTGCTGTCCCTACTATTCATTCTTCGCCAAGAGAGCTATCACTTCACAACTCAAGTTCGGGAGCAGTCGTTTTTCCGGCTGCAGCATCTCACTAAGCAACATTGCAAACTATTCGTTACACTAGTACTGCTCGATCAACTAGTCCCGGGATTGCATTCTCTACTGAACTAACTACTGCTTTCCGAGGGAAAACACAACATAGTGCATCTGAAGATGTGCGAAAAAGTCTAGATTTCATCATCAAACGTAGTGAGAGCAGGTTGCAGGTGTTTTATACCACTGGAACAATAAGTTTCCATCTTAATGAATCTAGTCAACAAGGTTCGCAGGATACATGGATATACCAGATATACCAGTTGTTTATGAAGGTTGGTCTATTACTATAGTGCAGGACTACATGAAATCGAAATCAATCAATGTTTGTTTGGGTCAGACGAAAAAGAGACATCAAATAACGCTGAAATTGCCTACAGAAAGTTGGGATCGACTGAAATCTATGTATGAGGGCCACTTTCGCTAATTGCATTCATCAACTGGATGCTTCTTTAGCTTCATGGGTTACAAAATGTTGTATGATTTGGAATATTCCTATCTACACTGTACACAACTGCTTTATAACTAATGCTTTGAATGCAATGAAAATTCCAGCATTCTACACAGTAAGCTTCATGAATCTACTCGAACCTCTGTATATTGTCAACAGGCTCTGATTTATGATAACCTGATTCGGTATTCTTCAATGAAACATTCTATGACTGTGATTGATAGTGGTTATGGTACAAAGATACTGGATATTTGCTTGAAAGACAAGGATGAGACCCACCACTGGATAAGCGAAGAAGAAGCAAAAGGGAGTGTGTGAGTATCCTTTCTTGAAATAACCGTTTTGGTTACAAGTGAATGCTTTTCCCGGCCCTGGCATAAACCTAGCTGCTTTGAAACAACATAGGTCCACGTAACTAGCTATTAAATACGTATATCTTACCAGTCTCTAAACACCCATCTCAGGCTAACTACTCTCATGCTTAGCCCCAACTACCTTCTTGTTCCCGAGTTCCTCTTTCCTCTAGTTCCCAATAGACTGATTTAGTCTTAATAGTATTAGTGTTGGAAGAGGGCAGTCCCAAATGAAAAAAGCCATTTCTCGATCCCAAGAATCAAGCTTTCATCCTTTTCCGCTATCGTCAAGACAAACCTTAAAAACATTCCACCTCGACTATTTCATCCACAGAAGCGTATCTGACAACTATGTCATCATCGTTTTTTTCTTCCGAAAGCTAGAAAGGGCCTACCTAGTGCTTGCATTTCGGGGTAAAGTAGCTTTCCCCGGCTCAATAAGAGCTGCCTGCAAACATGGAATGCCAATGCAATGATCAGAACTTCCTTGCCAAGGACAATCATAAAAGAAAGGAAGAAGTCGACATCCTGATTTATTATCAGGCTTTTGACCTTTATTTTATGACAGGCGAGTAATAAGTGTACGTGCCTTTCCCTTTCCATACCCTAAATCAGGTTTGATTTGAGCCTGGGTGGATACTGTATCAATAGACTATACTATGTCAGTACGGGACTAGAGACAGTAGGGGAGATCCTTTGATCACTTCTAAGGAAGTCTAGTCTGACTCTATAGGGTAGGAAAGAGCAAGAGAGCAGTACTCGTGTTATAGTCCTTCTTGAATAGCATAAAGCGCTAACTTTAAGAGCAGCTAAGAAGTAGACTCATCCCCGTGATAAGGTCTTCTTATAGCGTTAGTGCTGGGCACTTCTCTTTTAGCGCTTGCTGCTTGCGATACGATAATAGCTGTGTTATTGAGCGGGAGAAGGCAGATCCACTTTACGGGAAGGGGAAAGTCGACTAAAGTAGGTTAGCTGATGTCTGCGGCCGCAATTCCTTTTCTAGCTTTTCTTGCAAGCTAGTTTCTAAGTTTCCAGAATCTGGCAATACTACAGCTTGGGACCAAGATGATGCTTCATCGAAGACCACACTCGGGATGTATAGCAAGGGTTCGTATTCGGGTCACAACACTTCCACCCTTTTCGCTCATTATCATATCCAACGAATATACATCGGATAGCTTTCTTGTCGAATTTACTTCGTAGATGACGGGGCACAAACACATAGCATACACAACCAAAAAAACGAAAGTGACTTCATAGTCTACTTGGTAAGGGGGTCGACGATTCCATAGCTTCTCGAATGGTGAGATTCAGCTTTAAGGGAGGAAGGAAATTAAAGGGAAGGAGAGTTGGGAACCAACGGCAAAGAAAGTCTCATGTTGCTCCTCGGAAAACGCGTATAGTAGTCTCATTGGCCTTCGTCGATGGGACAAACGCTCCAGTGTATGCGTTACAAGGCAACTAGCATTTTGGATTAGAAGTTCGTGAAAGTATGTTCTCGTTTTTCGTTGGAAAAACCAACGCCGACGTCAAGATCAGTCTCCTTTCTAGGAGCAGAGCTAAAAAAGATGGGAAATTCCAATGATTCTTCGTTCATTAGAATGTCGATTCCTCACAATCGCTCTTTGTGATGCTGCGGAACCATGGCAATTAGGATCTCAAGACGCTGCAACACCTATGATGCAAGGAATCATTGACTTACATCACGATATCTTTTTCTTCCTCATTCTGATTTTGGTTTTCGTATCACGGATGTTGGTTCGCGCTTTATGGCATTTCAACGAGCAAACTAATCCAATCCCGCAAAGGATTGTTCATGGAACTACTATCGAAATTATTCGGACCATATTTCCTAGTGTCATTCTTTTGTTCATTGCTATACCATCGTTTGCTCTGTTATACTCAATGGACGGGGTATTAGTAGATCCAGCCATTACTATCAAAGCTATTGGACATCAATGGTATCGGAGTGCGCCTCTTAACGAGGGTGATTTAAGTGCAACGAAATGTACCGGTGGTTCGCGAAGCATCTGGCTTACCGGTCATCTCCCATTCCCGTCGTCGAGAGACTAAAAGAACTATAGCATGCCAGAAACGGGGAGTTGAGGTGGTTAGACCTATACCCCGAAATGCTCCCAGCATAGGAGCCTATGGTTCCATTCTTGTTATTGCTGGAGGTACACATACCTCTTCTCGGTGTGGTGGAGCGATATACGAAAAATAGATGCTAAGCCTGCAATGTCCGATAACGGGGCTTCAGTAGTGAATCTATCGGCACCACAGCAGTGGCATACAACTTTGGACCTAAGGGCCGGCCCCGTTACCTTTCGGAATGGGGGATCCCCGTTGGCAACAACCACGGTAGTAGTTGCGGAACTACTGGGCCAAGAGAGGACAACCTGTTGTTCCTGCTCCTCCTTCTTCGCTTCGGGGACGGAGGTCCTACGGTAGGTAAGAGCACGCACAAGCACTTGACCGAAGGGGACCAGCGCTTCTACTCCTCCACCGAGGAGCCGTTCTTGCGAGAAGCAAGGGATGTCGTGAACGGTGGGAGGTCAAAGAAAAAGAATTGACCTCTGAATACAGTGATCCTATGATCTAGATAGACTCCGTCCTTTTTTTTTAGATAAGGGTGACTCAAGAAATTGGGGGTGGGACCTGCTGGCATAATGCAGGCTGGAACGTGGGAATTCGAGGTCTCATGAACGACTTTTTTTTCGTGGACAAACATACTTTCCGGTCGGGCCTATGGATCCTTTTAGATCTACGGGCCGGCCGTTCACATGAGCATAGGGAATCTATACTCGAGCCTTCGACTTGGCCCCTGACAGGATAGGTGAGGAATCACTCTTGATCTGATCTATTGGGGCCTACAACTTCGCCAAAGCCGACTAGCATCCCTTTCCACTGCGCATTTTTCGAACAAAGAAGACTACTAAAGGATCGAATTCGCTTTCCGTGGTGAACTGGCCGTCCCATACCTTCATTTTGTCTCATGTGTGTTGAACATTGTCTTCCTCGGTTCCAGCTTCACTGATGTAGGTAGGGCTGGGCGAGAAAGGGTCCCCTCTTGCCTATTAGTAAGCGGGCCTTCGATTCCACCGGGGTCTTACGGTCTCATAGAGGGGGGAGAACTACCTAACTAAAGAAGAATAGTGCTCTTTATAAATAAGAGTAGGCGTGGAGAGCTTTTTGCGGGGAAACTTGCAAGTAAAGTTTGGGGGGAGGCGGGCGTCGACCCAACCTTATGAGTATTCGGACTATAACAGTTCCGATGAACAGTCACTCACTTTTGACAGTTATACGATTCCAGAAGATGATCCAGAATTGGGTCAATCACGTTTATTAGAAGTTGACAATAGAGTGGTTGTACCAGCCAAAACTCATCTACGTATGATTGTAACACCCGCTGATGTACCTCATAGTTGGGCTGTACCTTCCTCAGGTGTCAAATGTGATGCTGTACCTGGTCGTTCAAATCTTACCTCCATCTCGGTACAACGAGAAGGAGTTTACTATGGTCAGTGCAGTGAGATTTGTGGAACTAATCATGCCTTTACGCCTATCGTCGTAGAAGCGGTGACTTTGAAAGATTATGCGGATTGGGTATCCAATCAATTAATCCTCCAAACCAACTAAACCGGGGAAGCTGAAGCGGAAATGCAATTCTCGGGTGAGGGAAGGGGGAAGCTCCAGGAAGGCTTCGCTCGCTCGCTCAAAAAGCTCTAACGCTCGTTTACGGGTGGAGTGCATAAGAAGCCCTTATTGAAGTAGGGCGAGGCCTTACTACACGAGCTCGTAAGTCAAGCACGGAACGAGCCTTGTCTACGAAGCTTCGCTTCATCATCTTGCTTGCTTCTGGCGAAGCTTAACGCACTATAACATAGGCATGCATGATGGTATGGTAGGGTCCAAAGATACTTTTAAGGCCGACCACTACATAGGAGCGATAGGAAGCCAAGCCGTCAAAAGGAAAGGCGAGCAGCCCTTATTGCAATAGCAAACGGCCTACTTATAGCCCTATTTAGACTCTTTCTCGGGGACTTCAACGGGCCTTACATACATAATTGGAATTGCTCTGACATTCCACCTTTATCATGTTCAACGCCCCAAGAGCAAAAATGGATAAAATCAATATGTCCATTTCTTTAGAAAATTTTCTGCTATGTTTGCAAAATGAGTACTCGTGTAGATATTCCCGAATCTTCCATAAAGATAAGTTTGATTCATTAGTTAATTCTTTTTTTCCAGGAAATTATGAAATGAAAAAGATGGACATCGCATCGTGGATTTAACGTTTCAATTTGGGCAAGAGGGCCCTGGTTATGTCGCAAAAGACGACATTCTAAGTTTTCCTCCTCCTCTCCGGTCTGCAAGTACCTCTGGTCCTAAGCACCCCCGAACGGCAACCATCTATAACTGATATCGACAACCGATACGGATTCTCTATCGATTGAAGGAGCTCGTGAACTGGAAGTCGTTTTTCACCTCTGAAGTTCAAAAGATGGATCAATCTTACATCTTCTCCGGTGTCAGAAGTACTATGTAGCGGGAGTCCGAACGCAGCAGAGAGGTAAGACAAGCCTAAACTTTTCCCATGGGACATAAACCTTTTTAGTAGCCGGAGATTGGACCCTTCCCCAAAGTGGAATCCATAAAAGTAGAATCTCATTGTGCGGATTATCCGCCGTAGCATGCGTCCATACAGCATGTGCTAGAGCGACACGTGGGAGAATGAGAACCCAATCGTAGCTCAATCTGGTCTACGGCAACAAAGAAGACCAAAGCGAACCTGCTAAAAGATACGACTAGGGAGTAAAATCCAACCTATAGGTCTCACTTTCTTTGATAGTCATTCGTACCTACACATTCACCGGGGCAGTAAGAACCACAGGAATCCCAGACATGCTGGTAAGGAAGTCGATTTAGTTCTGTGTTTTATCCAGCCCCCGGCTCCAAAGGATCGTGCAGTAGATGTGTCGGGTCGAAGCTTAATCCTTAATAGCCAACCGATGCCTGGCACCACCGCTAAGCACAAGGGCAAGAAAAAGATTGGCCTTAAAAGATCCAAATACTTCCTTGTGGGTTTATAAAAAACCATATCATATCGAAGAACTTGATGGTCTTTCCCCACCCCGTTCGATTACTTCTTAAAAGGATTAAATATAGAAGAAAAGTAGTCTACTCAGGAGAATGAGATAAATGCTCATAATATCGCTAGTAACCAACCACAAAAGTAAACAGATGGAGGTCTTTCATAAAGAGAGCAATTTATAGCCCCAATCCTATTTTCCGTGTTCACTTTCAAATGAACATATTTCTGAAAAGTGAATTCGCTCTTCCTGGGTTTCCAGGATCTTCTATTCTGCGTTTCGTTGGTAGATAGCACACCGGAGGCTTGGAAGGAAAATAACAAACCCGAGGAGGGTCGTCCGCTATGAATGAATAGTTGGAAAATCTTATCCGAAAAAGAAGAGTCAGCTGTTTGGCCGATGCTGCAAACCAGACTTCTATCAATGTCAGTGCTTGGGGATCGGGTAAAGCGAGATCACTTTTCAGCTTGACCGTCTCAGTAGCTCCTCCTTCTCTTCTTTAGTAGAGGTGTTACAACCTCGAGACAATGAAAAATAGAATCGAAGATTCAGTCTAACAGTATGTTTAACCATACCAAAGGTAAGTAGTCGTCAGTCGAGCGAAGCGATAGGCACGTAGTCACTTGAGCTAAGCGAAAGGTATGAAGTCAGGCGATAGGCTTATCATAGCATAGAATCCCTAAATTATTAAAGCACTAATTGCTATTTTTCAATATCAACTTTACGTACTAGTGAGTAGCCTATTGAAGCGGGTATGGGATATGAACGATCTTGACCCACGAGCAGGTTAGCTCGAGAGGGTAAGAGGCCCTAGTGTACATTGCCCAAAGTCTTTCAATCTTTAGACTTCGTTTAAGAAGCGACAGATCCTGGCGCATGAGTACTTGAGGCGAATGGCCATTGCCCAGGCTGATGGGCGAGCCGGGAGAAATTAAAGAAGCAAAAACAGAGTTAATCGTACTTTCCCCGCTATTCTTCACCGGAAATCGTGTCCCCCCACTCCTGAGCAGAAAGGCCTCGCAGAGCGTCAACACCGACACATTGTAGAGCAACGTCTTGCAACTATGTACAAAGCCTCCATTCCCCTGGGTGTCGTGTTTGAAAGCACAGTCTTTGTCATAAACCGATTACCCTCCGCTCCAAATGGCTCTATTTTTCTCCCACAAAGTTCCCGAAACCAAGTTTATCAGCTTAAAACTGAAGAATCTACTCACAATTTTAATGTAGAACTGAAGAAGCACAATTTCCTTTAATGACGAGGACCGAAGAGAAGCGAGCATCATAATAGCTTGATAAAAAGCTATTTAGTCTAAGAGGACCTTAGCAGCCGCTTCGCCCCTATATCCTTCCCTAAAACGCTCGCTGTTCCTTGAAAGGAAAGAGGAATCTGTGTACTCAGCAGCATTCTAGTAGCAAAAAAACTTTTTTTTTCAAATCAAATCAAAGTAAAGTTTCGTGAGCTCTGAGCGATGTTTGAAAAGATAATCCAAGTCAAATCAAAGTAGAAAAATCATAAAAAAATAAGATGAAATATTGCCACCCATTGTAGGTGCTGGTCCCCGCACATCAGAGTGCACAAGATAAAAAGGAACCTTTTTAGTCTATAAACATTTTTGGAAAGGAAGAGCATGTTGTTTTCCAAGCAAGTTGACAAGGCATAGAAAAAAAAATGGGTAGTTCTATTCATTTAAGGTCTAAATTGATTAGAAAGAAGGGTACAGAAGCCAAGGACTGATGGCTAGTCTGAAGTCATTGACCATCTGGAGCGAAGGACAATTGGCGAAGTTAGTGAGAGAAAGCTTGAAAGATAGGATTTTCTCGTGTGGATTAGTTGAAAAACGTAGAATAGAGATTTCAGAAGTCAAGTCCTTTGAGAGCAACTCATGTTCAGCCTTGTCGGAATAAGCGCAGCTAGCCCTTCTGTTCAAATTACTCTTCCTAAACCTGAACACCTGTTCATACCGATACATACAAGGCTATCCGTTCGTGTCTATCTCTTCCAACCATAAACCTATCCGGATACCTGCCTACAAAACCTGGACTTGATGAGGTTTGACTGATCTATTCGCAACTATTCCATTGGTTCTTTCTTTTCTTAACCTTGGATTGGTTGAGAGCTTAGTGGGAGGGCGCGTCGCTGGGAAAAGAAGATATAGTCAGTTGTAACTTATTCTGGTAACATTTCTGGGAAATCTAGAGAGAGCTATTCTAGATAGAGGGCTCCGGGGCACGAGTTGTAAAGAACTAGTTCTGGTAGTTCAGCTCACCCGAGGCAACTAAACTAAATAGGTCTAGCTGGGGTCTCTATCTTCGGGTTCAGGACGCATAGACGGAGCGAGTCTGCTTCGGTAGCGTGGGATGGCATAAGGAGATTGAGTCTCACTCTTTTTTGAAATAGAATTACGGAATCAATACGTTAGAACGTTTTCCGATAGAGCGGAAAGCAAAGTAACCTATTTTAGGATCAGATCAAATCTGGAACAAGAAGCAAGCTTCCTTGGAGAAAGGTTTTTCTATGATAGGTATCTATTAATTGTCAAAGAATTCAGATTAGATGATTGATGTCTGTTTAAATTCTGTCTTTGATTTGCAAAAGTAGTAAGTCTACTCTTCTTCCCCCTCTCCTCAGATGTCTACAACAGGAATTGACAGACCGCACTCAGAGACCATTTGGAAAGAATAGCAGCACTCCCCAAACTCTATAGGTTGCGTTAGCTATACGAGCGAATTGGCTGTTTCGAGCACGTAGCAATGCGAGATAGAAGATTGAGCTTGCATGCAATAGCTATAGGTTAGTGAAAGTAGGCACGAGTGGAGGGCACTAGTAGCCTTATCACGTCAGGTAGCTTGCTATCCGAACAACTACGATATACGCCGCTTCGCTACAACTACGCCTATCGGCTTACGGCCAAGACCACTTTCAGATAGAGAGTCATGGGCTTCTATCAAGTACTGGAGGCAAGCTCGTCAACTAGTACATAGCCATAGCATAGCTATGATGAGTCCAAGGTTTACGCATCCAATTTGCGCCTGCATATTTTCTCAATCAGCTTCCGAACAAGACGACCCAGCGCAACACTACGCCCTATTGCAAGCGTTGTCAACAATATATTAGGAAAGTGAGGCAAGCAAGCTCACGTAACTACATTCACATATCTTACGCAACTTTACGTAAGTTAACAAAGCGAAAGCAACTCTACTTATCTATCTACTTCACACATGAGTTGTTCTGTTAGGAATCGAATATCTGGGCTTGCAATAGATCAGTTCTAGGCATTACATTAGTTGCATCATTAAGAAAAAAGGAGCATCAGAGGTTTTTTTCTTTCCGAGTTGCGTGCTACTTCTTCCGATGAAAAGTAACGAATTGATCGATTTGCGGTAACAGCAAGGATCGGTATATGGTAGTCCTCTGGTAGGAAGAGGTTGCTTGCAAGGCTAGACTAAGCACACAAGCAGGAGCCTTTCTTTCTCATTGGCAACGAAGACCGGCTATCAAGGGGCCCTCGTCAAGGACGACTTCCTGAAAGCAAGAAAAGGAACAAGTCAAAGCAGAAAGAAAGCCCACGGAAAGGAGCGGGTACGGGAGCTTGACCAGGAGCAAGATAACGATAAGCGGATTTGCCTGGGGTGGGCTCACCTACGACCACTCTTCGATTATTGAAGTTCAGAATTTCTCCGTTCCTTTAGTCGGGTGGGCTCACTTTTTTGCCTTTTCCTCCCACGATTTAAGGATTGGCTCAAGCAACCTATCTTACTTACTAATAATAATAAAGGGGCAGGTTTTAGTCTTAAAGTTGAAGTCTGTCTTTTTCAATGGATAAGAAGCTCGACGAAGAGCTTCCCTTGCCTTTAGGCTTACGGAAAAAGGCGAATCCAAGGGCTCTTTACTATGATATAATATCATAGGGACGGACACTGCCTTTAAGAAAGCCGTACTCTCATCAGCTTTCAAGTAGATAAAGAAGTTAAGGCTAGTGACATCAGCTATCGGCTATTGGCCTTTGTGAAAGCTTCTCTTCAATATGTTTTATCCTTTTCCAAGCCTTCTTCGTCAATGATTATGGGTCGTTCCTGTCCTGTAGTTCAAGACACTATTCTAAGGCCAGTTGCCTATACAGGATCTAAAGTTTCTAGTACAGTCAGCTTTGGTTATCGCTACACCCTCTCTAGACAAACGATTTGATTCAAGCCACTCTACTACTGGTACAGTAGCACCCTGCCTTAATAATCGCATAGGCACCCGGGAACCTTACTCAGTAAAGAAGGAGACTCCCTAAACAAGACTGCTAGCTGGTATGGAGGGACTAGCTTTGCTTGCTTCCTAGTCAAATATGCCCTATCCGTCTTACTTTAATATGAATGGTATATAGAATAATAAATATGAATGGTATATATAATAAAGAAAAAAATAAACTTCCTGCAGATTGCTCAAACCACGTAACCTAATCAATGCGCCTATTCTCCTAAATCAAGACAAAAGGGATTCCACGGCTCAAAGGACTTTTAAGCCCAAAAGGGACCTCGCTCGATCAGAAAAGAAAAGTCCATTTTCAATCAACTGATGAATGCCGTCAATCCACTTTCAATCAATCGACGACTGCTCTTCTTCTATTCTGAATGTCTTAAATAAGGTGTACCATTCAGAAAAGGTAAGGTTACAGGGCGCTCTGAGGAGGAGATTTGTAAAAAGGATTTCCAATTAATTAGTAGGACCTTATTAAATAACTTAGCTCGAAGGTCCAAAGTCAGATGCTTAACCCATGCCATCCCTTTCAACCTTAGAAAGTGTTATCCTAGAATCTATCATTCTCCAAAATTCCCTAAAGGCCCCCCGGGCTTGACAAGTTCAGCAAAACCGTAGAGAAAGCGGGCTACACCTAGCTTAGCCTATCCAATATCCGATTCAAAAAGAGCTTGGATTGCTGCCTTTTCTATCTCTGTATAAAGTCAGTCAGTCCCAGTGTTGGGCAGAGCCCATTGTCAAAAGATCGTTTTGCTAGGATGCTTGCTTGAATCTAGTTACTTCCAAAAAAAGGCATTTGGAACTCTATACGGTATGGCTACAAACCGAATGAAGAAGTCGTAATCAGGATTTGATCTATCTGGATCAGCACATTTTATTACAACTTCTTTAGGAGTATGACATAGGGGGAGCTAACGAACTTCTTCGTGAAGGTTAAAGGAATATGGGTATTTCTGGGTTTTCTATACAAAACTAGTTGTAGTATAGTTCCTAAGCCCGAGGCCTAGGCATAGTTTTGGCTCGTTGGGAAGGCGCGCAGCGAGGCGTAAATGTCTAAATAGGTAAGGTATCCTGGGGTGTATCACCGGTGCCCAAGTAACTAGTTGATAGTAGATGCCCTGCCAATCCCCATTCCTATTTTCCAAGAAGGTAAAAATCTACGAATAACCAACTTAGTATGTAGCAGTCTATTCTCTTCGCTTTCCGTATCATATAAAAGATCGTTATTCCCATTCTCCCGATGCAGACTTCGTAGTAACTATCTCGCTGGCAAGAAAGAAGGGCTACTATGATAAGGCCGCAGGTCGGCGGAAGGCAGGAGGAATGGGACTATTAAAACTGGAACTCTAGGGACTTAGCCTTAGACTGTTAGCTTGTTTGCCTTTACCCTAGAAATAACTTGCTATCCCAAAAGCTTGATAACTTCTTTGCTTATGCCCGTGGGTTGCTTTAGAATCCGAGGTCAACTCGACTGAAAGGAGAGGGAATAGATGAATACGGTAAGGGACTTGAATTCTATCCAATACGATAGATAAAAGCGAACAAATGGCAGTCATAGGTAGAACGCGTCTTTCTAGATTCGATTTATTTCTTTCCATCGCGAGAGATTCTCTCCAGCCACAGGTTCCCCAGTGGTACGTCCGGGGTCGGTTCAATCAGTGCGCTATCAGTCCAGTACCATTAGCTCTCCAAGGGTAGCAATCCATTCTTTCCGGGCAAGCCAGTTCAGTTCCTTTCTGGTAGCAAGAGATCCCATATCAGATTAAGTAAAGGGATTACCTAGCTAGCGCATATCGAAGAGTTGGAGACTTCCTGCCACTATAGAAAAAAGCCGTTGATGGACCAATTTCTGTAGGTGGGTCTCAACTCGGATCGAGACATTCGGATTTGCCGATGAAGAGTACTGCCTTGGAGGAGTGAATGCAAGGACCACTAAAAAACGGATACTTTACCGAAAAGCCTTTGCTTCTTCTTTCGATTGGATAGAAGCTCATACTCGACTTCAACAACTGGTGCTGATGTGTCCAAATCCCATGCTCCTACGCCGGGTTGATTGATGTGTCAAAGACTAATGCTCCTACGCCGGGTTGATTGATGTGTCAAAGACTAATGCTCCTTCTAAGGTTTTAAAAGGTAAAGCAGTGGCCCAAGAACCCACTACATCTAAGCCCAAGTCCAAGCAAAACTAGACCCAAGAATGCTGGAATGAGAATCCTTACCCGTGACGACCATGCATACTTTTCTGACCTATGTATGCCTTTCCTCGCCTACTTCGTTCTTGCTTTCCGTTTCCTACTATTTTCAAGTTTCAATTTCGAAAGAGAGACATAAAGTGTCAATTTACTTTCTTTTCATAAAGTCAATAAATAGTAGTAATTCTTGCTTTTGAAAAAGCATACGAAGACAGCCTGCACCAACATTTTTTTTTACGACATATGACATTGCACAAAAAGCTGCAAAGGACATAGTTTCGTCGATTCACCGGCACGAATAGCATTTCCAATTCAACAATGTTCTATTTATCACACAGAGCTCCCAACATTTCCTGGATATTATGGCAGACCAACTCGAAGTGTTGAAAGCATCTATCAGGTAGGGCCAACAATTCTGGGAAAAGCTTATGATCTGGCGGAAGAATGCATAGGGAGTGATTACTTCAAGGATATTGTAACCACAGATTTACCCTCTAGCCTTAAGTACAGCGTCTGCACCGAATCACCGGGAATGATTAAAGCCCCGGCTGGGGTCCGGATAGCAGAACCAACAGAGGGCCAAGGAATCGAAGAACCGTCGGTTGTCCGAGAGGACATACTCCAACTTATGGTTTAGGGCACATTACCCTTATCGTGGACAAACAGATGTCGAGGCAGCATCTTCCCTTTCTCTCATTTCATCCTACCTGATGAATCGATCCAAAAACAGCAGCTGTTAGTCTCTTTTTCCAGGTCATATTGTAGCTTTAATTCGCCTTTCATTCCCTCCTGCCTCGAGAAAAGAAAGGGAACTGCTTGCCGCCAATGGAGATTCAAGAGACTTTTGCTTCTCTATAATCAGTTGGTCGATCAATGGATGAATACCCCACCGGGGAACCAGACGGAGATTCGAGATTGAAAATCTCTTCATGGGGCACTCGCATAAAAACGTCGGGCTGGCTGCTCTCGACGACGGGGTGGGAATGAGATGCTGGGAGATGGGAGTTAGTTATTGGTGGATTGAGAGGGGAGCAGATGCGTGGGCTAGTTCAATCTTTTTGCTCCTGCCTTCCTAGCCTTATGGACAGGAGTCCTCTGGCCTAGTCCTGAAACTCTTCCCGCAGCCTTCCTTGCCCTTATTGCCCGGCATACCTCGGAAGGCATACCCTGGAACCAATTCATTCATCTGCCTTCTTCGCGATAAAGCTTTGCCTTACTTTGCTTGCTGGCTCTAAGCCCACCTCCTTTACTACACTACACCCTCTCCCCGCCCCTATTCAGCCTGAAAGGCTTCTAACTTCCCCGAAACCTTACTTATTCAGGGCAAGATTCGGAACTTAGGGTCACTGCCTTTCATCCGCCTTTCTCTCATATGCTTAGAACCTATCCATAGAAATGGAATTCAAAACTTCGGAATAGTTTCGAGGAGAGCCTCAAGTCCAGTTCAAGGAGTAGTGTAAAGTAGCAGACAGAGGGGCGCTCCCGCTTAGGCATTAGGCACGAGAAAGGACATCGTTCTCGGCCGTCCCTTCCTTCCCGGAAAAAGGCTCTCTTGCATCTTTTGCTTCCCCACCCGGCCTCTATTCTAGATTCACCGTCTTCGGATGCATCAGTTTATTATGCTTATGCCTAATCTTAATACTGGGTAGTTACTTCAATTACCTTACCCCACTGCCCCTCCTTTTAAGGAGGTTTCAGAGCACCCAGTCACAGCTCGTCACAAGAAAGGATTGATGGTCGAGTCCCCGTGCATGAAGTCAGTGGATTTGAGTGAACTGACCGTACTACAAATCGACATACTTGAGGAAGCTTCTTACTAAACCAAAGAAAGGGCAGCTCCAGTTGTGTTGTCGATTCCCTTCTCCCGAGAGCTTTCACACTCTGGGATGGGAGTCCCTTCCAAGACTTGACCAAAAGCTTATCTCTTTCATCTCAATTTAACATTTTCCGAAACGCGGCTAGACCGAGGCAGAGCAAGAGTGCAGCTTCAACCGATCCCCGGCGACATCTTTTAGGCCGATGTTGGGCGTATCAGCTATCTCACCTGGAGAGTGAGGAAAGAAAACGGTCTCGATAGCGGATAAAGCTCTTCAGGTTTAATAAGTTTCTCTTGGACCGTGCGTTCCGCCAACAGACGAGACGTGAGGAGAAATGGAGACTTCTCCCCATATCTGGTCTAATCCATACTTTTCTTTAAAGTCTCTAGTGGGTGCGAGCGGCTCCCGCACCGGGTCGGGTCTGTAGTCTGTCGTTTTGACCAAAAGATGAAGTTTGGTTAAGTCCTCCAAATGAGTCCATTCGCCTCGTTCACATAGGTCCTTTCCACGAGGGCCAAAGTGAACCCAAAGTCTTGTGTAGGCTTTTTTGTTTATATCCAATCCATGTGGCCAAAACAAGATATTTAGCAGGGATACAGACGACGCGATTCCTGCTTTCATAGTTTGATCAGGTAGCTGAAGTCGTGGTGCTGATCGCGTGGTTTGCCTCTTCTCTCGCGGCCGTGTGTTGGTCAGCGTGGTATGGAGTAGCGGTTCCTCGGTAGTCTGACTGTTTCGATGCAGCATCTCTATCTTTCGGTACATCCCGGGCAGGCCTTTTCTAAAAAGTCTTGTGCTCAGGTGCCCACCAAGATTTCTGACATCTTAGCCTCCTAGTTTTAAATTCTCGAATCGAATCAATTAAGAATCAATTCAAATTAATAAAAGAATAAGGAAACGCTATCTCATCCCTATTGGTAGCGGTTTGGGCCACTACTGCCAAAACAAACCCTAGTTTGAGGAAAGAACTGTGGGTTCTCAAAATCAAGTATCGCCGGGCCTAGTTATTCTCTTGCCCCAACTTATGCGGGGTACGAATTTTTCGAGTTGGATCAGTACTATAAGCCTAAGTATTTTATTGATCAGGCGGCACCCAGATTTGAACTGGGGATAAAGGATTTGCAGTCCCCTGCCTTACCGCTTGGCCATGCCGCCAAAAAATACGATCTAAAATCGAGAAAAGAGCAAGTATTCATCCACGTTTTCTTACTAAAACTAACTTTCTTTTATCTTGAATCTAATTCTACTTACTTTTTTCCAATCTTTTTAAAAAAATCTATTCATGCTTTTTTTGGATCCAGTTTCGATTATTCTCCTCGAAGGATTCTATCTTAAAACACACATTGCTAACACTATAAAACTTCCCTTTTCTTTCTATTGAAATGAAAAAGGAGAAAAAGTGGATTTCCAGTCACAGGCTAAAAAATTCAGAACAAATTGGAACCATTAACTAGAATTCTCTTTTTATTTTGAATTGCAGTAGTGAACGACTCTTAAATCGGTATTCTCCCCCGCCTGCCATTTAATGGCATAATAAAAGACAATGGATTTATGCCTAATCCGTATATAGGTAAACTCCAGGTCCGAACAGCATTATTATCTATGGATCCCCCTTATGTACATATCTCTGTGGAGAATCGTTCTTTAATTTTTCATTGCATTAAATATCTTGAAAAAAAAAAGAAAATTGACTTTGATATGTAGAGGTCCAGAACTAGATTGGCATGTACTTAAAAAAAGTACTTACTTTATTTTAGGATTCTACAACGAAATCTTATATTTTCTAGCAATTCTACTACTACGAAACAAAAAAGAACTCGATTTTCCAGGGAAGGACAGCTTTCTCTTTTGGCACGAGAGACTGATAAGGCAAGGTTTTCTTATTCCCATAGGGCAAGCTAGGCTTGGCAGAGAAGAAGGATAGAGAAGTTCTCAAGTCAAGTAGACTGGGCTAGGGCCTATTACTATAGTAAAAGCAAGCTTATAGTCGTACCACTTTTCGAGGTAGTCACGCTAATGGCTGGAGTCATGCTTTATAAGCTTATAGCCAGAGGGAGGATAGCGTAAGCAGACTAGTGAAGAGAAAGCTGAGCAGAATTCCTCCTCACGAGATCGACTTGTCTACTTACGAGAATATGCATTTCGAAATGAAAAGCTATCCCCAGAAAACAAAGAAAACGAATAGGGGCGTAGCGAAGGCGCGTAGCGATGATAATGTTAACAATCTTCTGGATGAGCTCATTGCTCGGACTCGCATATACTTGTTCTATGCTCTACAGGCTAATCTGAGTAAAGAGGAGGCGCGAAGCGTGAGATGGACGAGAGAACACACACGATCGGCACATAGCCTTCAAAGTAGTTTTTTTATTGGTAGACACCGAGAAGGGAGCCCTTGATCCTAGATCAGTAAGAGAAAGACGTAATGAACCGGACAGAGACTCCCTTGCTTTATTCAGTCATGACATGGAGCTTCGGCCAATCAAGCCTAGGTGCGGAAATAAAGTAAATGAATTCTATTCAAGCAAGACTTGATCCAAATGGATCCCCTCAATGCTGAGCTTGTTGATGAAGAAAAAGAGAGCTGAAATAGAGATTGTCTTCGGTCCACGCCCAGGCCGAAACCGAGCTATTAATCTCTAAATACGCTAATTGAATGTGCTTTAAGCAAGGAAGTAGCCGTTCAAGAAATGTAGAGGTTGCTCGAGCAAACCCTGCACTAGGAAAACTATGGTTTGTCAAACAAGGAAGTAGGAAATCAAGCAGAGGGCATGAAAGCAACTCGACCGAAGGGGGAGGAAGTGTTGTAGCGAGCCAGAGAGCGCTAAAGGGTGCTAAGCATATCCAATTGCTGTCCAGGGACCTCACCTCTACTCTTCATCCCCTCCAGCCAGTGAAACAAGAAATAATAGAGACGCAGAAGATCGATGATCTATCGATCGAAAAGGAATATGCCTCGGTTAGCAAGGATAAACCCTGATTAGGAATATGCCTCACTCTGACTAGGCTTTTCCAAAGCCGTCAGTAGGAATGATATGGACAAGGAGATTCAGATAAGTTGGGTGTCGGGTGCAGGCTAGTTGTATGCAGGACCAGATTTGGTAGTCGTAGCTTCCAGAAAGTGTTACATTTTTTTGATGGAGGCCCCACTCGTGATTGATTTGCTCATTCATCCGGGAAGGAGGTACTCAAGGGTTAGGTAAGTTCTTGGCTTCTCCGGCTCACACTTGCCTGTGCTAGCTGCCGCTACCATTTTGCAATCAATTCAAAGGCGAACTCTTTCTCGGTATTGGATAGAGGAGGGGCAGTAGTAATCATTGGAATCACGGGAACGCACGACTCTCGGTGGATTAGTTCCTCGAGGGAAAGCAGGGTAGTAGCTACCATCCGTCAATTCAATCAAAGCAAGGGCAGGGCCAAACCTGATAGTGGATTAGCAGGTAAAGCTAACAAGATCAATTCAATAAGGGAAAAAGTGGGCAAGGAAATCCCTGCAATAAGAGTAGTCCGCTCCTCCCGTCACTAGCGAGTGAGTTAGAAACAAGGAAGGATACCCAGATTAGGAATATGGCTAGCAGAAAGCAGCCTCGAAGATGGTCGAGTGTAATCACTTCTGTCACTACGGAAAGGAAGCTGGGCCGAGGCGAACAAGACAAGCCGCTTAGCAAGCAGGAAAACAAGTAGGCGAAAGAAGAGAAGTAGTGTACCTTCCGCCAAAGAAAGCTACGGTTACGAATATCCGTCGGAAAGTAACACTTAAGAAAGCAGGTACGGTTATTGAAACAAGGCAGGAAACAGAGCGGGTAGGCTTATAGGATCCAGGAAGGATTGGGGAGCTAGCCCAGCAGTGGATAGCACTACTTTCTTTCGAGCGGGAGTGAGTCGAAGAGCATCGGCTACTGGTTCTCGGCATAAACGAATGTGCCTCGGCCAGATACTCTGGTTAAAGACAGCTGGCTAGTAGGAACACTCGGATAGATAGGACCCTCTAGTCCGAGGAAGAGAGCTATATCGGTGGAGCTGGCGTATGAGTTGATATCTTCAAGAGTCAAATACAAAGGCTGGATCTGCTGATGAAAGTGGGCCGGAGCCAGAACTAGGATAGGGATCAGATTGGGAGCAGGTTAGATGCAACCGCCGGGAGGACAATCCGCAAAGGAGGCAGTAAAGGAGCAAACCGGTGTAGGCGTTGCGCAGTGGAACGAGGAAGGGACAGCTGCTTACCAGGTTAAAGAAATAAGGCTCCCTTTCATCCCGGCCGGAACAGAGTGGAGGAGAGCACGGATTCAAAGTAAGATGGATTGAAAAAAAGAGTCCTAAAACTGCCCCCGCTGGGCGTAGAAACCAATATTTCATTATCAAAAGCGCTAGGGTTCGATGCATTAGCTTTGAATTGCATTAGCCGTTGGAAGTACCGTTCCTGTCTTCGAATGGAAGTCATGCATCGGCACTAACTGATGGCTAAGCGGGCCGAGCTCTTCTCTCATACCGGGTCGAAGAAGATGAGCGCGTAAAAGGAATGTAGGCCTCGCTTCGTAGTACTCGTAAAAGGAGCTCGCTTCGCTATCATGCCGATTACGAGCAGCCGTTCGCAGCAATGGATTTGGATCTATATATGAGAAATATCATGTGGAGGGACTATTGCTTTTTCCTCCAATCCGATCTGGTAATCGAATTCGCATATCCCAACGGTTCGGTTCCTTTCCTTGTTTAGTTTTAACCAGTTCCCCCTTTGCTTTTTCCTATCGCCTGCCTTGTTGTTTTTCCTGTTCAACCACCCCAACTTGTGACGTATAACGATGCAGGTATCTGGCCAGCATTGACCGTTCGAGTTGATGAGCGGAACCCAGACCCATGCCAACTGGACACCCGCAACGTATGTCCACCCGCCCTTTCCTTTGAGAAATCCTATTCCTATCGATTTAGCTGCATAGGCAATACGACGTTACTACGAATAAATGACGAGCGAACCCTCGAAAACCGAATCGGGATTATCCACTTGAACAGATGGGAAACACAAAGCAAGGTATCAGGGATGTATCGATCATTGTTTATAAATGTATCGATTAGCTCTGTTGATAAGGATCATGATGAAATTGCAAGTACGGATGGATTGAGACCCGATCTGTTCCGATCCTTTGGCATGGGAAATCCTTCCTTTTACTCTCTCTTTTGAATGAGTCGTGGTGCGCTCATCAAGAAGGGGAAAGATGGATGGGAAATGCTTGTCAAGCTCGGTTCTTTAAAGAATAGCATCCTCGTCTTCCTAGTGAAAAGCGCATTGGGATTCTCTACTTGTGGTGGTATAGTGCTGCTTTTAGTGATTTGGAGGGTGCCTCCCGTGGGCATGCCTGCTACGCTGATTAAGCGGGTAGGCAGATGGATTGATCTACTCGTTCAACTTGCTTGTGTTGGTGAGTTGTTCTATTATTGATTGGTCGAGCCCGGATCCAGAGTAGGACAATAGGAGATTTGCAACGCTTCTGGAACTACTATACCCATTTCAGATGGCAATGCTAAAGTACAATACAAGAAAGCACATTGAAAAGAAAAATCTAGTTAATACCTGTTACTCTACCAAGGCCTTCCAATGACTTTGCTTTAAGCAATATGGCCTCTAGAAGCAAGCTTACAGAATGCATTGACATATGCATTAGCATTCCGTTCACTTGTGAGGTTTTCCTTCTTGAAGAACGTGGAGGCACTCTAGACTTGATACTTTCAGCAATAGCACTGGTCATTCGTGGCCTCAAACTTCTTATATCAATTCCCTGAAGAACCAGCAATGCTGCATCAAAATTTCCTCTCTGATGTTTCCAGTCTACCTAACAATGCCCGGGCCTCCTGTTACACAGAAAAATAAATCTATCAATTAGCAAATATAAGAAACACAAGATAGCCAAATTTCCTCGAAGATTGAAGGGGTGCAGCAAACCTCATAATTTAATGAAAGGGTTTCTCTGAGGTCTGATTCTACTTCATTTACTTGGCTATCATCAGGCGTTGTTTCTCGACTTGCTATCTTTGAAGAAGAGCCATTTGCTGAGAAATCACGTGTCGCAAGAGATTCTGGCGATCGAGGAATATCTTCGAACCTGGATTGGTCCCCACTGCAAGTGCATAACATGATCGCAGACATTGTCTGCTTGCAGATAACTTCCCTAAATTTATATAAATAGCTCCGTCTCTGTTAGGATCTTCCTTTGGGACCAATGGTATTGGACATACAATCAGGTACACTGCAGGACATCGCAACAATAAAAATAGGAACTCTGAGTGCACATTTCAGAAAACAAAATCAAGAGTAAACACATACAAGGTCTATATAAACAGACAGCACAATCAAAAAATTCTATGAGCACAGGCAGATTTAGCAGTTCCCTTTTCCCAATGGTTCAAATTAAATAAATATAAACAAATACAGCTCCACTGTTTAATGCTTAGCAACCTGTTGAAGCTAACAGCAAGGCAGGTTCAGAATTTCAGGTATATTACTGTAGAACAAAACTGGATATACCAATCAAGTGATCAACAAGGCAAATTCCCACAAAAGCAGCTAAAAGGTTAACAAAAATTATTTGCAGTCGCGCACATACTACAGGAGACAATGGCAAAGATCCTCCTCTTAGCCCTCCCTTCACAAGCTTGACCTAATCTACCAAATTGGCAAGCATGCATCTAAACAATCAATTTCATACCCTTGCTCCATAAAGTGTATGTCACTGAGTGTATAGGTGCAGTTCATCTTGTCAAAACAGTATCGAACTCGATCTGGCCATAGAGCTAAAGGTTCAAGTTGGACTCCTCAAGCTCCATTGGAAACTAGTGCACAAAGAAGTTTTTCAACCGCAGCGCGCCTTCTGCCTTACGTTAAAACACCTCGTTATTAAATCTTACGTATAGACATAATTGGCTAAGGCAGTTGAGAAAGCAAGCATACTTATACTAGACTAAGCAAAGGTAGTACATACCGCTGCATGAAAGTGAGTGAACACCAACCAGCTTCTTCTCGTCGAGCAATTCCCCGTGGGCGTACGTACCTGGCTAGAGAAGAAAGAAAACTGAGTTACTAGGCTAGTTAGAAAGACTTTCGATTCGAGAACAGTTGCCTTCGTGCAGAGCCCTGTTGCTTGTTGTATGCGAGCTCCTAACGCTATTGGCTTGAGTTCTTTCGCGCTAGTGCGCTCAACCCGTTGCTTGTTGGGCACTGAACACTTTTCAAGATCCGGTTTTGGTAGGACGTTTACCAAACGTCTCGTTTCACTTGCATTTTCTTTCGTGAAGGTCGTTCTGAGGTGGAATCGAACCACTCTGTTAGGATTTAGAGTCCAACGCGCAAAGCTAAAGAGGATTTCGAGTCCTCTGCTCTAACCAGCCAGAACCTAGAATACAGGGATTGTGATACTGAACACCCACACAATCTCGATTTGACATGACAGAGAGAGAGAGATGGCGATGGCAGTCTCTCTCTCTCTTCTTTTTCTGGGTCAACTACGATATTATTGACAGGCAAAAACCAATGTTCAATTCATACTTCAGATCTTGAATCAGGCCTCGAAGAATTCTATGGCAATTCATACTTTCTTAAGAAATAAGAGAGAATCTCCTGGTAGAGGCGGCTATGCCTCCCAAGCGATCTCGGCTGAAGGTATCTATACTCATCCTTCAGCTTTATTAGACCCCTCTCACTTGGTTGACAACCAATGAGCCCCTTATGTAGGAGGAACTCATGTACGCCTTTTCGAACCTCTTCGGGACCCTGGAAACGAAATTCGGACGACTTTCTTCTCTCTAAAAGAAGCATTTTCGAGACTTTCGCGAAAGTCTTCTTTTAGCTTGAGTTCATCGGCGTCTTGGCGTCCCACTTTTTTCCGCTTATCATCATCTTCTGAATTAGGCGGAGCGGAAGCACTCGACGAGGCCTCTACGACAGCAGAGGCTCTTCCTCGTTTTCGGCCGGACGATTCCATAAATAGAATAAAAAAAGTAAATAAGATCAAGCAGAACCAGAAGAATTGTGAGAAATAAGTCAATTTATCAAGTTGAGGCATTTCGATTCGGATCATTTGATTTTCGTTTTGAAAACTTTAAAACCTTATCAGAGAGGGGCCACTAAGGCTGGATGTTGGCTTCAAGAAATCTCCTTTAGCCTTACTTCAACCCGGGCTTTGACCATGTCTCCCGAACAATTTCAGTACATATGGCGCAAGACGATTCCACATATATATCGAGGTCGGAATGGGATCGGGTGTTTTCACGTCTCACCGTAGTGCCCGGTTTGTCTTGATTGGTGATTGATAAACAAGAAGGAAAATGGAAAAGTAGAAAATCTACATAAGCTTCCGTTGAGGTCCTTAGTTTAGTCAAGTAGGCGAGGGCATTTCCATCGCGAAGGATTCAATCCAGCCACAGGTTCCCCTACGGCTACCTTGTTACGACTTCACCCCAGTCGAAGACCCCACCGTGGTATGCGCCAATAAGACCACCAAAGGCCTTTGTGGCACTAGTGGTACACAGAAGTCATGGGTGATCATTGGTCCGATGCTTCGGGCGAAACCAATTCCCAGGGTGTGACGGGCGGTGTGTACAGGGCCCGGGTACATATTCACCGCGGCATGCTGATCC
>BDMV01000002.1:25614116-25651686 GCA_008326285.1 Oryza officinalis
ATCGGTTTCGTTCTCGCATCACACAAACATTTCACCGGGCCCACCGACCCAGAGAAAAAACAATTTTCACAACCAACAGTGCCAAACACATTTTGATATGCCCGAAGACGCTTTTGAGTGGTTTCGATCGGTTTCGTTCTGGCATCACACAAACATTTCACTGGGCCCACCGACCCGGAGAAAAAAGAATTTTCACAACCAACGGTGCCAAACACATTTTGATATGCCCGAAGACGCTCTTGAGTGGTTTCGATCGGTTTCGTTTTCGCATCACACAAACATTTCGATGGGCCCACCAACTCGTGTAGAAAATAATTTTCACAACGAAAGTTTGTGATATGCCCGAAAATGCTTTTGAGTGGTTTTGATCGGTTTATTTTTCGCATCACACAAACATTGTGGCGGGCCCAACGACTCGTGTGAAAAGGAATTTTCACAACGAAAGGCGCCGAACACATTATGATACCGGGCCCACCGACCCGGAGAAAAAAGAATTTTCACAACCAACGGTGCCAAACACATTTTGAAATGCCCGAAGACGCTTTTGAGTGGTTTCGATCGGTTTCGTTTTCGCATCACATAAACCTTTCAATGGGCCCACCAACTCGTGTAGAAAATAATTTTCACAACGAAAGTTTGTGATATGCCCGAAAACGCTTTTGAGTGGTTTTGATCGGTTTATTTTTCGTATCACACAAACATTCTGGCGGGCCCAACGACTCGTGTGAAAAGGAATTTTCACAACGAAAGGCGTCGAACACATTACGATATGCCGAAAAATGCCTTTGAGTGGTTTCAATCGGTTTCGTTCTCGCATCACACAAACATTTCACCGAGCCCACCGACCCGGACAAAAAAGAATTTTCACAACCAACGGTGCCAAACACATTTTGATATGCCCGAAGACGCTCTTGAGTGGTTTCGATCGGTTTCGTTTTCGCATCACACAAACATTTCGATGGGCCCACCAACTCGTGTAGAAAATAATTTTCACAACGAAAGTTTGTGATATGCCCGAAAACGCTTTTGAGTGGTTTTGATCGGTTTATTTTTCGCATCACACAAACATTGTGGCGGGCCCAACGACTCGTGTGAAAAGGAATTTTCACAACGAAAGGCGCCGAACACATTACGATACCGGGCCCACCGACCCGGAGAAAAAAGAATTTTCACAACCAACGGTGCCAAACACATTTTGATATGCCCGAAGACGCTTTTGAGTGGTTTCGATCGGTTTCGTTTTCGCATCACACAAACATTTCGATGGGCCCACCAACTCGTGTAGAAAATAATTTTCACAACGAAAGTTTGTGATATGCCCGAAAACGCTTTTGAGTGGTTTTGATCGGTTTATTTTTCGCATCACACAAACATTGTGGCGGGCCCAACGACTCGTGTGAAAAGGAATTTTCACAACGAAAGGCGCCGAACACATTACGATATGCCGAAAAATGCCTTTGAGTGGTTTCGATCGGTTTCGTTCTCGCATCACACAAACATTTCACCGGGCCCACCGACCCGGAGAAAAAAGAATTTTCACAACCAACGGTGCCAAACACATTTTGATATGCCCGAAGACGCTTTTGAGTGGTTTCGATCGGTTTCGTTTTCGCATCACACAAACATTTCGATGGGCCCACCAACTCGTGTAGAAAATAATTTTCACAACGAAAGTTTGTGATATGCCCGAAAACGCTTTTGAGTGGTTTTGATCGGTTTATTTTTCGCATCACACAAACATTGTGGCGGGCCCAACGACTCGTGTGAAAAGGAATTTTCACAACGAAAGGCGCCGAACACATTACGATATGCCCAAAAATGCCTTTGAGTGGTTTCGATCGGTTTCGTTCTCGCATCACACAAACATTTCACCGGGCCCACCGACCCGGAGAAAAAAGAATTTTCACAACCAACGGTGCCAAACACATTTTGATATGCCCGAAGACGCTTTTGAGTGGTTTCGATCGGTTTCGTTTTCGCATCACACAAACATTTCGATGGGCCCACCAACTCGTGTAGAAAATAATTTTCACAACGAAAGTTTGTGATATGCCCGAAAACGCTTTTGAGTGGTTTTGATCGGTTTATTTTTCGCATCACACAAACATTGTGGCGGGCCCAACGACTCGTGTGAAAAGGAATTTTCACAACGAAAGGCGCCGAACACATTACGATATGCCGAAAAATGCCTTTGAGTGGTTTCGATCGGTTTCGTTCTCGCATCACACAAACATTTCACCGGGCCCACCGACCCGGAGAAAAAAGAATTTTCACAACCAACGGTGCCAAACACATTTTGATATGCCCGAAGACGCTTTTGAGTGGTTTCGATCGGTTTCGTTTTCGCATCACACAAACATTTCAATGGGCCCACCAACTCGTGTAGAAAATAATTTTCACAACGAAAGTTTGTGATATGCCCGAAAACGCTTTTGAGTGGTTTTGATCGGTTTATTTTTCGCATCACACAAACATTGTGGCGGGCCCAACGACTCGTGTGAAAAGGAATTTTCACAACGAAAGGCGCCGAACACATTACGATATGCCGAAAAATGCCTTTGAGTGGTTTCGATCGGTTTCGTTTTCGCATCACACAAACCTTTCAATGGGCCCACCAACTCGTGTAGCAAATAATTTTCACAACCAACGGTGCCAAACACATTTTGATATGCCCGAAGAAGCCCTTGAGTGGTTTTGATCGGTTTCGTTTTCGCATCACACAAACATTTCGATGGGCCCACCAACTCGTGTAGAAAATAATTTTCACAACGAAAGTTTGTGATATGCCCGAAAACGCTTTTGAGTGGTTTTGATCGGTTTAGTTTTCGCATCACACAAACATTGTGGCGGGCCCAACGACTCGTGTGAAAAGGAATTTTGACAACGAAAGGCGCTGAACACATTACGATATGCCGAAAAATGCCTTTGAGTGGTTTCGATCGGTTTCGTTCTCGCATCACACAAACATTTCACCGGGCCCACCGACCCGGAGAAAAAAGAATTTTCACAACCAACGGTGCCAAACACATTTTGATATGCCCGAAGACGCTTTTGAGTGGTTTCGATCGGTTTCGTTCTCGCATCACACAAACATTTCACCGGGCCCACCGACCCGGAGAAAAAAGAATTTTCACAACCAACGGTGCCAAACACATTTTGATATGCCCGAAGACGCTTTTGAGTGGTTTCGATCGGTTTCGTTCTCGCATCACACAAACATTTCACCGGGCCCACCGACCCGGAGAAAAAAGAATTTTCACAACCAACGGTGCCAAACACATTTTGATATGCCCGAAGACGCTTTTGAGTGGTTTCGATCGGTTTCGTTCTCGCATCACACAAACATTTCACCGGGCCCACCGACCCGGAGAAAAAAGAATTTTCACAACCAACGGTGCCAAACACATTTTGATATGCCCGAAGACGCTTTTGAGTGGTTTCGATCGGTTTCGTTCTCGCATCACACAAACATTTCACCGGGCCCACCGACCCGGAGAAAAAAGAATTTTCACAACCAACGGTGCCAAACACATTTTGATATGCCCGAAGACGCTTTTGAGTGGTTTCGATCGGTTTCGTTCTCGCATCACACAAACATTTCACCGGGCCCACCGACCCGGAGAAAAAAGAATTTTCACAACCAACGGTGCCAAACACATTTTGATATGCCCGAAGACGCTTTTGAGTGGTTTCGATCGGTTTCGTTCTCGCATCACACAAACATTTCACCGGGCCCACCGACCCGGAGAAAAAAGAATTTTCACAACCAACGGTGCCAAACACATTTTGATATGCCCGAAGACGCTTTTGAGTGGTTTCGATCGGTTTCGTTCTCGCATCACACAAACATTTCACCGGGCCCACCGACCCGGAGAAAAAAGAATTTTCACAACCAACGGTGCCAAACACATTTTGATATGCCCGAAGACGCTTTTGAGTGGTTTCGATCGGTTTCGTTCTCGCATCACACAAACATTTCACCGGGCCCACCGACCCGGAGAAAAAAGAATTTTCACAACCAACGGTGCCAAACACATTTTGATATGCCCGAAGACGCTTTTGAGTGGTTTCGATCGGTTTCGTTCTCGCATCACACAAACATTTCACCGGGCCCACCGACCCGGAGAAAAAAGAATTTTCACAACCAACGGTGCCAAACACATTTTGATATGCCCGAAGACGCTTTTGAGTGGTTTCGATCGGTTTCGTTCTCGCATCACACAAACATTTCACCGGGCCCACCGACCCGGAGAAAAAAGAATTTTCACAACCAACGGTGCCAAACACATTTTGATATGCCCGAAGACGCTTTTGAGTGGTTTCGATCGGTTTCGTTCTCGCATCACACAAACATTTCACCGGGCCCACCGACCCGGAGAAAAAAGAATTTTCACAACCAACGGTGCCAAACACATTTTGATATGCCCGAAGACGCTTTTGAGTGGTTTCGATCGGTTTCGTTCTCGCATCACACAAACATTTCACCGGGCCCACCGACCCGGAGAAAAAAGAATTTTCACAACCAACGGTGCCAAACACATTTTGATATGCCCGAAGACGCTTTTGAGTGGTTTCGATCGGTTTCGTTCTCGCATCACACAAACATTTCACCGGGCCCACCGACCCGGAGAAAAAAGAATTTTCACAACCAACGGTGCCAAACACATTTTGATATGCCCGAAGACGCTTTTGAGTGGTTTCGATCGGTTTCGTTCTCGCATCACACAAACATTTCACCGGGCCCACCGACCCGGAGAAAAAAGAATTTTCACAACCAACGGTGCCAAACACATTTTGATATGCCCGAAGACGCTTTTGAGTGGTTTCGATCGGTTTCGTTCTCGCATCACACAAACATTTCACCGGGCCCACCGACCCGGAGAAAAAAGAATTTTCACAACCAACGGTGCCAAACACATTTTGATATGCCCGAAGACGCTTTTGAGTGGTTTCGATCGGTTTCGTTCTCGCATCACACAAACATTTCACCGGGCCCACCGACCCGGAGAAAAAAGAATTTTCACAACCAACGGTGCCAAACACATTTTGATATGCCCGAAGACGCTTTTGAGTGGTTTCGATCGGTTTCGTTCTCGCATCACACAAACATTTCACCGGGCCCACCGACCCGGAGAAAAAAGAATTTTCACAACCAACGGTGCCAAACACATTTTGATATGCCCGAAGACGCTCTTGAGTGGTTTCGATCGGTTTCGTTTTCGCATCACACAAACATTTCGATGGGCCCACCAACTCGTGTAGAAAATAATTTTCACAACGAAAGTTTGTGATATGCCCGAAAACGCTTTTGAGTGGTTTTGATCGGTTTAGTTTTCGCATCACACAAACATTGTGGCGGGCCAAACGACTCGTGTGAAAAGGAATTTTCACAACGAACGGCGCCGAACACATTATGATATGCCGAAAAATATCTTTCAGTGGTTTCGATCGGTTTCGTTCTCACATCACACAAACATTACCGGGCCCACCGACCCGGAGAAAAAAGAATTTTCACAACCAACGGTGCCAAACACATTTTGATATGCCCGAAGACGCTTTTGAGTGGTTTCGATCGGTTTCGTTTTCGCATCACACAAACCTTTCAATGGGCCCACCAACTCGTGTAGCAAATAATTTTCACAACCAACGGTGCCAAACACATTTTGATATGCCCGAAGAAGCTCTTGAGTGGTTTCGATCGGTTTCGTTTTCGCATCACACAAACATTTCGATGGGCCCACCAACTCGTGTAGAAAATAATTTTCACAACGAAAGTTTGTGATATGCCCGAAAACGCTTTTGAGTGGTTTTGATCGGTTTAGTTTTCGCATCACACAAACATTGTGGAGGGCCCAACGACTCGTGTGAAAAGGAATTTTGACAACGAAAGGCGCCGAACACATTACGATATGCCGAAAAATGCCTTTGAGTGGTTTCGATCGGTTTCGTTCTCGCATCACACAAACATTTCGATGGGCCCACCAACTCGTGTAGAAAATAATTTTCACAACGAAAGTTTGTGATATGTCCGAAAACGCTTTTGAGTGGTTTTGATCGGTTTAGTTTTCGCATCACACAAACATTGTGGCGGGCCAAACGACTCGTGTGAAAAGGAATTTTCACAACGAACGGCGCCGAACACATTATGATATGCCGAAAAATATCTTTCAGTGGTTTCGATCGGTTTCGTTCTCACATCACACAAACATTACCGGGCCCACCGACCCGGAGAAAAAAGAATTTTCACAACCAACGGTGCCAAACACATTTTGATATGCCCGAAGACGCTTTTGAGTGGTTCCGATCGGTTTCGTTTTCGCATCACACAAACATTTCGATGGGCCCACCAACTCGTGTAGAAAATAATTTTCACAACGAAAGTTTGTGATATGCCCAAAAACGCTTTTGAGTGGTTTTGATCGGTTTATTTTTCGCATCACACAAACATTGTGGAGGGCCCAACGACTCGTGTGAAAAGGAATTTTCACAACGAAAGGCGCCGAACACATTACGATATGCCGCAAAATGCTTTTGAGTGGTTTCGATCGGTTTCGTTCTTGCATCACACAAACATTTCACCGGGTCCACCGACCTGGAGAAAAAAGAATTTTCACAACCAACGATGCCAAACGCATTTTGATATGCCCGAAGACGCTTTTGAGTGGTTTCGATCGGTTTCGTTTTCGCATCACTCAAACATTTCGATAGGCCCACCAACTCGTGTAGAAAATAATTTTCAGAAAGAAAGGTTGTGATATGCCCGAAAACGCTTCTGAGTGGTTTTTATCGGTTTATTTTTCGCATCACACAAACATTGTGGCGGGCCCAACGACTCATGTGAAAAGGGCGTGCCAAAAGCGTGTTGATGCAAAAAACACACACTGGCCTGGGAGATCTGCTTAGCTCCAGTGCAGGTCCAATTCTTGGTGAGATGCAGGCGTGCCAGTCAGTTTGATCCTGCAACTGACAAGATATACAAACGACAGAGCAAAGAACCGATCGGCCAACATAGCCGATGTAGTAATTCCAGCCGATCCTGATAACAGCCGATAGCGATAGAGTTTTGAGCTATCGGCTACGTGTTCAATGTAGATTCTGACACTTGACAAAGAGACAATCGGCTGATGATAATATGCATTAGATCGGCAATGACTTGATAAAGTAAAACGAAAGTTAGACATACTCGATCGGCTGTAGATATCAATGATACATAATCTAAATCTCAAAATATATTTAAACCAAGTGATTGGGATAGATCGGACAGGGCGCCGAGACAGTATAAATCACTTATGTCTAAAAACACTTCAAGAGAGAGATTATATATATTCATAGCATAGCCGATGAAGTGAATCTAGCATAGACCCAATGCCAAAAAATCCACAAGATTAGATTAAACAGTGAAACCTTTGTTGTCATCGGCTAAATTCAACTTATATGCAATCCTTATAAGCCGATGCAACGTCCAGATAACTCATCGGCTGAAACCCCGATGAAACCCTTATCGGCAATCAAAAAGCAGGCTAGAGATTCATGGTTCTAAGCACGACTTAGTAGGTCAAACTCAACTGATGCAGCACTAAGTATGTAAAGAAACACGATATCTAGATGATCAAGCCCTTGACTGATTTTCAGGGTGGTGGATGCCTAGGCTAATCTAATCTAGCAAAACGATTTAGCCGATACCGGCAGAAACCCTAAAACGAGAAGCAGCCGATAAAACTAAATCGAGATGCTAATACTAGATTAACGTAAGACATATGATAAATAGTCAGGCAAATATATTATCCAAACCAGAGCGATCCAAGAGGTCGAATGTACTGATGCAGCCTTGAACGACGCCGACGTAGATGATACAATTGCCTGAACCGACGGAACATTGGACTTACCCCTTCGCCGGAGATCGACAGCCGATGCAGCCCCGCGTCAGGTGCCAAATTCCGCCGGTTGATAAATAAACCGTAACAAAGCACAAACATTTCACCGGGCCCTTCGAGCCGGAGAAAAAAGAATTTTCAAAACCAATGGTGCCAAACAAATCTTGATATGCCCGAAGAAGCTTGAGTGGTTTCGATCGGTTTCGTTCCCGCATCACACAAACATTTCAAAGGGCCCACCGAGCCGGAGAAAAAAGAATTTTCACAATCAACGGTGCCAAACAAAATTTGATATGCCCGCAGAAGCTTTTGAGTGGTTTCGATCAGTTTCGTTTTCACATCAGACAAACATTTCGATGACCCACCAACTCGTGTAGAAAAGAATTTTCACAATGAAAGGTGCCGAACACATTACGATATGCCCAAAAATGCTTTTGAGTGGTTTCGATCGGTTTCGTTCTCGCATCACACAAACATTTCACCGGGCCCACCGAGCCGGAGAAAAAAGAATTCTCACAACCAACGGTGCCAAACAAATTTTGATATGCCCGAAGAAGCTTTTGAGTGGTTTCGATCGGTTTCGTTCTCGCATCACACAAACATTTCGATGGGCCCACCAACTCGTGTAGAAAAGAATATTCACCACGAATGTTTGTGATATGACCGAAAACGCTTTTGAGTGGTTTTGATTGGTTTCATTTTCGCATCAGACAAACTTTGCGGCGGGCCCACTGACTCCTGTGTAAATTAGCTTTCGCAACCGATGCGCTTTTGATTTGTTTCGATCGGTTTCATCTTCGCATCACACAAACATTTCAATCGGCCCACCGCGTGTAGAAAAGAAATTTCACTATGAAAGTTTCTGACATACCCGAAAATGCTTTTAAGTGATTTCGATCGGTTTCGTTCTCGCATCACACAAACATTTCACCGGGCCCACCGACCCGGAGAAAAAAGAATTTTCACAACCAACGGAGCGAAACAAATTTTGATATGCCCGAAGAAGCTTTTGAGTGGTTTCGATCGGTTTCGTTCTCGCATCCCACAAACATTTCACCGGGCCCACCGACTCGGGGAAAAAAGAATTTTCACAACCAACGGTGCTGAACACATTTTGATATGCCCGAAGACGCTTTTGAGTGGTTTCGATCAGTTTCGTTCTCGCATCACACAAACATTTCGATGGGCCCACCAACTCGTGTACAAAAGAATTTTGACAACGAAAGTTTGTGATATGCTCGAAAACGCTTTTGAGTGGTTTTGATCGGTTTCGTTCTCGCATCACCCAAACGTTTCAATCGGACCACCGCGTGTTGAAAAGAAATTTCACAACGAAAGTTTCTGATATACCCGAAAATGCTTTTGAGTGGTTTTGATCGGTTTAGTTTTCGAATGACACAAACATTGCGGCGGGCCCACTGACTCGTGTGAAAAAGAATTTTCACAACGAAAGGTGCCGAACACATTACGATATGCGTAAAAATGCTTTTGAGTGGTTTCGATCGGTTTCGTTCTCGCATCACACAAACATTTCACCGGGTCCACCGAGCCAGAGAAAAAAGAATTTTCACAACCAACGGTGCCAAACAAAATTTGATACGCCCGAAGAAGCTTTTGAGTGGTTTCGATCGGTTTTGTTCTCGCATCGCACAAACAATTTACCGGGCCCACCGACCCGGAGAAAGAAGAATTTTAACAACCAACGGTGCCAAACATATTTTGATATGCCCGAAGTCGATTTTGAGTGGTTTCGATCGGTTTCGTTCTCGCATCACACAAACATTTCATCGTGCCCACCGACTCGGGGAAAAAAGAATTTTCACAACCAACGGTGCCAAACACATTTTGATATGCCCAAAGACGCTCTTGAGTGGTTTCGATCGGTTTCGTTTTCGCATTACACAAACATTTCGATGGGCCCACCAACTCGTGTAGAAAATAATTTTCACAACGAAAGTTTGTGATATGCCCGAAAACGCTTTTGAGTGGTTTTGATCGGTTTATTTTTCGCATCACACAAACATTCTGGCGGGCCCAACGACTCGTGTGAAAAGGAATTTTCCCAACGAAAGGCGCCGAACACATTACGATACCGGGCCCACCGACCCGGAGAAAAAAGAATTTTCACAACAAACGGTGCCAAACACATTTTGATATTCCCGAAGACGCTTCTGAGTGGTTTGATCGGTTTCGTTTTCGCATCACACAAACCTTTCAATGGGCCCACCAACTCGTGTAGAAAATAATTTTCACAACGAAAGTTTGTGATATGCCCGAAAACGCTTTTGAGTGGTTTTGATCGGTTTATTTTTCGCATCAGACAAACATTCTGGCGGGCCCAACGACTTGTGTGAAAAGGAATTTTCACAACGAAAGGCGTCGAACACATTATGATATGCCGAAAAATGCCTTTGAGTGGTTTCGATCGGTTTCGTTCTCGCATCACACAAACATTTCACCGGGCCCACTGACCCGGAGAAAAAAGAATTTTCACCACCAACGGTGCCAATCACATTTTGATATGCCCGAAGACGCTTTTGACTGGTTTTGATTGGTTTCGTTTTCGCATCACACAATCATTTTGATGGGCCCACCAACTCGTGTAGAAAGTAATTTTCACAACGAAAGTCTGTGATATGCCGGAAAACGCTTTTGAGTGGTTTTGATCGGTTTAGTTTTCGCATCACACAAACATTGTGGCGGGCCCAACGACTCGTGTGAAAAGGAATTTTCACAACGAAAGGCGTCGAACACATTACGATATGCCGAAAAATGCCTTTGAGTGGTTTCGATCGGTTTCGTTCTCGCATCACACAAACATTTCACCGGGCCCACTGACCCGGAGAAAAAAGAATTTTCACAACCAACGGTGCCAAACACATTTTGATAAGCCCGAAGACGCTTTTGAGTGGTTTCGATTGGTTTCGTTCTCGCATCACACAAACATTTCATCGGGCCCACCGACCCGGAGAAAAAAGAATTTTCACAACCAACGGTTCCGAACACAATTTGATATGCCCGAAGACGCTCTTGATTGGTTTCGATCGGTTTCGTTTTCGCATCACACAAACATTTCGATGGGCCCACCAACTCGTGTAGAAAATAATTTTCACAACGAAAGTTTGTGATATGCCCGAAAACGCTTTTGAGTGGTTTTGATCGGTTTATTTTTCGCATCACACAAACATTGCGGCGGGCCCAACGACTCGTGTGAAAAGGAATTTTCACAACGAAAGGTGCCGAACACATTACGATATGCCCAAAAATGCGTTTGAGTGGTTTCAATCCGTTACGTTCTCGCATCGCACAAACAATTTACCGGGCCCACCGACCCGGAGAAAGAAGAATTGTAACAACCAACGGTGCCAAACACATATTGATATGCCCGAAGTCGATTTTTAGTGGTTTCGATCGGTTTCGTTCTCGCATCACACAAACATTTCACCGGGCCCACCGACCCAGAGAAAAGAATTTTCACAACCAACGGTGCCAAACACAATTTGATATGCCCGAAGACGCTTTTGAGTGGTTTCGATCGGTTACGTTCTCGCATCACACAAACATTTCACTGGGCCCACCGACCCAGAGAAAAGAATTTTCAGAACCAACGGTGCCAAACACATTTTGAGATGCTCGAAGATGCTTTTTAGTGGTTTCGATCGGTTGAGCCCACCAACTCGTGTAGAAAATAATTTTCACAACGAAAGTTTGTGATATGCCTGAAAACGCTTTTGAGTGGTTTTGATCGGTTTATTTTTCGCATCACACAAACATTGTGGCGGGCCCAACGACTCGTGTGAAAAGGAATTTTCACAACGAAAGGCGCCGAACACATTACGATACCGGGCCCACCGACCCGGAGAAAAAAGAATTTTCACAACCAACGGTGCCAAACACATTTTGATATGCCCGAAGACGCTTGTGAGTGGTTTCGATCGGTTTCGTTTTCGCATCACACAAACCAGTCAATGGGCCCACCAACTCGTGTAGAAAATAATTTTCACAACCAACGGTGCCAAACACATTTTGATATGCCCGAAGACGCTTTTGAGTGGTTTCGATCGGTTTCGTTCTCGCATCACACAAACATTTCACCGGGCCCACCGACCCGGAGAAAAAAGAATTTTCACAACCAACGGTGCCAAACACATTTTGAGAGGCCCGAAGACGCCCTTGAGTGGTTTCGATCGGTTTCGTTTTCGCATCACACAAACATTTCGATGGGCCCACCAACTCGTGTAGAAAATAATTTTGACAACGAAAGTTTGTGATATGCCCGAAAACGCTTTTGAGTGGTTTTGATCGGTTTATTTTTCGCATCACACAAACATTGTGGCGGGCCCAACGACTCGTGTGAAAAGGAAATTTCACAACGAAAGGCGCCGAACACATTACGATATGCCGAAAAATGCCTTTGAGTGGTTTCGATCGGTTTCGTTCTCGCATCACACAAACATTTCACCGGGCCCACCGACCCAGAGAAAAAAGAATTTTCACAACCAACGGTGCCAAACACATTTTGAGAGGCCCGAATACGCCCTTGAGTGGTTTCGATCGGTTTCGTTTTCGCATCACACAAACATTTCGATGGGCCCACCAACTCGTGTAGAAAATAATTTTCACAACGAAAGTTTGTGATATGCCCGAAAACGCTTTTGAGTGGTTTTGATCGGTTTAGTTTTCGCATCACACAAACATTGTGGCGGGCCCAACGACTCGTGTGAAAAGGAATTTTCACAACGAAAGGTGCCGAACACATTACGATATGCCCAAATATGCGTTTGAGTGGTTTCAATCAGTTACGTTCTCGCATCACACAAACAATTTACCGGGCCCACCGACCCGGAGAAAGAAGAATTTTAACAACCAACGGTGCCAAACATATTTTGATATGCCCGAAGTCGATTTTAAGTGGTTTCGATCGGTTTCGTTCTCGCATCACACAAACATTTCATCGGGCCCACCGACTCGGGGAAAAAAGAATTTTCACAACCAACGGTGCCAAACACATTTTGATATGCCCGAAGACGCTCTTGAGTGGTTTCGATCGGTTTCGTTTTCGCATCACACAAACATTTCGATGGGCCCACCAACTCGTGTAGAAAATAATTTTCACAACGAAAGTTTGTGATATGCCCAAAAACGCTTTTGAGTGGTTTTGATCGGTTTATTTTTCGCATCACACAAACATTCTGGCAGGCCCAACGACTCGTGTGAAAAGGAATTTTCCCAACGAAAGGCGCCGAACACATTACGATACCGGGCCCACTGACCCGGAGAAAAAAGAATTTTCACAACCAACGGTGCCAAACACATTTTGATATGCCCGAAGACGCTTTTGAGTGGTTTCGATCGGTTGAGCCCACCAACTCGTCTAGAAAATAATTTTCACAACCAACGGTGCCAAACATATTTTGATATGCCCGAAGACGCTCTTGAGTGGTTTCGATCGGTTTCGTTTTCGCATCACACAAACATTTCGATGGGCCCACCAACTCGTGTAGAAAATAATTTTCACAACGAAAGTTTGTGATATGCCCGAAAACGCTTTTGAGTGGTTTTGATCGGTTTATTTTTCGCATCACACAAACAATGTGGCGGGCCCAACGACTCATGTGAAAAGGAATTTTCACAACGAAAGGTGCCGAACACATTACGATATGCCCAAAAATGCGTTTGAGTGGTTTCAATCAGTTACGTTCTCGCATCACACAAACAATTTACCGGGCCCACCGACCCGGAGAAAGAAGAATTTTAACAACCAACGGTGCCAAACATATTTTGATATGCCCGATGTCGATTTTGAGTGGTTTCGATCGGTTTCGTTCTCGCATCACACAAACATTTCATCGGGCCCACCGACTCGGGGAAAAAAGAATTTTCGCAACCAACGGTGCCAAACACATTTTGATATGCCCGACGACGCTCTTGAGTGGTTTCGATCGGTTTCGTTTTCGCATCACACAAACATTTCGATGGGCCCACCAACTCGTGTAGAAAATAATTTTCACAACGAAAGTTTGTGATATGCCCGAAAACGCTTTTGAGTGGTTTTGATCGGTTTATTTTTCGCATCACACAAACATTGTGGCGGGCCCAACGACTCGTGTGAAAAGGAATTTCCACAACGAAAGGCGCCGAACACATTACGATACCGGGCCCACCGACCCGGAGAAAAAAGAATTTTCACAAACAACGGTGCCAAACACATTTTGATATGCCCGAAGACGCTTTTGAGTGGTTTCGATCGGTTTCGTTCTCGCATCACACAAATATTTCATCGGGCCCACCGACTCGGGGAAAAAAGAATTTTCACAACCAACGGTGCCAAACACATTTTCATATGCCCGAAGACGCTCTTGAGTGGTTTCGATCGGTTTCGTTCTCGCATCACACAAACATTTCACCGGGCCCACCGACCCAGAGAAAAAAGAATTTTCACAACCAACGGTGCCAAACACATTTTGATATGCCCGAAGACGCTTTTGAGTGGTTTCGATCGGTTTCGTTTTCGCATCACACAAACATTTCACCGGGCCCACCGACCCGGAGAAAAAAGAATTTTCACAACCAACGGTGCCAAACACATTTTGATATGCCCGAAGACGCTTTTTAGTGGTTTCGATCGGTTGAGCCCACCGACTCGTCTAGAAAATAATTTTCACAACCAACGGTGCCAAACACATTTTGATATGCCCGAAGACTCTCTTGAGTGGTTTCGATCGGTTTCGTTTTCGCATCACACAAACATTTCGATGGGCCCACCAACTCGTGTAGAAAATAATTTACACAACGAAAGTTTGTGATATGCCCGAAAATGCTTTTGAGTGGTTTTGATCGGTATATTTCTCGCATCACACAAACATTGTGGCGGGCCCAACGACTCGTGTGAAAAGGAATTTTCCCAACGAAAGGCGCCGAACACATTACGATACCGGGCCCACCGACCAGGACAAAAAAGAATTTTCACGACCAACGGTGCCAAACACATTTTGATATTCCCGAAGACGCTCTTGAGTGGTTTCGATCGGTTTCGTTTTCGCATCACACAAACATTTCGATGGGCCCACCAACTCGTGTAGAAAATAATTTTCACACCGAAAGTTTGTGATATGCCCGAAAACGCTTTTGAGTGGTTTTGATCGGTTTATTTTTCGCATCACACAAACATTCTGGCGGGCCCAACGACTCGTGTGGAAAGGAATTTTCACAACGAAAGGCGCCGAACACATTACGATATGCCAAAAAATGCCTTTGAGTGCTTTCGATCTGTTTTGTTCTCGCATCACACAAACATTTCACCGGGCCCACCGACCCGGAGAAAAAAGAATTTTCACCACGAACGGTGCCAAACACATTTTGATATGCCCGAAGACGCTTTTGAGTGGTTTTGATTGGTTTCGTTTTCGCATCACACAATCAATTCGATGGGCCCACCAACTCGCGTAGAAAATAATTTTCACAACGAAAGTTTGTGATATGCCCGAAAACACTTTTGAGTGGTTTTGATCGGTTTAGTTTTCGCATCAGACAAACATTGTGGCGGGCCCAACGACTCGTGTGAAAAGGAAGTTTCAGAACGAAAGGCGCCGAACACATTACAATATGCCGAAAAATGCCTTTGAGTGGTTTCGATCGGTTTCGTTCTCGCATCACACAAACATTTCACCGGCCCCACCGACCCGGAGAAAAAAGAATTTTCACAACCAACGGTGCCAAACACATTTTGCTATGCCCGAAGACGCTCTTGAGTGGTTTCGATCGGTTTCGTTCTCGCATCACACAAACATTTCACCGGCCCCACCGACCCGGAGAAAAAAGAATTTTCACAACCAACGGTGCCAAACACATTTTGATATGCCCGAAGACGCTTTTTAGTGGTTTCGATCGGTTGAGCCCACCAACTCGTCTAGAAAATAATTTTCACAACCAACGGTGCCAAACACATTTTGATATGCCCGAAGACGCTCTTGAGTGGTTTCGATCGGTTTCGTTCTCGCATCACACAAACATTTCACTGGGCCCACCGACCCGGAGAAAAAAGAATTTTCACAACCAACGGTGCCAAACACATTTTGATATGCCCGAAGACGCTTTTGAGTGGTTTCGATCGGTTTCGTTCTCGCATCACACAAACATTTCACCGGCCCCACCGACCCGGAGAAAAAAGAATTTTCACAACCAACGGTGCCAAACACATTTTGATATGCCCGAAGACGCTTTTTTGTGGTTTTCGATCGGTTGAGCCCACCAACTCGTCTAGAAAATAATTTTCACAACCAACGGTGCCAAACACATTTTGATATGCCCGAAGACGCTCTTGAGTGGTTTCGATCGATTTCGTTTTCGCATCACACAAACATTTCGATGGGCCCACCAACTCGTGTAGAAAATAATTTACACAACGAAAGTTTGTGATATGCCCGAAAATGCTTTTGAGTGGTTTTGATCGGTATATTTTTCGCATCACACAAACATTGTGGCGGGCCCAACGACTCGTGTGAAAAGGAATTTTCCCAACGAAAGGCGCCGAACACATTACGATACCGGGCCCATCGACCCCGAAGAAAAAAGAATTTTCACAACCAACGGTGCCAAACACATTTTGATATGCCCGAAGACGCTCTTGAGTGGTTTCGATCGGTTTCGTTTTCGCATCACACAAACATTTCGATGGGCCCACCAACTCGTGTAGAAAATAATTTTCACACCGAAAGTTTGTGATATGCCGAAAACGCTTTTGAGTGGTTTTGATCGGTTTATTTTTCGCATCACACAAACATTGTGGCGGGCCCAACAACTCGTGTGAAAAGGAATTTTCACAACGAAAGGCGCCGAACACATTACAATATGCCGAATAATGCCTTTGAGTGGTTTCGATCGGTTTCGTTCTCGCATCACACAAACATTTCACCGGGCCCACCGACCAGGAGAAAAAAGAATTTTCACACCGAACTTTTGTGATATGCCCGAAAAAGCTTTTGTGATACGGGGTCGCCCGATCTTCTCGACGTAGGATCAAGATACTCACGTGGAACTGATGAATCGTAGTGATCCCCCGTTGCCAATGCAAGAGTTAGCACTCTATAATTCGCCCAATCACACGTGTTGAACTTCACGACCACCAGATGAAGTTCTATCGCGCTCCCAATTCCCAGCGGAAAGGTTGAACGATCTTGATTTTTGACTAACTCTCAATTCCTTCAATGTTGTTTGGACAACAGAAAGAACAAGAGTATTTTTAATATCAAAAGTGGGTTGCCTTTACAATGGGGGTCTACCCCTCAATATATAGTCTCAGCCCAAGGCTATTCAACACTAAACTCCCCATGTGGTACTATTCACGCGCACTGTAGCACGGGTACTGTTCATGGGCCGTACGGTACTGTTCACGGGCCGCAAGCACTATTTATGGGCTGATCATTGTTCATGATGTGGACTTATGCTTCCTTGGATGACGGCCACATATCCTTGATCTCCATCCATCGCTGACTCTTCAAACCTGAGCACAAGTAAAACATTGTTTTTAGGTAGTATAAAATTCTCATTAAAATTAATGACATATTCATTAAGGAGCAGGTTCACCTGAGATTGTAGTTTCTTGGCTCGTGCTCTTGTTAATGGTCCTGTTATTGAAGTCNGCCCACCGACCCGGAGAAAAAAGAATTTTCACAACCAACGGTGCCAAACACATTTTGATATGCCCGAAGACGCTTTTGAGTGGTTTCGATCGGTTTCGTTTTCGCATCACACAAACATTTCGATGGGCCCACCAACTCGTGTAGAAAATAATTTTCACAACGAAAGTTTGTGATATGCCCGAAAACGCTTTTGAGTGGTTTTGATCGGTTTTATTTTCGCATCACACAAACATTGTGGCGGGCCCAACGACTCGTGTGAAAAGGAATTTTCACAACGAAAGGCGCCGAACACATTACGATATGCCGAAAAATGCCTTTGAGTGGTTTCGATCGGTTTCGTTCTCGCATCACACAGACATTTCATCGGGCCCACCGACTCGGGGAAAAAAAATTTTCACAACCAACAGTGCCAAACACATTTTGATATGCCCGAAGACGCTCTTTAGTGGTTTCGATCGGTTTCGTTTTCGCATCACACAAACATTTCGATGGGCCCACCAACTCGTGTAGAAAATAATTTTCACACCGAAAGTTTGTGATATGCCCAAAAACGCTTTTGAGTGGTTTTGATCGGTTTAGTTTTCGCATCACACAAACATTCTGGCGGGCCGAACGACTCGTGTGAAAAGGAATTTTCACAACGAAAGGCGCCGAACACATTACGATATGCCGAAAAATGCCGTTGAGTGGTTTCGATCGGTTTCGTTCTCGCATCACACAAACATTTCACCGGGCCAACGGACCCGGAGAATAAAGAATTTTCACAACCAACGTTGCCAAACACATTTTGATTTGCCCGAAGACGCTTTTGAGTGGTTTCGATCGGTTTTGTTCTGGCATCACACAAACATTTCACCGGGCCCACCGACCCGGAGAAAAAAGAATTTTCACAACCAATGGTGCCAAACACAATTTGATATGCCCGAAGACGCTCTTGAGTGGTTTCGATCGGTTTCGTTGTCGCATCACACAAACATTTCACCGGGCCAACGGACCCGGAGAAAAAAGAATTTTCACAACCAACGGTGCCAAACACATTTTGATATGCCCGAAGACGCTTTTGAGTGGTTTTGATTGGTTTCGTTTTGGCATCACACAATTATTTCGATGGGCCCACCAACTCGTGTAGAAAATAATTTTCACAACGAAAGTTTGTGATATGCCCGAAAACGCTTTTGAGTGGTTTTGATCGGTTTATTTTTCGCATCAGACAAACATTGTGGCGGGCCCAACGACTCGTGTGAAAAGGAATTTTCACAACGAAAGGCGCCGAACACATTACGATATGCCGAAAAATGCCGTTGTGTGGTTTCAATCGGTTTCGTTCTCGCATCACACAAACATTTCACCGGGCCCACCGACCCGGAGAAAAAAGAATTTTCACAACCAACGGTGCCAAACACATTTTGATATGCCCGAGGACGCTTTTGAGTGGTTTTGATTGGGTTCGTTTTCGCATCACACAATTATTTCGATGGGCCCACCAACTCGTGTAGAAAATAATTTTGACAACGAAAGTTTGTGATATGCCCGAAAACGCTTTAGAGTGGTTTTGATCAGTTTAGTTTTCGCATCACACAAACATTGTGGCGGGCCCAACGACTCGTGTGAAAAGGAATTTTCACAACGAAAGGCGCCGAACACATTACGATATGCCGAAAAATGCCTTTGAGTGGTTTCGATCGGTTTCGTTCTCGCATCACACAGACATTTCATCGGGCCCACCGACTCGGAGAAAAAAAATTTTCACAACCAACAGTGCCAAACACATTTTGATATGCCCGAAGACGCTCTTGAGTGGTTTCGATCGGTTTCGTTTTCGCATCACACAAACATTTCGATGGGCCCACCAACTCGTGTAGAAAATAATTTTCACACCTAAAGTATGTGATATGCCCGAAAACGCTTTTGAGTGGTTTTGATCGGTTTAGTTTTCGCATCACACAAACATTCTGGCGGGCCGAACGACTCGTGTGAAAAGGAATTTTCACAACGAAAGGCGCCGAACACATTACGATATGCCGAAAAATGCCGTTGAGTGGTTTCGATCGGTTTCGTTCTCGCATCACACAAACATTTCACCGGGCCAACGGACCCGGAGAAAAAAGAATTTTCACAACCAATGGTGCCAAACACAATTTGATATGCCCGAAGACGCTCTTGAGTGGTTTCGATCGGTTTCGTTTTCGCATCACACAAACATTTCGATGGGCCCACCAACTCGTGTAGAAAATAATTTTCACAACGAAAGTTTGTGATATGCCCGAAAACGCTTTTGAGTGGTTTTGATCGGTTTATTTTTCGCATCAGACAAACATTGTGGAGGGCCCAACGACTCGTGTGAAAAGGAATTTTCACAACGAAAGGCGCCGAACACATTACGATATGCCGAAAAATGCCTTTGAGTGGTTTCGATCGGTTTCGTTCTCGCATCACACAAACATTTCACCGGGCCCACCGACCCGGAGAAAAATGAATTTTCACAACCAACGGTGCCAAACACATTTTGATATGCCCGAAGACGCTTTTGAGTGGTTTCGATCGGTTTCATTCTCGCATCACACAAACATTTCATCGGGCCCACCGACTCGGGGAAAAAAGAATTTTCACAACCAACGTTGCCAAACACATTTTGATATGCCCGAAGATGCTTTTGAGTGGTTTCGATCGGTTTCGTTTTCGCATCACACAAACATTTCAATGGGCCCACCAACTCGTGTAGAAAATAATTTTCACAACGAAAGTTTGTGATATGCCCGAAAACGCTTTGGAGTAGTTTTGATCGGTTTAGTTTCCGCATAACACAAACATTGTGGCAGGCCCAACGACTCGTGTGAAAAGGAATTTTCACAACGAAAGGCGCCGAACACATTACGATATGCCCAAAAATGCCTTTGAGTGGTTTCGATCGGTTTCGTTCTCGCATCACACAAACATTTCACCGGGCCCACGGACCCGGAGAAAAAAGAATTTTCACAACCAACGGTGCCAAACACATTTTGATATGCCCGAAGTCGATTTTTAGTGGTTTCGATCGGTTTCGTTCTCGCATCACACAAACATTTCATCGGGCCCACCGACTCGGGGAAAAAAGAATTTTCACAACCAATGGTGCCAAACACATTTTGATATGCCCGAAGACGCTCTTGAGTGGTTTCGATCGGTTTCGTTTTCGCATCACACAAACATTTCGATGGGCCCACCAACTCGTGTAGAAAATAATTTTCACAACGAAAGTTTGTGATATGGCCGAAAACGCTTTTGAGTGGTTTTGATCGGTTTATTTTTCGCATCACACAAACATTGTGGCGGGCCCAACGACTCGTGTGGAAAGGAATTTTCACAACGAAAAGCGCCGAACACATTACGATATGCCGAAAAATGCCGTTGTGTGGTTTCGATCGGTTTCGTTCTCGCATCACACAAACATTTCACCGGGCCCACCGACCCGGAGAAAAAAGAATTTTCACAACCAACGGTGCCAAACACAATTTGAAATGCCCGAAGACGCTTTTGAGTGGTTTCGATCGGTTTCGTTCTCGCATCACACAAACATTTCATTGGGCCCACCGACTCGGGGAAAAAAGAATTTTCACAACCAACGGTGCCAAACACATTTTGATATGCCCGAAGATGCTTTTGAGTGGTTTCGATCGGTTTCGTTTTCGCATCACACAAACATTTCGATGGGCCCACCAACTCGTGTAGAAAATAATTTTCACAACGAAAGTTTGTGATATGCCCGAAAACGCTTTTGAGTGGTTTTGATCGGTTTATTTTTCGCATCACACAAACATTGTGGCGGGCACAACGACTCGTGTGGAAAGGAATTTTCACAACGAAAGGCGCCGAACACATTACGATATGCCGAAAAAAGCCGTTGTGTGGTTTCGATCGGTTTCGTTCTCGCATCACACAAACATTTCACCGGGCCCACCGACCCGGAGAAAAAAGAATTTTCACAACCAACGGTGCCAAACACATTTTGATATGCCCGAGGACGCTTTTGAGTGGTTTTGATTGGGTTCGTTTTCGCATCCCACAATTATTTCGATGGGCCCACCAACTCGTGTAGAAAATAATTTTGACAACGAAAGTTTGTGATATGCCCGAAAACGCTTTAGAGTGGTTTTGATCGGTTTAGTTTTCGCATCACACAAACATTGTGGCGGGCCCAACGACTCGTGTGAAAAGGAATTTTCACAACGAAAGGCGCCGAACACATTACGATATGCCGAAAAATGCCTTTGAGTGGTTTCGATCGGTTTCGTTCTCGCATCACACAAACATTTCACCGGGCCCACCGACTCGGGGAAAAAAGAATTTTCACAACCAACGGTGCCAAACACATTTTGATATGCCCGAAGATGCTTTTGAGTGGTTTCGATCGGTTTCGTTTTCGCATCACACAAACATTTCGTTGGGCCCACCAACTCGTGTAGAAAATAATTTTCACAACGAAAGTTTGTGATATGCCCGAAAACGCTTTTGAGTGGTTTTGATCGGTTTATTTTTCGCATCACACAAACATTGTGGCGGGCCCGGTGAAAGGTTTGTGTGATGCGAGAACGAAACCGATCGAAACCACTCAAAAGTATTTTGGGGCATATCGTATTGTGTTCGGCACCTTTCGTTGTGAAAATTTTTTTTCACACGAGTCGGTGGGCCCGCCGCAATGTTTGTGTGATGCGAAAACTAAACCGATCAAAACCACTCAAAAGCATTTTCGGGTATATCAGAAACTTTCATTGTGAAATTTCTTTTCTGCACGTGGTGGGCCGATTGAAATGTTTGGGTGATGCGAAAATGAAACCGATCAAAACCACTCAAAAGCGTTTTCGAGCATATCACAAACTTTCATTGTGAAAATTCTTTTCTACACGAGTTGGTGGGCCCATCGAAATGTTTGTGTGATGCGGGAACGAAACCGATCAAAACCACTCGAAAGCATTTTTGGTTATATCAGAAACTTTCGTTGTGAAATTTCTTTTCTACACGTGGTGGGCCGATTGAAATATTTGGGTGATGTGAAAACGAAACCGATAGAAACAAATCAAAAGCGCATCGGTTGCGAAAGCTAATTTACACACGAGTCGGTGGGCCCGCCGCAATGTTTGTGTGATGCGAAAACTAAATCGATCAAAACCACCCAAAAGCATTTTTGGGTATATCAGAAACTTTCATAGTGAAATTTCTTTTCTACACGCGGTGGCTAAGGAAATGTTTGGGTGATGCGAAAACGAAACCGATCGAAACAAATCAAAAGCGCATCGGTTGCGAAAGCTAATTTACACTAGAGTCGGTGGGCCCGCTGCAAAGTTTGTCTGATGCGAAAATGAAACTAATCAAAACCACTCAAAAGCGTTTTCGAGCATATCACAAACTTTCCTTGTGAAAATTCTTTTCTACACGAGTTGGTGGGCCCATCGAAATGTTTGTGTGATGCGAGAACGAAACCGATCGAAACCACTCAAAAGCTTCTTCGGGCATATCAAAATTTGTTTTGCACCATTGGTTGTGAAAATTCTTTTTTCTCTGGCTCGGTGGGCCCGGTGAAATGTTTGTGTGATGCGAGAACGAAACCGATCGAAACCACTCAAAAGCATTTTCGGGTATAGCAGAAACTTTCGTTGTGAAAGTTCTTTACTACACGCGGTAGGCCGATTGAAATGTTTGGGTGATGCGAAAACGAAACCGATAGAAACAAATCAATAGCGCATCGGTTGCGAAAGCTAATTTATACACGAGTCGGTGGGCCCGCCGCAAAGTTTGTGTGATGCGAAAATGAAACCGATCAAAACCACTCAAAAGCGTTTTCGAGCATATCACAAACTTTCCTTGTGAAAATTCTTTTCTACACGAGTTGGTGGGCCCATCGAAATGTTTGTGTGATGCGAGAACGAAACCGATCGAAACCACTCAAAAGCATTTTTGGTTATATCAGAAACTTTCGTTGTGAAATTTCTATTCTACACGTGGTGGGCCGATTGAAATGTTTGGGTGATGTGAAAACGAAACCGATAGAAACAAATCAAAAGCGCATCGGTTGCGAAAGCTAATTTACACACGAGTCGGTGGGCCCGCCGCAATGTTTGTGTGATGCGAAAACTAAATCGATCAAAACCACTCAAAAGCATTTTCGGGTATATCAGAACCTTTCATAGTGAAATTTGTTTTCTACACGCGGTGGCCGATGGAAATGTTTGGGTGATGCGAAAACGAAACCGATCGAAACAAATCAAAAGCGCATCGGTTGCGAAAGCTAATTTACACAGGAGTCGGTGGGCCCGCCGCAAAGTTTGTGTGATGCGAAAATGAAACCGATCAAAACGACTCAAAAGCGTTTTCGAGCATATCACAAACTTTCCTTGTGAAAATTCTTTTCTACACGAGTTGGTGGGCCCATCGAAATGTTTGTGTGATGCGAGAACGAAATCGATCGAAACCACTCAAAAGCTTCTTCGGGCATATCAAAATTTGTTTTGCACCGTTGGTTGTGAAAATTCTTTTTTCTCCGGCTCGGTGGGCCCGGTGAAATGTTTGTGTGATGCGAGAACGAAACCGATCGAAACCACTCAAAAGCATTTTCGGGTATATCAGAAACTTTCATAGTGAAAGTTCGTTACTACACGCGGTAGGCCGATTGAAATGTTTGGGTGATGCGAAAACGAAACCGATAGAAACAAATCAATAGCGCATCGGTTGCGAAAGCTAATTTATACACGAGTCGGTGGGCCCGCCGCAAAGTTTGTGTGATGCGAAAATGAAACCGATCAAAACCACTCAAAAGCGTTTTCGAGCATATCACAAACTTTCCTTGTGAAAATTCTTTTCTACACGAGTTGGTGGGCCCATCGAAATGTTTGTGTGATGCGAGAACGAAACCGATCGAAACCACTCAAAAGCATTCTTGGTTATATCAGAAACTTTCGTTGTGAAATTTCTTTTCTACACGTGGTGGGCCGATTGAAATGTTTGGGTGATGTGAAAACGAAACCGATAGAAACAAATCAAAAGCGCATCGGTTGCGAAAGCTGATTTACACACGAGTCGGTGGGCCCGCCGCAATGTTTGTGTGATGCGAAAACTAAATCGATCAAAACCACTCAAAAGCATTTTCGGGTATATCAGAAACTTTCATAGTGAAATTTCTTTTCTACACGCGGTGGCTAAGGAAATGTTTGGGTGATGCGAAAACAAAACCGATCGAAACAAATCAAAAGCGCATCGGTTGCGAAAGCTAATTTACACAGGAGTCGGTGGGCCCGCCGCAAAGTTTGTCTGATGCGAAAATGAAACGGATCAAAACCACTCAAAAGCGTTTTCGAGCATATCACAAACTTTCCTTGTGAAAATTCTTTTCTACACGAGCTGGTGGGCCCATCGAAATGTTTGTGTGATGCGAGAACGAAACCGATCGAAACCACTCAAAAGCATTTTCGGGTATAGCAGAAACTTTCGTTGTGAAAGTTCTTTACTACACGCGGTAGGCTGATTGAAATGTTTGGGTGATGCGAAAACGAAACCGATAGAAACAAATCAATAGCGCATTGGTTGCGAAAGCTAATTTATACACGAGTTGGTGGGCCCGCCGCAAAGTTTGTGTGATGCGAAAATGAAACCGATCAAAACCACTCAAAAGCGTTTTCGAGCATATCACAATTTGTTTTGCACCGTTGGTTGTGAAAATTCTTTTTTCTCCGGCTCGGTGGGCCCGGAGAAATGTTTGTGTGATGCGAGAACGAAACCGATCGAAACCACTCAAAACCATTTTTGGTTGCATCAGAAACTTTCGTTGTGAAATTTATTTTCTAGACATGGTGGGCCGATTGAAATGTTTGGGTGATGTGAAAACGAAACCGATAGAAACAAATCAAAAGCGCATCGGTTACGAAAGCTAATTTACACAGGAGTCGGTGGGCCCGCCGCAAAGTTTGTGTGATGCGAAAATGAAACCGATCAAAACCACTCAAAAGCGTTTTCGAGCATATCACAAACTTTCCTTGTGAAAATTCTTATCTACACGAGCTGGTGGGCCCATCGAAATGTTTGTGTGATGCGAGAACGAAACCGATCGAAACCACTCAAAAGCTTCTTCGGGCATATCAAAATTTGTTTGGCACCGTTGGTTGTGAAAATTCTTTTTTCTCCAGCTCGGTGGGCCCGGTGAAATGTTTGTGTGATGCAAGAACGAAACCGATCGAGACCGCTCAAAAGCATTTTTGGGCATATCGTAATGTGTTTGGCACCTTTCATTGTGAAAATTCTTTTTCACACGAGTCGGTCGGCTCGCCGCAATGTTTGTGTGATGCGAAAACTAAACCGATCAAAACCACTCAAAAGCATATTCGGGTACATCAGAAACTTTCGTTGTGAAGTTTCTTTTCTACATGGTTTGGGCCGATTGAAATGTTTGGGTGATGCGAAAACGAAACCGATAGAAACAAATCAAAAGCGCATCGGTTGCGAAAGCTAATTTACACAGGAGTTGGTGGGCCCGCCGCAAAGTTTGTGTGATGCGAAAATGAAACCGATCAAAACCACTCAAAAGCGTTTTCGAGCATATCACAAACTTTCGTTGTGAAAATTCTTTTCTACACGAGTTGGTGGGCCCATCGAAATGTTTGTGTGATGCGAGAACGAAACCGATCGAAACCACTCAAAAGCATTTTTGGTTATATCAGAAACTTTCGTTGTGAAATTTCTTTTCTACATGTGGTGGGCCGATTGAAATGTTTGGGTGATGTGAAAACGAAACCGATAGAAACAAATCAAAAGCGCATCGGTTGCGAAAGCTAATTTACACAGTAGTCGGTGGGCCCGCCGCAATGTTTGTGTGATGCGAAAACTAAATCGATCAAAACCACTCAAAAGCATTTTCGGGTATATCAGAAACTTTCATAGTGAAATTTCCTTTCTACACGCGGTGACCGATCGAAATGTTTGGGTGATGCGAAATCGAAACCGATCGAATCAAATCAAAAGCGCATCGGTTGCGAAAGCTAATTTACACAGGAGTTGGTGGGCCCGCCGCAAAGTTTGTGTGATGCGAAAATGAAACCGATCAAAACCACTCAAAAGCGTTTTCGAGCATATCACAAACTTTTGTTGTGAAAATTCTTTTCTACACGAGTTGGTGGGCCCATCGAAATGTTTGTGTGATGCGAGAACGAAACCGATCGAAACTACTCAAAAGCATTTTTGGTTATATCAGAAACTTTCGTTGTGAAATTTATTTTCTACATGTGGTGGGCCGATTGAAATGTTTGGGTGATGTGAAAACGAAACCGATAGAAACAAATCAAAAGCGCATCGGTTGCGAAAGCTAATTTACACAGGAGTCGGTGGGCCCGCCGCAATGTTTGTGTGATGCGAAAACTAAATCGATCAAAACCACTCAAAAGCATTTTCGGGTATATCAGAAACTTTCATAGTGAAATTTCCTTTCTACACGCGGTGGCCAATCGAAATGTTTGGGTGATGCGAAAACGAAACCGATCGAAACAAATCAAAAGCGCATCGGTTGGGAAAGCTAATTTACACAGGAGTCGGTGGGCCCGCCGCAAAGTTTGTCTGATGCGAAAATGAAACTCATCAAAACCACTCAAAAGCGTTTTCGAGCATATCACAAACTTTCGTTGTGAAAATTCTTTTCTACACGAGTTTGTGGGCCCATCGAAATGTTTGTGTGATGCGAGAACGAAACCGATCGAAACCACTCAAAAGCTTCTTCGGGCATATCAAAATTTGTTTTGCACCGTTGGCTGTGAAAATTCTTTTTTCTCCGGGTCGGTGGGCCCCGTGAAATGTCTACGTGATGCGAGAACGAAACCAATCGAAACCACTCAAAAGCATTTTTGGGCATATCGTAATGTGTTTGGCACCTTTCGTTGTGAAAATTCTTTTTCACACGAGTCGGTGGGCCCGCCGCAATGTTTGTGTGATGCGAAAACTAAATCGATCAAAACCACTCAAAAGCATTTTCGGGTATATCAGAAACTTTCGTTGTGAATTTTCTATTCTACACGCGGTGGGCCGATTGAAATGTTTGGTTGAAGCGAAAACGAAACCGATCGGAACAAATCAAAAGCGCATATGCCCAAAACTGCTTTTGAGTGGTTTCAATCAGTTACGTTCTCGCATCACACAAACAATTTACCGGGCCCACTGACCCGGAGAAAGAAGAATTTTCACAACCAACGGTGCCAAACACATTTTGATATGCCCGAAGTCGATTTTTAGTGGTTTCGATCGGTTTCATTCTCGCATCACACAAACATTTCATCGGGCCCATCGACTCGGGGAAAAAGAATTTTCACAACCAACGGTGCCAAACACGTTTTGATGTGCCCGAAGATGCTTTTGAGTGGTTTCGATCGGTTTCGTTTTCGCATCACACATACATTTCGATGGGCCCACCAACTCGTGTAGAAAATAATTTTCACAACGAAAGTTTGTAATATGCCCAAAAATGCTTTTGAGTGGTTTTGATCGATTTATTCTTCGCATCACACAAACATTGTGGCGGGCCCAACGTCTCGAGTGAAAAGGAATTTCCACAACGAAAGGCGCCGAACACATTACGATATGCCGAAAAATGCCTTTGAGTGGTTTCGATCGGTTTCGTTCTCGCATCACACAAACATTTCACCGGGCCCACCGACCCGGAGAAAAAGGAATTTTCACAACCAACGGTGCCAAACACATTTTGATATGCCCGAAGACGCTTTTGAGTGATTTCGATCGGTTTCGTTCTCGCATCACACAAACATTTCACCGGGCCCACCGACTCGGAGAAAAAAGAATTTTCACAACCAATGGTGCCAAACACATTTTGATATGCCCGAAGACGCTTTTGAGTGGTTTCGATCGGTTTCGTTTTCGCATCACATAAACATTTCGATGGGCCCACCAACTCGTGTAGAAAATAATTTTCACAACGAAAGTTTGTGATATGCAAGAAAACGGTTTTGAGTCATTTTTATCGGTTTATTTTTCGCATCACACAAACATTGTGGCGGGCCCAATGACTCGTCTAAAAAGGAATTTTCACAACGAAAGGCGCCGAACACAATACGATGTGCCGAGAAATGCCTTTGAGTGGTTTCGATCGGTTTCGTTCTCGCATCACACAAACATTTCACCGGGCCCACCGACACGGAGAAAAAAGAATTTTCACAACCAACGGTGCCAAACACATTTTGAAAAGCCGAAGACACTTTTGAGTGGTTTTGATTGGTTTCGTTTTCGCATCACACAATCATTGCGATGGTCCCACCAACTCGTGTAGAAAATAATTTTCACAACGAAAGTTTGTAATATGCCCAAAAATGCTTTTGAGTGGTTTTGATCGATTTATTTTTCGCATCACACAAACATTGTGGCGGGCCCAACGTCTCGAGTGAAAACGAATTTTCACAACGAAAGGCGCCGAACACAATACGATATGCCGAAAAATGCCTTTGAGTGGTTTCGATCGGTTTCGTTCTCGCATCACACAAACATTTCACCGGGGCCACCGACACGGAGAAAAAAGAATTTTCACAACGAACGGTGCCAAACACATTTTGATATGCCGAAGACGCTTTTGAGTGGTTTTGATTGGTTTCGTTTTCGCATCACACAATCATTTCGATGGTCCCACCAACTCATGTAGAAAATAATTTGCACAACGAAAGTTTGTGATGCCCGAAAACGCTTTTGAGTGGTTTTGATCGGTTGAGTTTTCGCATCACACAAACATTGTGGCGGGCCCAACGACTCGTGTGAAAAGGAATTTTCACAACGAAAGGCGCCGAACACATTACGATATGCCGAAAAATGCCTTTGAGTGGTTTCGATCGGTTTCGTTGTCGCATCACACAAACATTTCATCGGGCCCACCGACTCGGGGAAAAAAGAATTTTCACAACCAACGGTGCCAAACACATTTTGATATGCCCGAAGAGGCTCTTGAGTGGTTTCGATCGGTTTCGTTCTCGCATCACACAAACATTTCACCGGGCCCACCGACCCAGAGAAAAAAGAATTTTCACAACCAACGGTGCCAAACACATTTTGATATGCCCGAAGACGCTTTTTAGTGGTTTCGATCGGTTGAGCCCACCAACTCGTGTAGAAAATAATTTTCACAACCAACGGTGCCAAACACATTTTGATTTGCCCGAAGACGCTCTTGAGTGGTTTCGATCGGTTTCGTTTTCGCATCACGCAAACATTTCGATGGGCCCACCAACTCGTGTAGATAATAATTTTCACAACGAAAGTTTGTGATATGCCCGAAAACGCTTTTGAGTGGTTTTGATCGGTTTATTTTTCGCATCACACAAACATAGTGGCGGGCCCAACGACTCGTGTGAAAAGGAATTTTCACAACGAAAGGCACCGAACACATTACGATACAGGGCCCACCGACCCGGAGAAAAAAGAATTTTCACAACCAATGGTGCCAAACACATTTTGATATGGCCGAAGACGATTTTGAGTGGTTTCGATCGGTTTCGTTCTTGCATCACACAAACATTTCACCGGGCCCACCGACCCGGAGAAAAAAGAATTTTCACAACCAACGGTGCCAAACACATTTTGATATGCCCGAAGACGCTTTTTAGTGGTTTCGATCGCTTGAGCCCACCAACTCGTGTAGAAAATAATTTTCACAGCCAATGGTGCCAAACACATTTTGATATGCCCAAAGACGCTCTTGAGTGGTTTCGATCGGTTTCGTTTTCGCATCACACAAACCTTTCGACGGGCCCACCAACTCGTGTAGAAAATAATTTTGACAACGAAAGTTTGTGATATGCCCGAAAACGCTTTTGAGTGGTTTTGATCGGTTTAGTTTTCGCATCACACAAACATTGTGGCGGGCCCAACGACTCGTGTGAAAAAGAATTTTCACAACGAAAGGCGCCGAACACATTACGATATGCCAAAAAATGCCTTTGAGTGGTTTCGATCGGTTTCGTTCTCACATCACACAAACATTACCGGGCCCAGCGACCCGGAGAAAAAAGAATTTTCACAACTAACAGTGCCAAACACATTTTGATATGCCCGAAGACGCTTTTGAGTGGTTTCGATCGGTTTTGTTTTCGCATCACACAAACATTTCGATGGGCCCACCAACTCATGTAGAAAATAATTGTCACAACGAAAGTTTGTGATATGCCCGAAAACGCTTTTGAGTGGTTTTGATCGGTTTATTTTTCGCATCACACAAACATTGTGGCGGGCCCAACGACTCGTGTGAAAAGGAATTTTCACAACGAAAGATGCCGAACACATTACGATATGCCCAAAATTGCTTTTGAGTGGTTTCAATCAATTACGTTCTCGCAACACACAAACAATTTACCGGGCCCACCGACCCGGAGAAAGAAGAATTTTCACAACCAACGGTGCCAAATACATTTTGATATGCCCGAAGTCGATTTTTAGTGGATTCGATCGGTTTCGTTCTCGCATCACACAAACATTTCATCGGGCCCACCGACCCGGAGAAAAAAGAATTTTCACAACCAACGGTGCCAAACACATTTTGATATGCCCGAAGACGCTTTTTAGTTGTTTCGATCGGTTGAGCCCACCAACTCGTGTAGAAAATAATTTTCACAACCAACGGTGCCAAACACATTTTGATAAGCCCGAAGACGCTCTTGAGTGGTTTCGATCGGTTTCGTTTTCGCATCACCCAAACATTTCGATGGGCCCACCAACTCGTGTAGAAAATAATTTTGACAACGAAAGTTTGTGATATGCCCGAAAACGCTTTTGAGTGGTTTTGATCGGTTTATTTTTCACATCACACAAACATTGTGGCGGGCCCAACGACTCGTGTGAAAAGGAATTTTCAGAACGAAAGATGCCGAACATATTACGATATGCCCAAAATTGCTTTTGAGTGGTTTCAATCAGTTACGTTCTCGCATCACACAAACAATTTACCGGGCCCACCGACCCGAAGAAAGAAGAATTTTCACAACCAACGGTGCCAAACACATTCTGATATGCCTGAAATCGATTTTTAGTGGTTTCGATGGGCCCACCAACTCATGTAGAAAATAATTTTCACAACGAAAATTTGTGATATGCCCAAAAACGCTTTTGAGTGGTTTTGATCGGTTTATTTTTCGCATCACACAAACATTGTGGCGGGCCCAACGACTCGTGTGAAAAGGAATTTTCTGAACGAAAGATGCCGAACACATTACGATATGCCCAAAATTGCTTTTGAGTGGTTTCAATCAGTTACGTTCTCGCATCACACAAACAATTTACCGGGCCCACCGACCCGGAGAAAGAAGAATTTTCACAACCAACGGTGCCAAACACATTTTGATATGCCTGAAGTCGATTTTTAGTGGTTTCGATGGGCCCACCAACTCGTGTAGAAAATAATTTTCACAACCAAAGTTTGTGATATGCCCGGAAACGCTTTTGAGTGATTTTGATCGGTTTAGTTTTCGCATCACACAAACATTGTGGCGGGCCCAACGACTCGTGTGAAAAGGAATTTTCACAACGAAAGGCGCCGAACACATTACGATACGCCGAAAAATGCCTTTGAGTGGTTTCGATCGGTTTCGTTCTCGCATCACACAAACATTTCAAAGGGCCCACCGACCCGGAGAAAAAAGAATTTTCACAACCAACGGTGCCAAACACATTTTGATATGCCCGAAGACGCTTTTGAGTGGTTTCGATCGGTTTCGTTCTCGCATGACACAAACATTTCACTGGGCCCACCGACCCGGAGAAAAAAGAATTTTCACAACCAACGGTGGCAAACACATTTTGATATGGCCGAAGACGCTTTTTAGTTGTTTCGATCGGTTGAGCCCACCAACTCGTGTAGAAAATAATTTTCACAACCAACGGAGCGAAACACATTTTGATATGCCGAAGACGCTTTTGAGTGGTTTTGATTGGTTTCGTTTTCGCATCACACAATCATTTCGATGGTCCCACCAACTCGTGTAGAAAATAATTTTCACAACGAAAGTTTGTGATGCCCGAAAACGCTTTTGAGTGGTTTTGATCGGTTCAGTTTTCGCATCACACAAACATTGTGGCGGGCCCAACGACTCGTGTGAAAAGGAATTTTCACAACGAAAGGCGCCGAACACATTACGATACCGGGCCCACTGACCCGGAGAAAAAAGAATTTTCACAACCAACGGTGCCAAACACATTCTGATATGCCCGAAGACGCTTTTGAGTGGTTTCGATCGGTTTCGTTCTCGCATCACACAAACATTTCACCGGGCCCACCGACCCGGAGAAAAGAATTTTCACAACCAACGGTGCCAAACACATTTCACGATGCCCGAAGACGCTTTTTAGTGGTTTCGATCGGTTGGGCCCACCAACTCGTGTAGAAAATAATTTTCACAACGAAAGTTTGTGATATGCCCGAAAACGCTTTTGAGTAGTTTTGATCGGTTTATTTTTCTCATCACACAAACATTGTGGCGGGCCCAACGACTCGTGTGAAAAGGAATTTTCACAACGAAAGGCGCCGAACACATTACGATACCGGGCCCACTGACCCGGAGAAAAAAGAATTTTCACAACCAACGGTGCCAAACACATTCTGATATGCCCGAAGACGCTTTTGAGTGGTTTCGATCGGTTTCGTTCTCGCATCACACAAACATTTCACCGGGCCCACCGACCCGGAGAAAAGAATTTTCACAACCAACAGTGCCAAACACATTTTAAGATGCCCGATGACGCTTTTTAGTGGTTTCGATCGGTTGGGCCCACCAACTCGTGTAGAAAATAAATTTCACAACGAAAGTTTGTGATATGCCCGAAAACGCTTTTGAGTGGTTTTGATCGGTTTATTTTTCGCATCACACAAACATTGTGGCGGGCCCAACGACTCGTGTGAAAAGGAATTTTCACAACGAAAGGCGCCGAACACATTACGATCCCGGGCCCACTTACCAGGAGAAAAAAGAATTTTCCCAACCAACGGTGCAAAACACATTTTGATATGCCCGAAGACGCTTTTGAGTGGTTTCGATCGGTTTCGTTCTCGCATCACACAAACATTTCACCGGGCCCACCGACCCGGAGAAAAGAATTTTCACAACCAACGGTGCCAAACACATTTTGAGATGCCCGAAGACGCTTTTTAGTGGTTTCGATCGGTTGAGCCCACCAACTCGTGTAGAAAATAATTTTCACAACGAAAGTTTGTGATATGCCCGAAAACGCTTTTGAGTGGTTTTGATCGGTTTTGTTTTCACATCACACAAACATTGTTGCGGGCCCAACGACTCGTGTGAAAAGGAATTTTCACAACGAAAGGCGCCGAACACATTACGATATGCCGAAAAATGCCTTTGAGTGGTTTCGATCGGTTTCGTTCTCGCATCACACAAACATTTCACCGGGCCCATCGACCCGGAGAAAAAAGAATTTTCACAACCAACGGTGCCAAACACATTTTGATATGCCCGAAGACGCTTTTGAGTGGTTTCGATCGGTTTCGTTTTCGCATCACACAAACCTTTTCAATCACCAACTCGTGTAGAAAATAATTTTCACAATCAACGGTGCCAACCACATTTTGATATGCCCGAAGAAGGTCTTGAGTGGTTTCGATCGGTTTCGTTTTCGCATCTCACAAACATTTCGATGGGCCCACCAACTCGTGTAGAAAATAATTTTCACAACGAAAGTTTGTGATATGCCCGAAAACGCTTTTGAATGGTTTTGATCGGTTTATTTTTCGCATCACACAAACATTGTGGCGGGCCCAACGTCTCGTGTGAAATGGAATTTTCACAACGAAAGGCGCCGAACACATTACGATACCGGGCCCACCGACCAGGAGAAAAAAGAATTTTCACAACCAACGGTGCCAAACACATTTTGATATGCCCGAAGACGCTTTTTAGTGGTTTCGATCGGATGAGCCCACCAACTCGTGTAGAAAACAATTTTCACAACCAACGGTGCCAAACACATTTTGATATGCCCGAAGACGCTCTTGAGTGGTTTCGATCGGTTTCGTTTTCGCATCACGCAAACATTTCGATGGGCCCACCAACTCGTGTAGAAAATAATTTTCACAACGAAAGTTTGTGATATGCCCGAAAACGCTTTTGAGTGGTTTTGATCGGTTTATTTTTCGCATCACACAAACATAGTGGCGGGCCCAACGACTCGTGTGAAAAGGAATTTTCACAACGAAAGGCACCGAACACATTACGATACCGGGCCCACCGACCCGGAGAAAAAAGAATTTTCACAACCAATGGTGCCAAACACATTTTGATATGCCGGAAGACGATTTTGAGTGGTTTCGATCGGTTTCGTTCATGCATCACACAAACATTTCACCGGGCCCACCGACCCGGAGAAAAACGAATTTTCACAACCAACGGTGCTAAACACATTTTGATATGCCCGAAGACGCTTTTTAGTGGTTTCGATCGGTTGAGCCCACCAACTCGTGTAGAAAATAATTTTCACAGCCAATGGTGCCAAACACATTTCGATAAGCCCGAAGACGCTCTTGAGTGGTTTCGATCGGTTTCGTTTTCGCATCACACAAACATTTCGATGGGCCCACCAACTCGTGTAGAAAATAATTTTGACAACGAAAGTTTGTGATATGCCCGAAAACGCTTTTGAGTGGTTTTGATCGGTTTATTTTTCGCATCACACAAACATTGTGGCGGGCCCAACGACTCGTGTGAAAAGGAATTTTCACAACGAAAGGCGCCGAACACATTACGATACCGGGCCCACCGACCCGGAGAAAAAAGAATTTTCACAACCAACGGTGCCAAACACATTTTGATATGCCCGAAGACACTTTTGAGTGGTTTCAATCGGTTTCGTTTTCGCATCACACAAACCTTTTCAATGGGCCCACCAACTCGTGTAGAAAACAATTTTCACAACCAACGGTGCGAAACACATTTTGATATGCCCGAAAAAGCTCTTGAGTGGTTTCGATCGGTTTCGTTTTCGCATCACACAAACATTTCGATGGGCCCACCAACTCGTGTAGAAAATAATTTTGACAACAAAAGTTTGTGATATGCCCGAAAACGCTTTTGAGTGGTTTTGATCGGTTTATTTTTCGCATCACACAAACATTGTGGCGGGCCAACGACTCGGTGAAAAGGAATTTCACAACGAAAGGCGCCGAACACATTACGATACCGGGCCCACCACCCGGAGAAAAAAGAATTTTCACAACCAACGGTGCCAAACACATTTTGATATGCCCGAAGACGCTTTTTAGTGGTTTCGATCGGTTGAGCCCACCAACTCGTGTAGAAAATAATTTTCACAACCAACGGTGCCAAACACATTTTGATATGCCGAAGACGCTCTTGAGTGGTTTCGATCGGTTTCGTTTTCGCATCACCAAACATTTCGATGGGCCCACCAACTCGTGTAGAAAATAAATTTACAACGAAAGTTTGTGATATGCCCGAAAACGCTTTTGAGTGGTTTTGATCGGTTTATTTTTCGCATCACACAAACATTGTGGCGGGCCCAACGACTCGTGTGAAAAGGAATTTTCACAACGAAAGGCCGAACACATTACGATACCGGGCCCACCACCCGGAGAAAAAAGAATTTTCACAACCAACGGTGCCAAACACATTTTGATATGCCCGAAGACGCTTTTTAGTGGTTTCGATCGGTTGAGCCCACCAACTCGTGTAGAAAAAATTTTCACAACCAACGGTGCCAAACACATTTTGATATGCCGAAGACGCTCTTGAGTGGTTTCGACGGTTTCGTTTTCGCATCACGCAAACATTTCGATGGGCCCACCAACTCGTGTAGAAAATAATTTTCACAAGAAAGTTTGTGATATGCCCGAAAACGCTTTTGAGTGGTTTTGATCGGTTTATTTTTCGCATCACACAAACATTGTGGCGGGCCCAACGACTCGTGTGAAAAGGAATTTTCACAACGAAAGGCGCCGAACACATTACGATACCGGGCCACCGACCCGGGGAAAAAAGAATTTTCCAACCAACGGTGCCAAACACATTTTGATATGCGCGAAGACGCTTTTGAGTGGTTTCGATCGGTTTCGTTCTCGCATCACACAAACATACACCGTGATGAGGACATCGCTAGTAATGTCAAAGCTAGTAATGAGACTTCAATAACAGGACCAATAACAAGAGCACGAGCCAAGAAACTACAATCTCAGCGTGAACCTGCCTCCTAATGAATATGTCATTAATTTTAATGAGAATTTTTATACTACCTAAAAACAATGTTTTACTTGTGCTCAGGTTTGAAGAGTCCAGCGATGGATGGAGATCAAGGATATGTGGCCGTCATCCAAGGAAGCATAAGTCCACATCATGAACAATGATCAGCCCATAAATAGTGCTTGCGGCCCGTGAACAGTACCGTACGGCCCATGAACAGTACCCGTGCTACAGTGCGCGTGAATAGTACCACATGGGGAGTTTAGTGTTGAATAGCCTTGGGCTGAGACTATATATTGAGGGGTAGACTCCCATTGTAAAGGGAACCACTTTTGATATTAAAAATACTCTTGTTCTTTCTGTTGTCCAAACAACATTGAAGGAATTGAGAGTTAGTCAAAAATCAAGATCGTTCAACCTTTCCGCTGGGAATTGGGAGCGCGATAGAACTTCATCTGGTGGTCGTGAAGTTCAACACGTGTGATTGGGCGAATTATAGAGTGCTAACTCTTGCATTGGCAACGGGGGATCACTACGATTCATCAGTTCCACGTGAGTATCTTGATCCTACGTCGAGAAGATCGGGCGACCCCGTATCATCTTGGTATCAGAGCGCGGTTTACTCGGTAGGATTATTTACCCTTACTTTTAGATTGATTTATTTTTGTCCTATAGTCCATTAAACTGAAAATTGCAACAAAACTTAACCAAACCCTAGTTTTTGCATCTGTTAATTTTGTGAGTTTTGTTAGGTTTTGATCCATTAGAATTTTTGTTTAGGTGCTGATCGTTCGTATTTATTTGCGTAGCCTAATCTTTGTGTCCACTCCAAAAATCCAAAAAAAAAAAAAAA
>BDMV01000002.1:25661079-25681079 GCA_008326285.1 Oryza officinalis
AAAAGATCTGTCGACCATCTATGACTGGGAAGGAAGTCACTAACCTGAGAACCGAGAAAACTATGTAAAAGATCTGCTCTCTTGAAATAGAAATCCTTTACGGAAAAATCTTCTGTAGCTTCCATGCTCTTGAATTCGCTCGCATTCTCTCGAAGATTGGAATGAAACAATCCGCTATTGGAATAGAAGCTCTTCGGGAAGAGTAGCGGGTGCCATCAAACCCTGCTTGTGACATAGACTTGCTTCTTTTCTGGTCAATCAAGATCTCCGCCCGCCCAGGAAATGTTTCTCATACAGAAGTTCCTTGCCTTCGCTGTTGGGAACACAGCTTGCTTTCTTTATCTTTCTCAATAAGAATGGCTACCACCTCCTGCTGGATCTTCACCTTCTGGAGTTCTTTCAGGAACAGGATATGTAACTAATGAAGCAAGTCCGGCTCTATCAATCTAGAGCTACTGGTTTCACAACTGCTATTGGTGGTCAACTAGTGGTGGTGCAATAACATCCTCAATTGCGTAGCCTATATCAAAAGCTGGATCGACTTCTGGTGTGTGTGGCTTTACAGGTCTTGGCTTATACCTTTGCTTCTCTTCTCTAGGGATCTATACTTGGATATGCAACTTTAGGTAGTCAGACAGTCACCCTCGTATCGGCTGGATATATATAGATCAGTGGTCGTAACTGGTTATGCTTAAGGAACTGTAACAACAACAAAAGGTTCTTCGTTTTTCAACTGGCTCTAATGCAAATTTATAAAATAAAGAAGAGTTCCGTCAGGCGTCGTATTAGCTTTGTTTGTTCAGAGCTATGTACCATGATCTTCCCTTCCCCCGGCCGGAGTGTTGAATCAATGGCTCTTGCAACGGCAGTCTTCTTTCTTTTCCACTTTGAACGCATAGTTTTTGGCTTTCAACAGTCTCTAATTACCTTGAGACCCTCTTCTTGAATGAGCCAATATGAACTGGTAGATGATAATGCTAGAATGAATCAGAAATAAGTGATTTTTTGGAAGAAAAATGCAAGAACGAGCTAAAAGCCCTTTCTGGAACCAAGCAATGCCCGCCCTGAGAGCTGCCGCGATGACGTGGAACCTACCACCTACCCCCAAAGAGATGGGATAGAGCGAAAAAGCCCCGCTTACTTTGATGAAAAAACATTTGACTGACGGGTGTAGTTAAAACATTAGGTCTTTGCTTCGATCGCCAAAATTCGTTCAACATGAAGAAGAAGAAGGCGCGCAGAGTTCGGGTTCAAACCCCTTGCTCCGAAAAAAACTGACCAATAGCGGACCTTTGGAAGGCTTTGACCTGATCTTTCGATTTATAATGATCGAAAATCCATAGAAAGATGGAAGTCATCATCATCCCCCCTCGATATCCAACACGGTATTCTGATGTGCCGAAAAATCTGAGGAACCTATCCCCTTTGTTATGGTATCCCCTAAGCAAAATGGCTTCTCTAGTATCAAACCTTGCCTCTGCCCATTACATATGCTGTTTGGCCAAAAACATGACATGCAAACATACAGCTAAAGCTTGTAAGCTTTTGAGATTAATAGAAACTGGTTACCATTTGATTTCGACCACAAGAAACTCTTATTTGGCATTCTGACCTGTTGATACTTGCAAGAAGAGCTTCAGTCTTCGAAACCGCTGCGCGAAACTCATTATCCGGAATGGCCCCACGGTGTTGATGTCTAGTGCTACATCATACCTGCAAGTTTCAATACTTTTATTGCTATGGAATGTGAACTTACACATTTAGTAATGGAAACAATCCTTGGTGCAAGACTAGTATAGCTTCACGAACCTCTCATCAAAAGTGGTATTTGCTGCAGAGTTTACGATAACATCCACTTCTTCCGCGATCTCTTTGGCTAACTCAGGAGCAATGCCAATGTTGGCTTCCCTGACATTACCAACGACTGGAACCTGCTTGCTTGATACAAAGCTGTGGTAGTTTTTCCCATGGATTTCCTGTAAACATCTGAACAACTCAGTATCTTCTACCTGTATTGCAGACGGAAAATATGGTCATTTGCATGAAGAACAGAAAGTAGTCTGAAGTAATCATCATACCTCGTTCTTCAATCTTTTCATGGCTGCTTCATTGTCCTTGGCCTTGATCAACACGTATATTTTACCAACATCAGGATTTGTCCTTAAAATTGGATCCAGAAGAACTGGCAAAGAAAAGGACAGGGAATTCCATATAATGATAGCACACACTGATGGGAGAACAAAATCAAATGCTAAGATTCAGAGAAGCTGTCACCTTTTACAAGAAAACCAGTTGCACCAGTTATCAGAAAGTTCTTGCCCCTAAGCAATTGCACAATTCCAATACCTTTCGTGTGATCTGATGAGGTACTGCTGGCTCCTTGCTTGCATTGCATCAACTTCATCTTCTCCACAACCTCGCAGACCTTATCACTAGGGAAAGCCGATACAGCTGATCCCTCACCAGATGAGGCTGGTGACAAGTTCCAATTGTACTTTTGCAATATCTGACCGAGAAATGAGTTGATGAACCCTCATGGGTGGTCTTACCAGAGATAGGAATTTATCCATTATTCGATGATCCAACGCGCTAAGGGAATTCATGTTCTCCGTATTTACCATTACCCAGGATTCTTCCGGATCTAGCCCTGGAAATTACGCCAGCGTTCTCACCAGCCAAATGGGAAGTGAAATTCCCAGATGTAGCGAACCTGAACATTGCTGATGCCACGTTATTGTATCCTTCTTCCCCACCCGAGACACCCCCTTTTTCTTTGGGCGAGGAGATCACTTAGCATTGGCCAATTCCCTCGCTCTAGCCCTGCCTGCTTCGGAAAATGCCTTGCTGGCGAACTAGAAAGAGCTTACTTGAAAGATTCGTGCAGGTACATATACAACTGACTATACTACTAATAATAATAGTGACTCTGGTTCAACTTCTTACTTTTCTTGATCGTACTAGTACTAAATTAGAGTTGATTGAATAAGGAAGGCTGACACGCTTCTCGGTTGTGTAGTCAGTTCTCGGTGGTGGTGCCTTCTTCTTTTTCTTAGAATAGAGACACATACATATTGACTTGTTGACTTGATTTGAGAATATACTTCATTTACTTTCTTTCATCGTTGACAGAAACTGAACTCAAGACAGACCTTCCAGCTTGATCTTATTGATGGATCATTCACTCAATCAAAACATTGACGCACGCGCCTTCTTTCTAGGTAATTGAATAGAAAAGTGACGGTCTCATCAGCGGCCTGGGAGTGAATGTGGAAGCTTAACACTAGCAACGGGCGGAACAGTTGGTAAAGGAGATCATTGGCACTATGGCGCATGTATGTTGAGTTCTTGAAGCATTGCCGATATCGATATATATTTCTTTGCATGGGACAGTAGCCTTTTCTGCTTCTTTGCATGGGTGCGTAGGTAGAGTAGCCTTTTCTGCGGCGGAACAAGCTAAGAAGTGCAGGCGGCTCTGGTTTCGAATGGTACTTACTCGTCTTGTGACTAAGTCAAAGAAAAGATTGTTGCTTTTCAAGTGGTTAGGTCACCAAGGCGCGGGCGGCTCGCTACATTCTGTAGTTCGTTCACTCCTTTCTAAATCACTCGTCAGGAATGGGCTCGTCCCGTGCCGTGTCAATAAGGTCATAGGGGATTGGAGTATCAAACTTATCTAAAACCAGCCCTACTTTCACGATACCAGATACCTTCTTGACCCAAGACACCAGCTAGTGCAATCCCAGTTCCTGCAAAAGAAAGACTCCCTATCAAGTAAAATCCGGTCAAAAGACTATGAAAACGGGTTGCAAATAAACAAGAGCTAGACTAGTGGTAGTAGTAGCAAAAGCAAAGGGGATGTAGTCATGGTTTGAAGAAAAGAATACGAAGCAACGTTGCGTGTTTTTTCTTTTGTTTGAGTTTCTGTAATGTTTTTTCTTTTGTTTGATCTGTAAATCAAAAAGAAACTATTGAACTAGAATGCAAAAAGCATAGGACGAAAAAGTTGCAATCAGGTTCTGTTTTCTAAAATCCGTAGAGAAGAAGAGTGAAAGTGGAAAAGTAATTCAGTTTCGAGGGTAAACCACTCACTAGCGTAGAAATCTATATACTAAAAGCGTGGGGTAACTTCGCATACCATTCCCAATCAGAGCCCTCGAGCCAGAAAGAGCTTGGGCATGACCCCTCGGAGAAGGCGTCACTTTTCTTTAAATACGATGATGAACTCGGGTCGTTAAATTTCGACCGAACCAAAAGTTGGGAGTTCCGGAATGTCTGCTTTGCTGAGATTCCAAACCACCATGGAAAGGGCCAATTGCCAAGTATGCCGTGGTTGGTTTACCGGTGGAAAGGGGAGAAAGGAAAGATGTGGGAAGAAAGCGCGAGCTCTTCAATCAGTGAGCATACTTCATGTAAATGTAGGTCTTGTTGCAGCATGGGCGTAAAAAGACATCATAGATAACAACTAATTCTCGTAAAGTTCTTTCGGTTCAAGGGAGGGTTACTTACAAGTGGAGTCTGGCGAGGAACTGGAAGGAAGAGCCTGCTTGAGCGAAAGCGAGTCAAAGACGGATCAAGCTTTTCTAAAAGAAATAGCTCCGGCGTGAACAGTAAAAGCAAGCACTGATCGCTACTACGCGTAATAATTATTCTCGAGAAGGGACAGAGGCGGCGAGTGCCGGGAAGGGAAGGATTTTCAATCATTTAGCCGCTCCATAGACTTTTGAGCTTAGTATGGAGTTGCCTGGATTAGATCCTCGTTGGTCCTTGAAGAAGAAGGCGGAAGACTTAAACCCTTCATTTCCTAATTTTTGGTTCGGCTCTCCTAAAGAATTGACTTCCTAGAGCCGCATGTTATACAATTTCTTTATTCAGACAGCGGGTCAACAAACGAATCCCTTTCATTAAATGATATGGAAATCGTCGTTTCACTTCTCGATAATGGTAGAACCCAGGACTCTATTTCCCTTGCGAAGGGGGCTTTGTATATAACTTTGCAAACTACCTACCTTACTTCCCTAAATAAATAGGTTCTCTTCCCGATATCCTAGGTTAGTAATATTAGTAGAGGGTAGTTCAATTCAAGAATGCTCCCCTTACCCCAAGGGAACTTGGTGTTAGAGTGAAAGTCATTCCGCCAAGAAGAAATTACTACCGGGTTCGTTTTTTCATTATAGAATCGGCCCTATCGCTTAAGGTTCCTTTTGAGTACGATCATATTAGTGAGATGAGGCATATCTAGATCCATCTGAATCGAACACCCAAACTCATACCTAGATTCTAGGAGAGATCGACATCTATATCAGGGTACACCCATCTTTCCAATCAATTAAAGAATCGGTGGGTACTAGACTAGAGCCAGGAATCGAAAGAGAAATAAATCGGGAACTTCAGTACTGCAGGCTGAGGACAGTGGTTAAAGAGAGTCAGGGAATTATTGGTAAGGGCACATACTTCTAGGGGGAAGGGTCAAGCCAGAGGCAGAGGCAGCAGGTCTAATTCCAGAGTAAACTAATAAAACCTTGCTCGAGAAAGGATAAGACATGGCTATCGCTTCGACAGCTTCTCCGGAGGAAAAGATGCCGCCCATAAGATGTGCCTAGAGATAACAATCATTTCAGAATCTCGTATAAGTGATGTGCTTCTTTCTCCGAAAAGGTGGACAATCAGGAGGAAATGCTTCTTTTCAAGAGTTGGGATTGAAGGATTTGCTAATGCCCGACCCTTCTCGACTAGAAACTCTTCCGCTCCTCCGGACCTTTGGAAAACCAAGAAGCAGACTGCAGTGTCCCGCTCGAGTGCTGAAGCTGAGTTGAGAGCTATGGCCTCAGATACTGCTGAAATATAGAATTCATGAGCGCTTGAAATGTACCAGGGGCATTAGATAACCCAAATGGCATAACAAGGAACTCAAAGTGGCCAAAATATGTGCGAAATGCTGTTTTCGGTATGTCCTCTGGTTTCATGCGAATCCGGTGATAACCAGAGCGGAGGTCAATTTTTGAAAAGACTGTAGCACCATATAACTCATCGAGTAGATCCTCAATTACAGGGATGGGGAATTAGTTTTTAATGGTCTGTGAATTGAGTTTTCTGTAATCGATGCACAAACGCCAAGAGCTGTCTTTTTTCTTAACCAAAATGGCTGGAGAGGCATAAGGGCTCTGGCTATGTCTGATGACTTGATTTTTGAGTAGTTGCTGAATTTGATGTTCCATTTCATCTTTCTGCTTGTGAGGCACACGATAAGGACGGATGTTGGGTGGGCCCTCTTGCAATGGAATGGCATGGTCAATATCACGGTGAGGAGGGAGTGTAGTGGGCTCCTGAAAGACTTCAGAGTATTGTTGCAGTAAGGCTGAAATAGCCGGAGGGGCAGAAGAGTGTGGTGCCTGCAGAGATAAGCTGTTGAGATGCAGAATGAAACCAGAAATGCCTTTGTTGAGAAGCTTGTTCATTTGTTCAGTAGCCACTTTAGTGTACGCGTCCTGAGATGTGCAAACCTTTAATGAGAGGATAGTATCATCTTCTAAGGTAATGAGAAATTCTCTGGTCTTCAAATTGAGGGCAAATGGGCTATGTTTATAGAGCCAATCACAACCCAAGATGACATCGTATTCTTTCAAGTCCAGGACTCTAAGGGTGTTGTTGAAGGCATGTTTCTTTAACGATTTCTAGCCTAGCGAGAGCCCTATTCGTTGTAAGATTGAAAAAGGTAGTGAGCTTTAAAGCGAAGCACAAGTCGTTACATAAAAATAGTAAAAAACAAGTTACTTAACTCAGAGTAGGTGAACGAAGCGATATCCGGGTGGATATAGCGAGAAAGCCAACCTAAAGCTAGGGAAAGCATTTGGCTTGACTGCAGCATTGATATTGATTTCGATTCAAGCGCACTAATACGATACGAACTTTCTTCCATAGGCCGATATGCTCATACTAAGTGCTGTAATCTCTCATTCATGCGCATTAAGGAAATTTGAAAGATAAGGAGCTCCCATTTCTAAAAAAATCTACCTCGCCAGGTAAAGATAAGTGCATATGACTAAGATCCGATTTTTGTACTCCCTTCGGGATATCTTACTCAACTGCTAGCAGGATAGCCAAGCATTCCTTTTTATCTGGGATCCGCTTTCACTACGCTGGGTATGGTCCATCCCACAACCAAGTATCATAGCATCCTGGTCCGGATCGATGCCGTGAAGCATCTTATTCCTGTGGTTCTACAGCCGTAGGAGAAGATTGGTTTGGATTTCTCGCATCTTTTTGATAACTTGTTTTGCGAGTCTCCGACCAGGAAAAAAGGTATTACTTTACTGAACTGACCCCGGGCGTGTTAATATCAGTTGAAACACGCTTTGGTCCCTCATCCGTGAATCAATCCCTAGCGGGTCTTGTCTCGCCTCCAAGTAGATTATAATCAATATCGGTATCTATGGACGGCTATGGCTATTGCGCTTATCAATTCAAAAATGAATTGATTCTTATTCTTTGCATATATTCTATTCTAAGAGCTTCTAGAGCATAGAATCTAGCACCCTCTTTTCTTCCTTCAAAGCAAGCTTCAATCTTTCACGACCGACTTCAAGTAGCCAGTATCCTACGTAATTCATTCTTCTCCTTGCTTACTTTTCAGGGTAGTCTCGGCTAATTCGGCTATTAAACTAAGCCTTTGACTAGTATGGTATGAATTCCTAAAGCAGTTCACCGTGTATTAGCTTCCCCCTTGCTTTCCTGGCTTGGCCACTAGCAAGAACAGCAACCGACTCTACTTAATAAACTGCTGCCACTTCCGGGGAAAAACTCTAACTCCTAACTCAAACCTAACTAACAAAATCGGCAATTCGTAATGCTCTCTTCCTTTCCAGACCCCTTTTCAGGAGCGCGCGTGACTCGATGAAATTCCAAGATCAACCATTCCCGAGGTCGTGCGGAAGCTGCTAAGTGGAAGAAGTCCATAGGTTCAGTAAAGAAGAAGGAAGGCGTACTATAAGCTGAACAAACACATTTGATTCAACCGGCAGAAGTTCACGAGAAATTAAACTCCTTTGACTGCGCTAGTGAACTCTCTAGTTCTCATATATAAATAAAAAACGAATTCATTCAGTGATTTAGAGACAATGACAAATCATTTGTTGGTTGCGGATCATCTCACTCAACCACACTTCAGTGATTGAACATGGGTCGGGGCCCCTATTTGACAAGGGAACTGAACCCATTTCATTGACCTTCGAACCGCTCTTGCCCTCCCCTTTCACTTCCATAGTGGTCTTCTTTGGCCGGCCCACTCATTTCACTCTCAAGCTCTCTGAGAAGATTCAAGATGTTTCGAATTCTCCTTCATGTTCGTGCTTTAAGTCAGTTCGTACTTTTCAGTATATAAGAGAATGACTGAACTCGCGTTGAAAGCTACTAAACAACGGCTGACAGAGACTCATAAGAGGGGGAGCGGTAGCAAAAATGAGATCTTTCGTCTAGACAGAAGAGAGATCCTTTCCTTCCTTTCTATAGGAAATGACTGATGTTGCTAAGTCACCTTCCGCTGCTCTTGCGTCATCCCTTTTCCAATTCTTTTTGTATGGCTCGGTTGCATCCGATTGATCGATCCCTAGTCACTGATTACATGCATGAGTATTGGCTTTGGCAAGCAAGTCAAGGAAAGAAGAGGAAATTAAAAGTTCCCTGAGTTTGATGGTACTAAGTTAGATGTCACAAATAGGAATTCATGGCCTACTGTATGCATGTATGTGCTAAAAGAAGATCAAAAACCGGGGAATCACTTAATAAGAAATTCTAACTATTGTTCAAAACTCAAAGTACCACTGAAGAAATAGAATTAAATGGTTAACTAAGAATGAGAGAATGAAAAAGCTGAGTAATAAACAAGGAGTGGCTTGCTATTTATGATGACGAAGAGCTGGTACAAGCCACCTTCAGGACTGCGATGAAAGCAATCTACATCTACATGATTCCAAGATAGTAAAAGATAGAAAGTAAAAATGCTATGGAACGCATGGTGAACAACCTGCGGGAGCACGGTAATCCCGACGAGTAGGAAGTAGAGGAACTCAGGCAGAAGTACTGCCTCCTTGATTGGATCGCATGTCAACTGGCTTTTCAGAGACCTAAAAAGACGAAACCCCTCTTTTTCTTTCTTTCAAGAGCTGATTCTAGGGAAAGCTAGGATTTCACTTTTCTCTCAGCCATCGAGTTGGAGTAGTTAACCATCTATATGCCGTGGAAGAATACGCATAAGCATTAGTTCTTGCCCTTCCAGTGTAAGTGGCGGATCAAACTTTATCCTAGTTTTGCTAGCCTGCTTGTTTGGTTTGCTAGTTCCTGGAAAGACAACCCTTGCTTTGATTGAAGGAAGTGAGCGGACAATACTGTTCCTCCAAGTCAGCTCTTAGGATAGGGGCAGCCTGTTCGATAATGCGAATAATGATCCTGCTGTAGATACGGTACGGCTAACCCAATTGATCTTCTCATCGGCTTATTTCATATCTGGAAGTGAGCACACTAGCGCGAAAGGAAAGAACTTGCAACGAACAAGCGACGGATTGCCTTCCTTCTTCCTTGAAGGTTGGACTTACTCGAATTACTACATTTCCTGTTTCCGCTAACCCTGTTTGTTCGCATATCAGGTTCGGCTTGAGCGCAGACATCGGATCGTATTGATGGATATCGCATGCTAGTGAGTAACCCTTTTTCCCTGTGGTCGAGCTTTCTCCCGTACTGCTTACATCTCTTTAGAAAGCAATAGATCTGTCCTCCATCTTTCAAATGTTCAATGAATGAACTAGATCGAATATAGCTAGCTTTCATCTCATCTTTCCTTTCAAACTGATCAATAAAGTAAGAAACCTATTCATCTATCCTATCCCTCGGCAAAGCAAAGCAGACAAGGAGACCTACTAGTAGAGAGAGGAGACCTTCTAGTTGATCTGCTTGGTCGCTGGATATGATCAGTTGCGCGATCAGCACAGTCTTTTATAGGGCTTATAGCTTAGGTCTCGTTCTTATATGCTACCTATAATTATTTAGAACTTAAATCTTTAAGCATGTGCTTAGTCAAGGAGGAAACTACTGAAGAACAAAGAAGTCGTCTTTGGTCAGTGAACCAACTTTTGCCGAGCCCCCGGTTTCTTGAATGAAGCTTGACCTTCCTAGTCAGAGGCTTATTCCTTTTTGCACCCTGCCCGCTAGCTTCAAAGCGGATTGCTACCTAGCCAAGGCAGCTTGCTCCTAGTGACGGTCGTTACCTTTTCAATAGCTCCCATCTTCCCAAACAGCTAGCTTTCCTAGTCCTTGGGATATTCCTTTCTCCGGAGAATCTGTATCTGTCATTGACGGCAAAGGCTACTATAAATTTGTTGATTTGCAGGTGTTGAAAAGATTGCCAACAGAACGAAAAGACGGTTGTAATTCCTAACCCTTGCTTTTAACGAAAGTGAGCTAGCTGCTTCCATATCGATGACCCAAACCTGGTACACCCGGGTTGCTACCAGCAAAAACAGGAAGGTCCAGCTTTGGCATTGGTGCACTTGCAAAGTACTCCTGCCGGCTCTGTGCTCTCGACCGACTTCCGCATGTATATGTGGGAATATTCTTCTCACTGAGAAAGGAGGGGTGAGCACTTTTCTCTATTTATTGTAGAATTTATTTTTGCACTATGTTGAGATTCTTTTCTTGCCGGTGTGGTAGATAAGAATGCGCCGAATAAGTGTCAGGATTCCCATCCATCACAGAAATCGATCATTCCTTGGATTCCTCACTTTAGGTACCTATTATACTCGCGCTTCTTTCTCTTTCTATCTTGCCGGCTTTGGTTTCAGTCAGAGGATGGGTGAGTCGTAAGGGGATTGGAATGGGAAACTTTGGGAGTCCTAACTCTTTCCTAGGAGTCAAAGTTACCTACCGAAGGAGCCATAGTAATGAGAAGTGGGGACTGGGCCTGCCTTGTTGGAACTCTATTTTCCCTTTCTCTGGAGCTTCCACATAAGATAAGATTCAAAAGCTATAAGCTCACCTTGGGGTTCCTTATAAGCACTTGTCTTCTTTCTAACATCACCAGGTGTCAACCCAACCGGTTCTCTTCGTCTATCCTTCAGTACGAGTTATCCGGTGCTTTGGCTTGGATTCCTCCCACCTGAGCATTCTACTTCCCCCTATTGGATTACTAGTCTCGCCCTCTAGTTACATACTATCTTCTTACAGTGGATCACCATCTTGACAGCAACCTTTCCTACGTTCATGCGGGAGCCTTGATTTAGTACTCGGGCAATGCCTATTGCTCTGTTGCCTAGAAGTCTCATACATATGTATAGGATCTCATCCATATTATCTTATAGGAAGAGTAGTAACTACCTGCATTCGTATATTCCAAAAAAGAAGAAAGAATTCAACCTAGTAGAGTATAACTTTGCTTGCCTAGCCTTTCAAAGCTATTGTTTGATTCTAGAAGGACCTTAGAGTATTGTCACTGTTCCACTGGAATAAAAATATTTGTCAGTGGTCAGTTTAGTTCGAACAACAAAGTGAGTGGCTGGACTTCTAGTTTTGAACTCTGGCTAGAGTAACCAACCATCGAACCATCTCCAGGTCACAGTCACCCACCAGGAAGGCATAGAGGCAAGACAGAAAGTCAAGACAGCAGGAATCGAACCTAGTCATAGTAAAATGATCATTCAAAGTAGACTTTTGTCATAGGGCAAAGGAGCTTAGAAGGGTGATGTAGGGAAGTAGTAAGGGATGAAATCACTTAGATGTTGTATGACGGAACGATGACTTAATGCAAACATTTTAGCTTGAGAAATGACGTAGGTGATAGACTCCGTCTTTCTTTCCATTTTTGATTGAGAAAGCGTCTGGCCCAAAGAGGTCTACAGTAGTGCCTTGCGAGGTCGTAGACCCGGTAACCCATCGTTCGCCTAAGATCGAAAATGCGATGTCACATCACTCTTCATTCAGTTCAGTCCATTTGCTTAACACATGCATGTCCAAAGAGATGGCGATGACAGTCTCTCTCTGTCATGTCAAATCGAGATTGTGTGGGTGTTCAGTATCACAATCCCTGTATTCTAGGTTCTGGCTGGTTAGAGCAGAGGACTCGAAATCCTCTTTAGCTTTGCGCGTTGGACTCTAAATCCTAACAGAGTGGTTCGATTCCACCTCAGAACGACCTTCACGAAAGAAAATGCAAGTGAAACGAGACGAGAATTGTAGGCTTCTTTCCTAAACTAAAAGCGGTGGTTCCCGCCTCCCTGTGCCTAAAGCGGGGTGGGCGACTGCGGTTCGAGTCTTTATCGATCGGGTAGATCCATATGTTCTGGGGGGGAGACGAGGTGTAGCGCAGTCTGGTCAGCGCATCTGTTTTGGGTACAGAGGGCCATAGGTTCGAATCCTGTCACCTTGATGTGGTATTCACAGGGGCCGAAGTGCAAAGCCCCGTAGCCTATCCGTGGTCGGGAAGGCAGGCGAAAAGCGCACACAAAATAAAAAGAAAGCAAAAAGCTTATTTTGGATTTTTTTAACCCATTATCAGGCTTTTGGTATTCTATATCTATATAATATTAGAAAGCTATTTCACTGGTTTGATTTACATATTTCAGTCATGTTATTTGTCTAGCCTTCAATCAGAACCCCACCGGTTCCGAAGATTCTTTCGGCATCACAATGTGCTTTTGGAATCTTCCTATGAAACAAATAACATTCTGGAACAGTTTAGGACAGCTCAGTAGAAAGCGAGCTTTTTTCGCGTATAGCCAACCTCGAAGCCCAATTAGCGCACGGGCTGCCCCCTCAACTCAACCCTGGCGAGTACGCTAACTTGGTCAGGGAGCATTTAGACGGTGCAGTTAGTATTGACCACTACCGCCAAGTCCATAATTAAAAAATTGATGAAGTCCACATAATGGAGCTCAAAAGCCGATTACAAAATCTACTTTTTGAGCATCTTGAAACCGCACATAAAAAATATTATGAATGAATCACCTTACAATAACATACGAGAGACAGCTTTCGATTTTTTCGAACAACAAGTCGAACCCAATGAACAATTCCATTCAAAGGAATGTTCTAGAGGGGGCCCTTTTCCGCTATATTCGCGATATTGAACAAAATGGAAGAAATTCTTCACGATTTCTAGAGTTCCGGGATTACTTCACTGATATCGATTTTCGCCTAAGCACGGCCTCTAGGTTAGTTCAAAGTGTAGTACAACGAACTATCGATACACCGAAAACGAGTAAAGATGGGTACATAAAATGAAGACATCGTGGATTACCCAAATTGGGACAACGATAGGACATTTCACTTTCTTTCGCAATATTTCTGATCATGACTCAACCACTAGGAAAGGGGATTGCTTACTCTCAGCCACGTTTTCGCTTATGCTTAGTCAAGTGAGGATTCCATTCGAAGTAACGTAACAGGAGCACCATCTTAAAAACTTCTCGGGATCCGGAGTTTTTCGAGAAAAGGTCCCATCCTTCAATATCATGATTGGGTCAACCAGGCCAGATCATAAGTGAATTTGATCGGGTCGACCAGGTCAGGCCCGATCATGAGTGAATAGAAAATCGAAAACGTACATAGCTGTTCCAGCGGAAATACTTTGTTTAATTCTACCACTTCTACTAGGAGTAGCCTTTTTAGTGCTAGCTGAACGTAAAGTAATGGCTTTTGTGCAACGTCGAAAGGGTCCTGATGTAGTGGGATCGTTCGGATTGTTACAACCTCTAGCAGATGGTTTTAAATTGATTCTAAAAGAACCTATTTCACCAAGTAGTGCTAATTTCTCCCTTTTTAGAATGGCTCCAGTGGCTACATTTATGTTAAGTCTGGTCGCTTGGGCCGTTGTACCTTTTGATTATGGTATGGTATTGTCAGATCCGAACATAGGGCTACTTTATTTGTTTGCCATATCTTCGCTAGGTGTTTATGGAATAATTATAGCAGGTTGGTCTAGTAAGACGGGGGGCGGCCGTTCGGTCGCCTATGATATACGGACCAATTGGTCAAAAATGGGTTTGTGCCGCAGGTGTTGAACGATCTACTCTACACAGGTGTGGGCTTACAGGGCTAGGGCTCATAAACCCTTTCTTTCATTCGGGTCGGTCACTTTTCCGGGCCGGGATCGAGAAGTGGAAGTCATAAAAAAGAGATGTTTCTCTTCGCACCTCAGATCAAGAGGAAAGGTAGCTTGTCAAGCTGGTCTCACTATTGGAAATTCTAGCTTTCTTTTTTTTCACCGGCTCTTCTTCTTTGTCAACGCTACTAAGGACCTGACGGTTCGCCTACTGGATGAATGAAAGAACATGAGAAAGGGTTATAAAAGAAAAGGCGACGAAAGTCTACTACAGTACAGTCAAAGTCAGCGGCTGAGTTTGCCTAGCCTCGCCTACTAAAAAAAATAGTAGGCGAGCGAGTTAGCGAAGAGGCTTAGGGATAAGAGAGTGTCAGTGCGTACGTAGCCTTCATTCTACTACGCTACACAAAGTCACTTAGCTCGACGTTAATTAAGAGAATAAAGGAGGAATACCCTACATAGAAGAACCGCAGTTCGCTTACAAAGGTATAACCTTTCGCTCCCCGGGGCAAAGCTGCTTCGCACCACTGATAGACTACTTAATTAAGATTCCATTTCAAAGGCGCTACTTTGTTTCGCAAGCCTTTGTCATTGTCAGTCAACTAAGGTTGGCCCTCGGCCCCCTGCGAATCCGTAAATCAGAGAGCATGCCGCAAAAAAAAGGATGGTCCCCTATGCATTGAATTCTTTCCGGAACGCAAAGAATTCAAGTACCTGACCCCCCATCATGGTGAACCTCTCCTTGTGATCGGGATGAGGTAGATGCCTCCCAGCCGGGGGGCGGATCGAATCGGAGTTTCCTTAGGTAGCCACCGACCTACAGTTCTCCTTAAACTTCTGTGCTTGGTGGAAAAGAAGCGAACAAAGGTACGCTCGCTTGCTGTCTTGTTCTCTGCCGCGGACTGGGATCGCTCGCCAGCTAGGCCCTCTAGAAAAAAGTTGGAGCAACATTGTATGAGAACATATTACCCATCTTCGGGGACAAGGGGCGGAACGACCTCTCGATCTACTTACTGCAGCCCAGGACGGGCGTCGTCGTCTAGGCGTGACTTCTTGTTTTGATCTCCCCTACGCCTAGGACGTAGTCTGGGCCAAGAGCCATAGTTAGTTGCTGTTTCCATTTGGTTCTTCTTTCTCGTTGTTGATACCGGCAAGACCCAGCCAGATGATGATGTCTGCAGGTTGGTAGTGAGAGGACTCTTAGTACCCGCAAAAAAAAGGGCGCTGGTGAAAAAAACAATCATTTGATTTAGTTTCTTGCTCTCCCTTAGCAGCGGGAAAGGAGTCTATCTATCTGCCTAGCTTTGGTAGATTTCCCCCAACGCAATTCAAAAACGGAAATTCCACGAATCCCTGAGGTGGATAAGTCCGACGACTCAGCAGCAGTGCGGAATTGAGTTTCTGGTCCGGTGGATCTGATCTATAGTTAGGGGGCAATACATACCAAAAGGTTCGAAGAAGGAAGGCGCAGTATATAACCAACCCACCCATAGCCGGTCTAACTGCTGAGAGAGAAAAGTGCTTTTCTTTCCCTAAGAGTCCTCAAGTACACACAGCTATTGCTGATCCTTTGCGAGATCAGGATGAGACCCTTCAGAATTTCTAATCAATCCATGTTAGGTCAACATCGAGACAGAGCATCTCTGTTGGCTCTGTCAAGGAAGTGAAACAGGCATTCCTAGGTTGGGTGGGGTTACCATAGGATTGACCCTCAGTCAGGCCTCCGATTCCAAGGAGTTGATTCAGCAAGTTCCCCGTGCTACCCCGCGGGAAGTCTAATCGGATCAATCGGTGGTTCCGTAATGAGTAGTCGAATACACATTGAGGGGGCCTTGCCTCCTCCTTCCCGCCCACACCTTCATTCTTTTCCTCCTCTGATCTTAGAAAGCATACTAAACTTCACTCCAATCTTTCTCCATTAGCAACAAGAGCAGCTCTATCTATCGGCCCTTGATGAGTAAGCTTAGCTATACCGCTTAGGTTGCAAAGCAGCAAGCTCCCTTCTAATGCGTTATTAGGCTGCTTGGAGCCTTCCCGCTTAGTAAGCCGCCTTCGGCCCTTCCTCCTTCTTACTCTGTTTGGTATTCGCTCGCGGGTTTGTTTCCAGGTTCTTTCGTTCTTGGTTGGCTCTCTCTATTGTTGTTTGTGGATCGTGCGTCCTGCGCATTGATCCGGCAGCGAGACCCGCCCTGGTTGTAAAGCGAGCCGTCCTTCCTTTCATTCGTTGCTTTGTCTTCGGTTTGTTTTTAAACTAGACCTTCTCTCGGGACTGTGGTGACGAACCTTACTCTCCTCGGTCAAGTGGTTGACCCGTCTGTCCAATAAGTTGACTAAGTGAATGGTAATCCTATAGTTTGACCAGCCTGGGAAGAGTAGTCAGAGGCAATTCGCTAATATGGAGCTGTTTATATCGGCTTTCTTTCCTAACTAACAGGAAAAGAGAGACATGCGAGTTCGACTCTCGTTCTATCCATGTTCAGCAGTCCTTTTCCATCTTGGTACTGTTGATGGCAGTACCGCTCAACTACGAGATGCTTGAAAGTCGATGTATCAATAATGTTCCCAAGAGTAGCATCGAGCCTCGAAACGGCAAGCCATGCTTCAAGCTAAGTCAGTATGGATCTAATTGATTGCTAAACTGAAGGCTCTGTCGAAGATTCTCATTCTGAAGCAGGTGCCTAGCTCTGGAAGGATGGGCGGGATCATACCTATTTGAAGAACATTCTGTAACACTTGTTTTTGAGTGGGGAAGGAAAAGAAGCACACAAGCGAACAACCATCTAACCGTCAGTCTGAACTCCCAGTCCATCAGTAAGAAAAAGCTTCCGTTTCCATCATTCAGCAGTGGAATGTCTATCGTGATAAACCGTGTGATTTGAGCCTATCTATAGCTAGAACAGTGTGATTCTATAAGCTAAGCAGATGAGGCAACAAAGAACCTAACCGTCCTCTCTGATTGACTTCATCAGAAGATTCCTATGGTCTGGTTTACCTTTCTTCTTTCCTTGCAACCTTGGATCGATATGGTTCATTCCTGGGCTATGCTCTTTCAACGGTTGACAGAAGAGGGGGACGGGCAAGGATGATCAGACTGCTTGGTTCGTCAGAGGTATTAAAAAAAACCTTCTTTTTGGTCTTTTCTTTCTTGCCGCCACTTTGTGCCGCTGCAATGAGAGCGTAAGTTGCGGAATTTTTTCTTTATTCTTTTTTGTTTTGGTGCGCTCTTCCTTTTTTGAATTAGAAAGAAGGGTTCAGTGGGAGGGCAAGGGGTAGTTAAGTTTTAGGTTGGCTCTTTTTTTTTTACTGACTTTCTTTTCGGTGTAATTTAATAAAGAAGTAGCAATTGTTCATTTCATTTTTTTCTTCTTTTCTTTACTCAATCCAGCGAAGAAAAAGCAACTCCTTTTCCCCCCTTCTTGCTTTGGGGGGTGGGATCCTGAAGCTGCCTACCTTTCTTTTTGGCGGGTAGCCGCGAGGAATGTACTTGATGACATCGAGTTTAAGCTATTCCAAGCCAAGAGATTCAAACTTTGATACAGTTGGTTTCATTGGTCCATTCTTAAGGGGAAGTCCCGAAACTTAACTAGTCAATTGAGAGGATCATTTCGTCGGCATACCCTGAAGAACGTACTCCCATCTTCCTTCACCATCCTTCCTTCTAACTGTACAAATGGTGATCCGGATCCCGCAGCTATTCTCATTCCAGCCAATGATAACGATAAAGTTTAAATTCGATGGATGGCATGAAAAGGAAATGGTTTGATTAATTAATAAATGGAACCATAGGCAAGCACCCACTCAACTAGATGCTAAACATTTCATTGCATTTTCTTGAACGAACTTTGAAAAGCCAAATTGTTAGTTCACTAGTATAATTATTCTTATAATTGAAACCACTTGATGATGAACGAGAAGTAGCTCGACCGTAAAGGAAAGGAAAGGAACCCTGGTGAACGGATTGAGCGAGCGCCAGCGGGGAAATCTCAAAGAGATATTTTATATTTTATATAGTTATTCTCTAATATTTCACCATAGAAAAGTTTCTATTTCACTGCCAATCTCTTTCACTGTCAATCTGTTGACAAAGCTCAACCAAGTAAAATATTTTTGATCCTGGAAGAAATAGTAGAAATTAGAAGAAAAAACTTGATGCTTGAAAGAACGGACTCATAGGGTCACTAGCCAACTTTCATAAAGAAAAGGCCTCACTGTATGGTTAGTGTTAAAAGCACTATTACACTTTCTAATCAAGAAGCAAAGATAAAATGAAGTATACAAGTTCACCATATCTTTTGATTAAAAGAAACAAGAAGCTCCGGTAGGACCTAGGGAACCTTGAAGTAACCCACTATTTTTTTGTAGTGAATATCGAATTATAAATTTAGAGGTGTAATCAGGGTAAGCTTATGCCTCATCCTGGTTGGGAAGGTTATAGTAGCTTCAGTCATTGGAATTACTCTATTTCTATATATAGGCCTTATCCTTTTTGTTATTGCGTTATGGTAGAGGGAAAGAGAAAAGAAAGAAGAGAAATTGGGCCATGTTTCCCGAGAGAGACTGCCTTCTCTCAGGCCAGCAGTCTTATACTTATAGTCGACTGCTCTATGACGATCTGACCTCTTTCCTGGGCTCTGCTCGCTCGTCTACGCTCCGACCAATTCAGTCAAAATCGAAAAAACGATGTTTCCTTGAAAAAGTCTAAGAAATAGTAGTAGTAGTCAAAAAGTGCACTTTTCCATATATTTCGATTTATAGGGATCCCTATCTTTATCTCTATCCACAGAGATACCTATCTATATAGAGAGAGATTTTTCAATAAATTGATCTAGACTATCCTCTATCCGGATAGATATGTCCCTATGAGCGACTAGGCCGATCTTTTTTTATATGTTTTGGCCACGTCCGTTTCCGCTCCGAAGAGGAAGGTTTGGATCTTTCAATCTTATGTCGTGAGGGATGTGACCTATGTTAGGTCCATAAGATACCACAGCTTTTAGTGTTCTATGATTCACCTCCGAATAATGAGTAGGTAGTTCGATCCTTTTGATTCTTATCTTCCTAGTAAACGGGGATCCGGAGCAATAGGTCGAATTTCTATATAAAGAAGACTTGTAAACAAAAGGACTTATTGCTCTTTTTCGGTTTTCCGCTTCCCCTATTGTTCTTATCAATTCCTCTTCCTCCTTCCTTCTTTTCAATAAGAAGAAGTATTTGAAATGAAACAAATTCCTCTTCATTCTGTTGTGCTCAGCGAAGGAACTGCCTAAGCATACTTTTGCGGATCCAAACTTCTTTGTTCTTTCTAAGTCTTCTTCTTGCATATAAGAACGCAACTCTTGCAAAAACCAGGATTTGAGTAGTAAGCGGCATCCCCTCTGAGTTGTGAGTAAGCGGAACCATTCTGTTTTTGTTTTTCTCCAGATTCTGACCGGTAGTAATTTGCCTATGATTTTTCCAACTGATATGTCGATATAGAAAGATCTCCTTATTTCTTCACCGCGGGTTCTCGCGTCATTTTCTTGAAAAGATATTAGATCACCGTGGGAAACTTTCAAATGAGTAATGGTTACCAGTCCATTATTCAAACAAACCCTTCGATGACTTATCGGCTGCCTTGCTTGAGGAAGAGTGTCACAAAAATGGAGACGAACCGGAATCACGTCCGATCTTGTTTCTTGATTGAGTAAAAAAGGGATATATGAAGTTCGTTCTCTTCCTCTGTGCATCTCCCTTATGGGTAAATCCCCATAATAAAGGGACAACTTTCGTGTAGTTTGTGATTTGATGTTACTGTTTAGATTTTCTCTCTGAGAAAGATTTCTTTTAATGGATCTCCTCTTGTTCCTCAATCTTCGGAGAATGCGGCGTTGGATTAGAGAAAGTTCTCTGTTCCGAACATTTCCTGGAAGTAGACGACACG